>CM033455.1:14200290-14793378 GCA_019425755.1 Amaranthus cruentus
AAATGATTATACCAAAATAAACCCCTAAACTGTGCAATTCAATCTCAACCGTTCATTTAATCTAACGGTCGAATTTGCTTGTTTTCAGTTTTCTTTATTTTAAGTGTTTTCACCCGATCTTGCCCGTACATACATATATATATATATATATACATACATACATACATACATACATACATACATACATACATACATATACATATATATATATATATATATATATATATATATATATATATATATAATATATGTATATATATACTACATATGTATATATATATATGTGTATATATATATATATATATGTATATATATATATATATATATGTATATATATATATATATATATATATATATATATATAATAATAATAATAATAATAATAATAATAATAATAATAATAATAATAATAATAATAATAATAATAATAATAATAATAATAACAACAATAATAATGCAATTTCTTAAGTATTTTGTCTCCATTGCATTTCAATTTCTCATTGCAAACACCTTTGTAATTATATTAATGTTCACCTCATAAAACATATGAGTCGAGCGCATATAATTAGTGGGAGTAATTTGTTACCTTAGTCTACCCCTGAATAAAAATGCGAGTTTTGATTATATAGATGGGTCTACCTTGTGTTTGATATGAATAACAAGGGCTAAATTACATTGGACTGTAGAAATATTCCTCATCTCCATGTTTAATCATCTCAATGGCTTGAACTGCTGAATTGGTCTGAATGGGAAACACAAAATTCTTCCTAATCAAACATTCTCCATGTGGAGCCTTAACCTGAACGATCTTTTCTTTACACAAAATCTCCGCATGATGGCGTCCCAATAAGTTCATCCCCAAAATAATATCATATGTACCCAACTCAAACACTATTAAATCAGCAGGCAGATGGTTGTCTGAAATTTCAAAAGGGAAGTTAGGAAAGATACGGTCACATAGGAATGGTGAACCGTCAGGTAAAAGAATTTGAAGATTAAATTTTTGAGGTTCAAGAGAGATAGAGGATTTATGAAGAAAAGAAGTGGAGATAAAATTTCAGTCGTCTCCTGAATCAAAAAGAATATGAGCCAAAGAGTCTCCTACGACAAAGTGACCAGAAATGACCTGACCCTCAAACACCTGATGAAGATCGTCTACATGCTTGCTAATATCGTGCAAACCCACAATCCTCCTAGCTGCAATACCCTAAACCTTTCCCGAAGAACCTGGAGCTCCATTACTACCAGCATTTCCAACTCCCGACTGGACCTTTCTTGGCAATTAGTGTAAACACGCCCCTTCTTTTTGCATTTAAAGCTGATGATCCTCCCAGTGCATGAACGACCTCGGTAATCCGTACCACATAAGTGACACTTCCAAACTGTGATTTTTGTTGAAGTTGTTGGCTGGAACGACTTGCGATCCCAATTGGTCGGCCTCTTGTTCCTGTTGTTGCTACCTCCACCGAATTTTCATTTGTTGTTATTGTCCTCCTTGCCAAGCTTCCTCTCATACTCAAGCGCTCGGTCGTAGAAATCTCAGAAGTCAGAATACTTCCTAATCCCCTTTTGGATCTTAAGATTAAGACCCTTGATTCCTTGAATGAAACAGGATGCACAAACACTTTCCTTGCTCACAATGTCAAAAGCAAATCGAGAAAGCTCATTGAACTTACAACTGTACTCAATCACGATCATAAGACCCTGGCGTAGAAGTAAGAACTCATTCTCATTTTTCCAAACTCATTCTCATTTTTCCGTTGGAGTGATAGCGGATAAAATTGTTGACAAAGACTTATAAGGAAATCATCCCAAAAGGCATCAGTCATAGTGGCCTTGGCCCTTGACAGAACGCCACCATACTCTGTTGGACCAGATATGTAGGAGGAAGTCAGCTTTACTTTTAGGTGCGTTAGACAGTTAATGACTTCTAAAAGTTTGTCCATCTCTACAAGCCAATTCTCGAAGCGAATCGGATCAACTTCTCCGTCGTATTGCGGCGGACAATGATATGCCATATTCTTAAAGTACATCCCGTCGTCATTGGCCTCTTGGGCTTGATTCCCCATGAGGGTGAGCAGTCGCTCATTTGTCCTCTCCATTCGGGCTAGTTGTGCTTCTAGATCTCGAACTCTAGCCTCGTGATCAGATGAAGTTACGCCATTTCTAACCTAAAAAATTTTAAAAATGTGATTAACTTTCACATTAACTTAATTAATCTGACACGTAATTTTACACATAATCACATAAGCACATGGAAAACAAATAAAATTTTTGGAAAGACTTGTTTTGAAAATCATTTGAATTTTATTTGTTTTTCAAAGTCGGTTATCGAGAACATCCTTTCACATGAAACTAAAATTCCAAGATTTGAGTAACTTTAGCTCCGATACCACGTGTAGCAGGTGCATCACTCTCGATACATAACTAACATTAATAATTATATTTAAGATAAATAATGTGAAAGTGTAAAACGCCGAACTGCTAAAAAAACCCATTAAAATTAAAATCGTTTAAAACATAAGTTAAAAATATTACAACTCAGAAAATATAACATAAGGTTTGCATAAATACGATACAAAAAAAAACATAAATACAATATAATCATCAAAGTCTTCAAGTAAAATCAAAACAGCTAAGTCCTCAATAGAATAATTAAAGTTGCGGCCTGGATCGAAAGTTGAGCTAAATTTTCCTGCAAATTACTGCCAACCATGATACGGATAAAGCCGAGTAGAATTTCCTCAACAAGCTTATGATGCTTAATCATTCTTACAAAGATTATTACTCATCATTTACCTTTATTTGAAGCCATTAAGTTACATTCTCAAATATTTGCAGAAGTTCATTACAACTACTAAACACTTGGTAACCTTAATGCTTAATCAATCATGTTCGATTAAGCCTAATAACTTTACCATCAAAGCACATCACAAGATCATAATAATGACTGCTGATATACGTAAGGGTCTGGTTAGGTGAGGACCGTAGTCCTAAACTCTAACTGTAGTGGGAGTCGTCACTCCTCTCAATACTGTTATGATCGAGACTTTACAGGATGAGTTTTTCTCGGACCCCCTGTCTAACAGCGCATTTTACGTGTCGGCTAACACAAACGCGAGGATTTTCTCAATGCAAAAGTTCATAAAGCAAGCATGGATGAAACTAAAAATAATATTTCACATAATAAACTCATATATATCTACCTTATCATATTAATAAAAAATTAGAAAAATCATCTAGAATAATTCAACTTATTCCCGATTTTCCTATAATAATCTCACCTATTGATTAACCATAAATAATCCCAACTTTAAGGGTTATTTTCTTAGAGTAAACCCGGTGACCGGATGACTTGCTATAGCAACTTTTGTTTTTTTAAAAAAAGATAAATTAAAATAAGATGTCGACAAAAACTTATGATTTTTTTAATATTTAGACTTTTTTATGTAAATTTTTAAAAATTTTCTCTAATTTTAAATTAATTTTTAGTTTATTTTTTTGGTGAATTATCTACTATAGCAGGTCATCGGGTTACCTAAGTTTACCCTAGGCTTTAAACCCCTTAAAGTTAAAATTATTCATGGTTAATCAATAGGTGGGATTATTGTAGGAAAATCGTGAAAATGTTGGATTATTCTAGGTAATTTTTCCTAAAAAAATTCTATATTTATAATTTTTCTAAAGTGACTCAAAAGTATTATTGTTTTCACGAAAATGTCACTAAACTTGATATGACTTTAATATAACCTTGTAAAGCTTAAATATCTAAAATAAAAATCATGTTAATCATGCTTTTCATGTCATCAAGTAAACATAAATAAATATCACATAATGAGAGAGTTAAGAAAATGTGTACTATTTTCCTCCAAAGGTGGTACTAAAACAAGCAAGAAAATAATTATAGGAAAATAGGAACTCAAAGGATTAAGCTCTAAAGGAGAATGTCTTCAAGGCTCCAAACTTCAAAGAAGTATCTTCAATTACGCAAAAAAAAAATGATATACAAGCTCCAAAATGATAATACTTGACTTTTTAAAAGTTGATGATTATTGGATTAAGAAGTGATAAGATCAAGCTCCATCTTCATTTGATTCTCCAACTAATAAAAAGAGTATAAAGTTAGTAAGATGTTAATAAAGTGAAAATATAAGAAAGATTGGTAGAAAGATTTGAGGGTGGGGGTGCAAGTGATCACATGGCTAAGTGGGGTATTTATAATAGGTTTGGACAACTTTGTAGTTCACTAAATTGTATGAAAAGGAGTGTTAGGAGGATAAAAGAAGGTTAACTTATGTAAGTGATTCAGAGTGTGTAAGTGAATGTGTAAGAGTTGAAGTGTGTAAGTGAATGTGTAAGAGTTTGGAGTGTAGAAAAAGGTTAACTTGTATAAGGAAATGGTAATAGCTTGTGTAAGTGATGAAAATTATGAATTGATGTAGAAAGGATTTGGTTCATCAAAGTTCTAGTTTAAACAAGTGGATATGTTTTAGAATAATAAGTAAGTTTGATTAAGGTTTGATTATGAAAATATGATACTTTACTTAGAAAGTTTTGGTTAAAACTATACTTTCAGTTAAAAATAAAATACATGGTAAAAATAAGTTTTGGTTAGAAAGTTAGTTTAATGAAACGAAATTAAAACGTAATATTTTAACAAAATCATAAATATAATACTCCCTCCACCCCAAAATTACTGTCCACTTTCCTTTTGGGGTCAATTCACCCTAATTGTCCACTTTTTATTTTTGACAAAGATTTTTTACCTAAATATCCTAAGTTCACACAAGTAAAGATCATAATACCCCACTTATATTATTTAAAAACTCTAATTACCATCTTTACAATTATTATAATCACTTAAATACCCCAACTACCACATTTACAATTATTATAATCATTTAAAATACCCCAACACTTTCTTAATATGCGTGTCCAACCCAAACTGAACAATAAAAAAGAACTGGAGGGAGTATTAAAATATACTTTTCTTCATGCTATTGAAACATTAAAAATGACAAATAACATCTTTAAGATAAAAAAGGAATTAATATATACTCTCTCCCTCCTATTCATCTAAAATGTCCATTTACTTTATGCACTCTATCTAATACACTTATTCGATGCTTAATATATCGAGTTATGTAAAATTGAAAATTATAAAAGTTGATATTAATAAATAATAATCTTTACATCAAAACAAATCAAATAAAATCTTACATGACTATATTTTAACTTATAGATTAATAATAAAATGTAATTTGAAGGTGATTGATGAATATTATTCTAAAAGTAAATGAAATATTTTAGATGAATGAAAGTATTTCTTTTGGGACCATGACAAACTCGGACTAGTCATCCCTACTAGTTGCTCTCCTCACTCTTCAACATAATAAGGGATAGCAGTTCTATCATTCAATCGCCTCTCTCTCTCTGTCTCTTATTCTTGCACTTTCTCTCTCGTCATTTTATCTCTCTTCTTTCTCCCTCCTCTCACAGCCTCAAGCTCTCCTCGCTCCTCAAGGTATGTACTAAAAGCTTTCTCACTTTCATTTTCGATCCTCTTTTTTGTTTTAGATTAGATTAGATTCATTGTGTCGATCCTTTTTGTTTTGACTTTGTTCTTGAAGTTTAAATCTGTTGTATTTTGAACTTGATTTGATGTTATTATGGTGAATCGTAGTGTTTTAGATGGTTGATGGTTGTCAGAAATTTTAGTTTAGATGTTGATGTGATGATATTGAAACTTGAATTTGAAGCTGATTTGAGGTTGTTTTGTTTCTTTTGATGAATCGAAGATTTTTGAAGCTTGTTTAATATGGATCCGACGTCCCAGTCATGTTGACTTAAGTTGATTGTGATTTGACTAGCTCGATCTGCTAAGATTTAGCGATCTCTGTTCTTTTTTGTGTTTGATTTATGTAATCAATGAATTTTCAGATTTTGGGGTTTTGTATCAGTGTTTGATCATTTGGAGATATTTTATTGATAGAATTCTTCCTTTCGATTTGATTTTTGTCTATGAACTGTGTTGGATCGTTTGAATTTATGTAGTATACGCAGTTGTTGATGTTATAATCTGATGAACACAATGTTTTGCAGTTTATAGTTAATTTGAAGTTGTACCAAAGTTAAAAATTTGTTTAGATTTAATGAGTGTGTCATATTTAGATTAGAGCATTGTTGATTGTAGTTTCATATCTGATTCCTTTTGTCTATATTAATCCTTAAAGTCAAGTTTCAGTGAAAATTTAGCAAGAAAAATGTGCTGGGATAGTAATTATCAAAATGTGCTGGAATAGTAATCTCGATTTATCAAAAATGGTGCAGTAAACCTGAAATTGGATTGTCGTTTGATTGTTTATATTATTAGCTTTTTATTGTTTAAGATCCCCATATTTGTGGCTTGAAGCTTCATATACTTGGTAAAAAGATTGTGTGGGTGGATGCTTCAAATACTTGGTAAAATAGTCTAGCGTTGACAATTATGTTCTGAAATCGTTTAGTTAATCAATTAATGTTGAATTGGTCTAATTGTGAGATTTAGGTGAAATAGTCTATGTAATGACATGCGTTGACTGTGTTTGTGTAGTATAAATCGAGATGGCTGATGCAGAGGAGATTCAACCCCTTGTCTGCGACAATGGAACTGGTATGGTCAAGGTAAGATGATGCTAACGTTTGCCACAATTCATAAGCCTATGGTTTGATTAGTTGTTATATCATCGATTTTTTTTTTTGTTTCTGTGAAGGCTGGATTTGCCGGAGACGATGCTCCAAGGGCTGTTTTCCCAAGTATTGTTGGTCGCCCAAGACACACCGGTGTCATGGTTGGTATGGGACAGAAGGATGCTTATGTTGGAGACGAAGCCCAGTCTAAGAGAGGTATTTTAACCTTGAAATATCCAATTGAGCATGGTATTGTGAGCAATTGGGATGACATGGAAAAGATTTGGCATCACACTTTCTACAATGAACTTCGAGTTGCACCTGAGGAGCACCCTGTGTTGCTCACTGAAGCACCATTGAACCCCAAGGCTAACAGAGAAAAGATGACCCAAATCATGTTTGAGACCTTCAATGTTCCAGCCATGTATGTTGCCATTCAAGCCGTTCTTTCTTTGTATGCAAGTGGTCGTACTACAGGTTTGTAGCTGTTTAACTTTGATTCAATTTCTTTTAATGTTCTACTGTTTTACTGATGTTTTTGTGCTCTTTGAACAGGTATCGTGCTTGACTCTGGTGATGGTGTGAGTCACACTGTTCCTATTTACGAGGGTTATGCACTTCCCCACGCTATTCTCCGTTTGGATCTTGCTGGTCGTGACCTGACTGATTACCTTATGAAGATTCTTACTGAGAGAGGTTACATGTTCACAACATCAGCTGAACGGGAAATTGTCCGTGATATTAAGGAGAAGCTGGCCTATGTAGCTCTTGACTTTGAGCAAGAATCAGAGACTGCCAAGAGCAGCTCTGCCATTGAGAAGAACTACGAGCTTCCCGATGGTCAGGTTATTACCATCGGTGCTGAGAGATTCC
Source organism: Amaranthus cruentus (assembly GCA_019425755.1). Lineage (NCBI taxonomy): Eukaryota > Viridiplantae > Streptophyta > Magnoliopsida > Caryophyllales > Amaranthaceae > Amaranthus > Amaranthus cruentus. Next base: position 14,207,833 of record CM033455.1, read on the forward strand.
GTTGCCCTGAGGTCCTCTTCCAGCCATCATTGATCGGTATGGAAGCTGCAGGTATCCACGAGACTACCTACAACTCTATCATGAAGTGTGATGTTGATATCAGGAAGGATCTGTATGGTAATATCGTGCTCAGTGGTGGTACAACAATGTTCCCTGGTATTGCTGACCGTATGAGCAAGGAAATCACTGCTCTTGCTCCTAGCAGCATGAAGATCAAGGTTGTTGCACCACCCGAGAGGAAGTACAGTGTCTGGATAGGAGGTTCTATCCTTGCGTCACTCAGCACCTTCCAACAGGTACTCTTTGTTACATGAGATTATCAGTTAAAGTTGCTAATAATGTGTCAATGTGAAAGCATTTTATTGATAATAATGTGTTCTTTCTGCAGATGTGGATTTCCAAGGGCGAGTATGATGAATCTGGCCCGTCAATTGTCCACCGAAAGTGCTTCTAAGTTCAAGATAAGTTTTGAGATTCGTAGTCCTACATAGTCTCCTGTTGTCTCTTTGTTTTTCTTTCAGTTTGGTCAAGAAAAAAAAAACTTGTATTGTGGCGTATGATTTGATTTGATTTTGTTGAAGAGAGATGGAGAGGGTTTAGGAGCTTGTGGTTTTTTTTGGGACCAAAGCTTGGTATTTCTATTGCTTGTTGTAACTATTTTTCGACAATTATGGTATGTAATCTTTGTCGATTGCAGAATGTTTAATTACTGCTATATACTTTGCTTTTTTCTGGGTCACTTTGTTTCACCTTCTTTGATCTTTTTGGGTTTTATTTTTGGATAATCGTCATTTTTTTTTTGACAAATTGAAGAAAACATTGTGGATATTAAGAATAATCTGGCTCTGGTTTAATGGAGGAGATTGCATAAGGGGACTTAATTTGTATTTTTATTTGTTTGAGGTGAGTATATTTTGATATATAAATGAGTTTAGTATTAAGAGCACCTGTGCCAGAACAAATGGACATTTTTTTGGTCGTATCCAAACATACAAAACCCAATTGTCCATAGAAACGAGAGGATAGTTACTTTGTTGTGGAGTGATAGCGTATCGTTATCAAAGTCTCAGGTTTTGGTGGCTTGAATCTCTTGAATTTAAATTATATTTGTTTTGTTTGGTTTATTGAATGATTGAATCCATTACTTTTTGGTTAAAAGGCAACTATTTTTAAATAGTGAGGGTTTATTTACATCAAATTCAGGGTTTTCTACCCATAGAAATTATGATTAGGATCTAGAGAGGGAAGAAAGGCGACAACTCATACTCATAAAGGACGATGCAACCAAATACTTAGTCGGGTCGAGAAAGCTCCTCAAAAAGATGTTCCTGCAAACGAGATAGATTGAATGAAGCTGAAAACGCAAGCTCTCATCATACAGTACAAGCTTGGCCCGTTCATAAAATATAAATACATTCAAAAAATATAAATAAAAATGTATAAAAGTTTAAATTGCAATTGCTACAGGGATTTCAGCAATATTCAACCTGCAATATATACTTTTCCGCTCTAAAATACTTGCAACGTTTGCTTTTCTGCACGGTTCAATATACTAATTCAATCCTTAATATCTATAATCATGTGAAATAAAAAGTTATAAAATTTTAATATTAATAATATTTGCATCGAGACAAATCAAACAAGATCTCACTTGAGTGTTTTTTAAATTATAGATTATAAATTAATCACAAATTAAAGAAAATAAGTGAATAATGCAAGTATTTTTAATGTTGCGACTAAACTGAAAGGAAGCAAGTACTTCCTCCGTTCCATAATACTTGCTACATTTAACTTTTTTACGCAATCCAATGTACTATTTTGTTTATTTATATGTCGAATTATACACAACAAAATGTAGCAAGTATTCGGAATGGAGGAAGTATTAATTAATTCCCTTTTACTTACATATTAGCCGCAATATATAAAATTTTTAATATTACTAAATGGAGTACAAAGTAAAATGTGAAAGTCCATATATCTCAATGTGATCGGTCCTCAGACAAGATTGATTGTGATCGTGTGCTATATGGAGTGTGATTATTAATAGCATCCAGTTATTCCATTTACCTAACATGCCAATTGCCAACTAATCCGGTTACTGCGTTTTATAATACTTGCTACTTTTAATTTTTTTTACGCAAATCTAATGTATAATTTTGTTAAATTACATGTTGAATTATACACATTTAAAAATTATAAAAAATTTATATTATGAAAGTATGCGATTAGACGATTCAAACAAGATCCCACTAGACTATATTATTACTTATATATTAGCCATAATATATAAAATAAGCTTAAATGATGAATAGTGTCAAAAACAAAATGTAGCAAGTATTTCGGAACGGAAGAAGTATAAAGTTGCTGACATATAAATATGATTTGCATTGTGAGTAAATGAGATAAATTATAGAAATAAAATACATTTATGCTATGTTTGGGAATGATGATTTCATTTGCAAATATGGATTTGACTTAAATTTAGTATTTGGCAAATAACAAGAATTTAAATTTAGATTTGAGTCAAATCCACTAATGTTATAAAAATAGTTAATTAAATAAGGATTTGAGAATGACACCCCAATCCTTGTCATCCTCAATTTCTTAATTTTGATTGCATAATTGAAATCCACACTTTGAAATGAAATATGCGTTCCCAAACGTATCCTTAATTAATTGAAGTGATCATAGTGTTTTCTAGAATCAACCATACTCCCTCTGTCGAATGATTTGCCTAAATAGAGTTGAAAAAGAAAAAAATTCCTATCATGGTGCTCACTTAAAAATATTTCCCAAAATGGTGTTCATGTCACTAACCTATTTTAATTTTGGTTTAGAGTCTTCAAAACTTGAATGATTTGCCTATATAGTGTTAATAAAGAAAAAAATTCCTATTTTGGTGCTCATTGAAAAAAAATTCCCAAAGTAGTGCTCATGTAGGTAAGGTTACTAAGCTACTTTGTTTATGGTTTGGAATTTCTAAACTTCAATGTGAGCTAAAACAATTGTTGGAATATTTTTTTTGAGGAATTGAAGAATATTTGAAAGTATCTTCGATTTGCGATGAAAAAAAGTAAAAACCGCTTCTCTTGATATTCATATAGCTGGCCACAAATACTTGATGCATTTGAGACTTGGATTTGTCTAAGTAAAATAATAGTAAAAACTAAAGAAGAAAGGTTATAATGAACATTTGGATATAAAAATATTGTTGGACGTTGATTTTTTTTAAGAAAAATTTGTTAACAACAATTTTAACTCTGTCTCATAAATTGAAAAAAAATTCTTAGTATTGATAAACTCAAAATTATTCTTACAATTACTGTACCCTTCTCATAAAGTAGATAAATTATAATTGATATTTTTGTCAAATTTTTCTCTTTTTTATTGGGAACAACTTTTTTTAGTGAAGTAGATAAATAAATGAATTGCTTAACAGCGTCCTAAATATTTCACCCATGCAATCCTTTTTTTTTTAAAAAAATCTTCTAACCCATATAATTAAATGATAATTTTAGACATATTTAACGGAGAAAGCTGACTTTTAATTATTTGTTGCGATTTTGTATCTATATTATTGTATCATAATTGATTCTATGTATCGTTATATGATGTATATAACAATTATTTTGTCGGTTTAATTTTTATGTTTGAAGTTTCCAAATCTAATTCAGATAAATTTGGTTAAATTTCTCTCCTTTATAAAAAGCTATTTTAGAAAATAAATTTTATTGAGGACTCCAAACTAAAATTAAAATAGGTTAGTGACATGAACACCATTTTGAAAAATATTTTTATAAGCTTTGAGAATGATTTGCCTAAATGGAATTTCCAAATGTTCATTATAACTTTTCTTCTTTAGTTTTTACTGTTTTTTTACTTAGACTGATCCAAGTCTCAAATGCATCAAGTATTTATGGCTAGCTATAGGAATATCAATAGAAGCGATTTTTACTCTTTTTTTCATCGCAAATCGAAGATACTTTCAAATATTCTTCAATCCCTCAAAAAAAATATTCCAACAATTGTTTTAGCTCACATTGAAGTTTGGAAGTTCCAAACCATAAATAAAGTAGCTTAGTGTTAAATCTTACCTGCATGAGCACTACTTTGGGAATTTTTTTTCAATGAGCACCAAAATAGGAAATTTTTTCTTTATTAACACTATATAGGCAAATCATTCCCCTTTGTCTCATATTTTTTGAATTAAAGATAAAATTGTTATATTTATTAAGAAAAAGGTGGATAATGGTAATAAATAAAGAGAGTGAATGAATTTTGTGGATAAAAATAAAAGAGAGTTAAAATGTATAGATGAAATTAAAAAGAACTAGTACGCCATAGCCTAAAAATAAAAATGATGCAAATTAAGTGAGACGAACCAAATTGAAAAATACTGCAAACTAATGGGACAAAGGGAGTAATTTTTATCTAGTATGATTAGTTTACTACTGCAAATTAAATGGGGTGGAGGAAATAACTTTTATTATCTCTATTTTATTATTTCATATTCGATTATATGATGTGAAATTCATACATCAAAGGTATAATATTTTATTTTATTTTATAATTCATATTATGAAATGCATTTGATTCTATTTGAATATTAAGAAATAGTTTCCCACAATTTTGCTTTACACATTTATATTGCTACAATTTCTTAGACTTCCAACTCACTTGTTAATTACCAAGCAACAATAAATATCCTATGATGGACCTCCTGGTGTTCAAGTAATTGAGCCTTCATCTAGATTAAAATATGCTTGAAGAGTAAGCTTATATGATTCCCTTAATGGAATCTCTTGATCAGATGTTGTCCCAACATTATTTGATGTATAGGTGAGGACTTGTTGATAAGCTTGTGTTAGGTTTTGTTTAACGGTTTGTTTGGTTATTGGTATTAAACGGTGGTAATTGGAATGATTTATAGTGTAAAATTTTATCAAAAGTTTTGTATCATTCTCATGGTAATAAAACTTTGATAAACTTTATCATAAAAAGTTTTGTTTTGGGTCCAAGGCCCCAATATTAATTGGGTCTCATATATAGTCAATGATAGTCCATTGGTTGGTCAAAGCCCAATTTCGGATTGTATCAGTCTGTTTCATCGATTATCGGTTCGTAAATCAGATCCAACCAGTTTCATTATCAGTACAAATCCAGCTACTATAAATACTCAAAAATGATCCTAATGAAAGGAAGTTTTTCTCCCATATTTTCTCTAAGTAATTCCATTGTTACATTTCATATTCAACCTCGTTCTGACTTAAGCATCGGAGGGGCTTTCCCGGGTGCCGCCCCTGGGTCAGTAACCTTTGTTCATTTTGTAGGTTTATTCGAAGATCTTCAACCACCTTCGACCATCTTCAACCACATTCAACCTCAAGTAATTGGATTGGGCAACCATATACTTCGACACGTGGACGTTTCTACTTGGAGTTACATTTGGCATTACCCTTCTCCCACTTAATATAAATTGTAACTGAATTTCACCCGAAACAGTTTGGCGCCGTCTGTGGGGAGGAGTAACACCTCACTCTGAACTCGAACTGAAAGTCATGCCTCCAAAAAGAAACACTCAGACTCGTACCCATCAGTCGGGTCCTCATCCGTCTGAAGCAAATAGCTCTGGTCGTGCCCACCATTCTAATCCTCCCATTGCCAATCCGAATTCTAACCCCGATCCCGTCACTCATCAAGACCTTCAAGAATTTGCAACCCTTCTCACTGCTCAACTGCAAGAACACATCACTCAAGCTCTAAGAGGAATCCCAATTCGATCTTCACCTAATGTCGAAAATGAACATACCCAACCTTCTCCTAAGAAAACACCCACACCAATCCACAAATCTACCCCCCTGAATTACTATGTTGAGGATGTGGCAGAAAGTCAGGAGACACCATTTACTCAAAATCGTGAGGTTCATCACAAAAATCCTCATAACGCTAGAAAAGAACATTCTCATCAGCCCACCAGGGGTAGTCATCGTCGTGACATGTCAACACAACCGTTATCTCCTCATAACCCTAATGGAAGAGACAAGACCCTAACCCTAACCGGAAAAGGGAAGAACGTCGCCAAGATCCTAACCGGACAAAGGCACGCTCTTTCATGGATGCTAGAGAGATCATTACTAGTCGAAAGCTCCGTACAGGAGGGATAGATGCACGTGCCCTTATCAACTCTAAGAGAAAAGAAAGAGAGCACACTTACTAACAACCTCCATCTCGACGCGAGGAAATATCCCATCAAAGCCCATTGAAGCCCGATCAAGACAAGTTTGATGAAGGTGGACCATCGCACGCTCCATTTGTCTTTAAGACCCCCTTGTCTGCTCGAATTTTAGCTACTCCTAACCGGAGTAAGGTCAAGATCCCGAACATGATGTCCTTTGATGGAACCCAAGATCCCCAAGAACACATAGAATCATATCGTGCTCACATGGCAGTCAATACTACATGTGAGGCTCTTCTGTGTAAGTTCTTTCCTACTACCCTAACCGAGTTGGCTCTGTCTTGGTATACTTCACTACCATGTGGGAGTATTGATAGTTTCTCTCAACTCGAGAAGATATTCTTAGATCATTTTATTGTCTCTAAGAGACAAAAGAAGTCAAGTATCCACCTTATGTCTGTCATCCAACATGAAGGGGAGTTAGTCTCCAGTTACATAAAGAGGTTCCATGATGAAGTCCTTACCATTACAGACATAAGTGATTCTGCAACTGTGTCGGCACTCATTAATGGATTGAGAACTCACAAGTTAAAATGGCAGCTCATTGAGAATGGAGTTGCCTCCTATGTTGAAGCTATGCAAATCGCTTAAAGGTTTGTTCAAGCCTCAGATATTTGCACACCTGTAGACTCTCAAGCTAAGAAGAAGAAGAACGATAAACTACAATCCCAATCTCAACCACATGCAAACCCTTACCAAAAAGAATACACTGAATACTCTCAAATGGGTTCGGGTAGGCAAGAACCTCCTAGGTTTGGTCATAGTTACTCGGTGGAATGGTCTAAAGAGCTGAAGGATGGGGGCTATGATCCTCGATTCAATAGGAACCGAAAAGTCATATTCTATGCAATTAGATCTGAACTTCCAAAACCTCCTCAAGTGAGTACTTCAATGAATAGAAGAAACATGGACTTGTGGTGTGAGTATCATAAGGAGCATGGTCATACCCTTGCTCATTGTCGAGAACTTAAGAAAGTCCTTGATCGACTTGCAAACGAAGGAAAATTGAGACGCTTCATGAATCAGAATCAACAATACCAACCTTACCGGTCTAGGCAAGGGTCATACAATAATCAAGGGGGGATCAAAACTCTGATAGGAAAAAAGAGGAGCAAACAAGTGTTACCGAAGGTTTCATCAATGTCATATCTGGCGAATACTCTAAATTTTAGGCAGGTGATAGATCTACCGAGGATAGTGTTCATTTTTTGATAATGTCTAGCGTAGCTACCAGAAGATCTTTGCATGCCATGCAAGTGACAAGTACTTTAAATTCTAGTAGTAAGCTATAATCGACCCTTGCAAGAGGCAATTATACCTTTTTAAGAAATTAAACATGTAATGAAATCCTTAGAATATCAAGATGAAACTCAATGTGACGAATGATTGAGAAAATTGTGAATGAAGGAAAGAATGAAAGTTAAGAAAAGCTTTGTACAATGTCCAATCTCAACAAACACGCTATTCGCCATTTCAGACTCTTTGTCAGCCCTTGGCACGAAGATCCTTATAGTCGTTGTCCATACCTAATTTGGGTGGCAAGTTAGCCCCAAATTAGCCTATTCATTTTAGGACTCTTTGTCGGCCCTTGGCACGAAGATCCTTATTAGTCATTTTTTGGGAATTCGGGTGGCAAGCTAGCCCTAAGTTAGCCAATTTTTTTCAGGACTCTTTGTCAGCCCTTGGCACAAAGATCCTTATAGTCATTGTCAAGAACTAATTTGGGTGGCAAGGTAGCCCCAAGTAAGTCAATTTGTTTCAAGACTCTTTGTCAGTCGTTATAGTCATTGCTGGGAACTGATTTGGGTGTCAAATTAGCTTTGTCAACATTTGGCACGAAGATCCTTACATTCCTTTTCTTAAATTTGGGTGGCAAGTCATCTCTCATCCTAACCGGATCAATCAACTTGGCTCAAATGTCAGTTATGTTATTCAAAGATCTCCACTCAAATGCTTCTTCTAGTAACAATCACCAATCCTAGCCGGATTATTAAAGGTTGGTTCAAATATCACGTATCTTATTCAAATATTACTTGCGTCCCTATCTTGGTTATCAATGTCTTATCTTCGTGATGCACTTGACTCAACAAGTATTCCCATCAAGGCTTATGTCATCGTCATGCTCATGGTATACTCTCATTAATCCAAACACCTTGAGGCTCCAATGATCAAAATTGTCCCTTATTGGAACCCTATACTATGTCAAAATTAAGTACTTCGGGGCTTGTCAGCCCAAGTCAATCCTCTAGAGCAAAGCTAGACACCTTGGGGCTCTTATGATAAACGGTCATGCCGTATCGAAAAATTTCTTGGAAGACCTTAGGGCTCATTAACCGAAGATAATCATATGGAATACTCCAACTCATTCAAATGGTGGAAGATCTCAACTCTCTCAAATTATTATCCAAGCCTTGGGGCTTACCAGTTAGGGACAACAATATTAGTCATGTAATGACCGGAAGATCATCATCATTTGGGGCTAATAAGCTACCCAACATAAAGAGCATGAAATATTGTCTAATGTTGAAGATCATACGGACATTCCACGCCTTTGTAGGTTTATCGTCAAGCAAAAAAGTAATCATTCTCTCCGGACTGATTTGAAGATCATCACATGATGCTCATTACAACCGACTAATAGCAATGATTTTCCCCTCCGCGTTGAATATGTTGTCAAGAGAAGGGTGGAAAGGAAAAGTGTGTGCTTACATACCAAAGTAAGCAAAATTCCTCACAAATATTCTAAGTCTTTTGATAAGTCCTAAAAGTTCAAGCTTCTTATACCTACTTTTGGTCCTAGTGTGTATCTCTCCTTATATTTTTCTCTACAACCCTGTGTTATGACAAAAAACACAAGAGGGGCATATATTTACCACCATTCAACAACCGTCAACCAAATATAGTCAAAAATAACTTCTAAAGCTCAATTCAAACCCCAAATACATACTTTAAAATAGCTCATTTCAAAAATTTTATATTCCTTACAATGTCATATTATCTTGGCTGGTATAATAGACTTACTCTCAAACCCCTTAGGGCTTATTAGCTCAAGGAAGCTTTCGAAGCCATAATGTGCTAGCTCATTAACCTAAGGTAAATTTTAAAAGTAATGGCGTGTTCAATATTCACCGAGACTTCTCGAAAAGTTTAAACAACTTATTAAAGTGTTACGAAGAAAGCATGGAATCTCCATATAAAGGGAAGACCTTGGATGAGAAGAGTTCGCATGTACCCAAAGGAGATCAAGCAAAAATAAACTCCACAATATTATGTATACTCGGGCTTATTTGAAGAGACCATATCTTACAAGCTTTTTACACTTACATTTTATCCAAGTCATTTACTAACTGTTGGGTTCAAACGATCATATCTTTCAGTTCCACTGTCCGTTTGGGGCATATAATATGTCATTGGAAAGCCCTTGAAGTCTAGTTTCAAATGCCACTAGTCTTGCATCATTCCGAGTTGTATATCCAAAGTTATAGTCAGAACTGTATATACGTGTCCAAAAAGACGTGACAAGTAAAAGATGGAAGCAAAGGTAAAGCATGAGCTGTCGAGCACGCTACAAAACAAGGGCTGCTGTATCCTAGAGTTTACTAGTCATCATCATAATGTTCGTAATATCTTAGATCTTACTATGCCCAGCTCAATGACGTCCCAGTTGACAATCAAACTCCGATCAAGGCCATGATTATCTTCATCATCAACAATATTCAAGAATCCAAGATTCCACAACGATACCCGCAAACGTCAAAGGTTAGAAATGTCACTGTATCTGGGTTTGTCCTCGCCATGGCTCTTCTTCTTTTGCTGCCCCTTGTTCCTTCTACCCAGACAACCAATGAAGTTTGAAAAGATACGGGTCAAACTCTCAAATATGGCATGATTGAAATATGAAAGAGGAGGAGATGCATTCTTGGACTCTTGATGATTCTCGAAATTGGAAGGAATTTTTTTGAGTTCCTTATATACGTATGCTCGGATCTTTGAGTATCCTAAAAAATTGCGGATGAAGCTTCTACAAAGGGTATTTCAGTTGTATGCTCAGACTCCTTTCATAGTCTTCATAATAGCAGAAAAGGGTGAGCAAGAGCTATGCAAACATAACATGGGAGGATAACAAAAAGAAAATAAGAAGGGAAGGGTGGCATGTGATTCAACCCATACATTGTCTCCATATGAATTTCAAACATGAGAGAGAGTTATCCGACCACATTCAACCCATATCTTCATCAAAATAGAACAAGAATAGTCAAAGTGCAAGACCAAAAATCAGTCATAAAAAAGAAGAGTAGGTATACGGGTATGCTTGTCCTGTAATATTAAGAAACACTCTTTTCCCGCTTGGAAGTGTGTATGCTCGGACTCTCTTTTTGGAGTCCTACAAAAGTCAAAGTCACTTTTCCATGCTTACTCCCCTCGTGGAAGATGGAAGGTTGCAGGACATGGCTTTCAAAAAGCAACAAGCAATCACCCACGAGAGTACCTGTGAACAATAGAATATTTTTGTTTGTTGTCACTGGAAATCAGGACATTGATAATTCCGGCCATGGGTATGCTCGGACTCAAGATGAAAGCCCTTTAGGGATTCATGATGAGTGTATGCTCAGACCCTAAAATGGTAGATTATTTATAAGTCTTCAAGAAAGTAAACTTTTATGCTCGGACACGATGGAAAATGAGATTTTTGAGGCTTCAATGACCCTAAAAAGGGGACTCCACGTAATTGGAAGACTTTGGAATTATCAAAAAAAAAATGAAAACTCATTTTTGCCTTCATACATATTGGGATAAGTATGCAAGAAAATGTCAGAGAAAGCAAACCCATCTTTGATACTATCAGACAAAGGTTGCAGAACTTCTTTTTGGACGCTTTGCGTATGCTCGGGCTCTATTTCAAAGTCCTCTTATCAGATTTATACTCTTGAGTATAAAAAATAAAAGAAAGTTTAGATTGATGATATAGCTGGAGCAAATTTTCAACTACAAAAGCACCAAATTCCTTTGAGGCATTATGTCAAACACTTTCTAGGCATTACATCATTTTTGCCTAAGGTATGTCATTAAAGAAAACCAGCAACAAGCAACCACAAACAAGAGTACATACGCAGGATATTTTCGCTTATTGACACTGAAAAATCAAGACATCAAAAATCCTAATGGTGTGTATGCTCGGACTCGAAATTAAAGTCCTCGGGAAATTGGATGGAGGTAAAGAGCACCTTGTTTTGGTAGACCAGCACTACAATTTACTCCACAGAATATGTATGCTCGGACTTTGGTCTTAAGTCCCTCAATTTACTCTTCGGACTGTATATGCTCGAAAACAAGATTTGTGAGTATACTTGGACTATATTTGGATGAGAAGCTTTAGAGAATAATTGAAAGGAGGGGCATGAAGAACAACTCATATTACGTTGATGAAGATTGAAGATTGAACAATGAAACTGCAGGTCAAGAAATGAGAACTCGAACTAAAAATAGAGACGGAGTGAGATGTCCAGTGGGTTTCGGTTAGTATGGGTTCTAAGTCTCCACTCCTTATTTCAAACTAAGAGCAAAGAAATAGGGGAGGGAATAATTATGATAGGGGGGCATACATATCCTAAGTGAAAAGAAAAGGGGAGGGGGTCACATTTTCAAGAAAAGCAAAAATGAGAAAAGGGGTGCAAGCCTTCAAGGAAAGCAAAAGTAAGAAGGGATGGGAGTCACGTGATATCAAATAAAGAAAAGGGGGGCAAGTTACAAGTACTCATGATTATTCATGAAGTGTTATGAAGAGGGAGATAGGGGGGCATGTAAGTTTGGAAATCAATGAGCATGAACATGTATGCTCGGCCTTTTGTTAATACTCCAAATATTTTTTTTTCTTTTGTCTTTTTCTTTTTTTTTTATTTATCCTATTTCAAGTTATCCACCTTTGTTCTACTCTTTTTTGCCTCCCTATTTTCCAAGCATTCTTAAAAATTTCATACCCAAATTATTTATTTTATTTATTTGGGGCTTATTAGCCTAGATCAGTTCCCAAATTTAATTGAGTCTTAATTTCTTGGGGCTCACTGACATAAGAACATATCCATTGTTATATTCCATCTGGAATGGCCAGGATATTAAAAAGTCATTACAAGTCATAGTCAGGTTGGTGCACTTCATTAGAAATTTTCTAAAGCCCCTTATCGTCAAGGTTCCGCACACAGTCCGTCAATTATTGTTCGACATTATTGCCCTATGTGCGTGGGGCTAATGTTTTGGGTCCAAGGCCCCAATATTAATTGGGTCTCATATATAGTCAATGATAGTCCATTGGTTGGTCAAAGCCCAATTTCGGATTGTATCAGTCTGTTTCATCGATTATCGGTTCGTAAATCAGATCCAACCAGTTTCATTATCAGTACAAATCCAGCTACTATAAATATTCAAAAATGATCCTAATGAAAGGAAGTTTTTCTCCCATATTTTCTCTAAGTAATTCCATTGTTACATTTCATATTCAACCTCGTTCTGACTTAAGCATCGGAGGGGCTTTCCCGGGTGCCGCCCCCGGGTCAGTAACCTTTGTTCATTTTGTAGGTTCATTCGAAGATCTTCAACCACCTTCGACCATCTTCAACCACATTCAACCTCAAGTAATTGGATTGGGCAACCATATACTTCGACACGTGGACGTTTCTACTTGGAGTTACATTTGGCATTACCCTTCTCCCACTTAATATAAATTGTAACTAAGTTTCACCCGAAACAAGTTTCTTTTTTTTTTTTCCAAACTTCCATTACCGCCTAATACTTCTTCTTCGAATGGTAATGTATTGGAATGAAAATTATAAAGAAAATTAGATGATTGAAGTTAGACATGTATGACCATCATGGTAGCAAGAGAATTTTCAGCAAAATTACACTATTACTACGATTATTACCACCCACCAAACAGGCCGTTAAGGTCTGAATAGGTTGTAATTTAGGGTTGATTGCTATGGGTGTGAGTGTGTGACTACATGTTAGAACCTCTTCTGACTATGAGTAAGTGCTATACTAGTCCATATAGGTTACTTCAAACTCGAGAAAGAAGCTAAGTTTTCCCAGGATTTTTATACATACGGGATGTTTTGTATGAAAATATAAAATATAATGGAAAGCGAAATGATAGAAAAAAAGGATAAGGATAAGGCACTAAGAATTATAGTTATTTGTTGTTTGGTATAACAATGTAAGGGAAACATATGTTCACGTTTCTCATACTTGTTATTTGATTTAATTTTTAATATAATTTTATTTTCAAATGTATACTTGCTTATAGTCCTATTAGTAAATTATCAAATGAATAATTATATATCAAAAATAACTATTTCCCCACAATATGCATTAAAAATATTTGAAATAAACCAAACAAAAAAGAAACGCCCCTGTACAAAAGGACTAACTTGATTTATACATGATCAACAAGATGACAGTGGCATAAGACCAATAAGACATCAAGTAAACCAAATGTTTTGCACACCTTTATAAAAAGACTATTATAATTGATTTATACATAATTCAATATGTGCGAAATGACCTTCAAACTACAATGAGAAAGTACATTATTTATCAATTCTTCTAACATAGCCATTCTTAAAACCACACCTTTCTACTTAGGATCAACAAACAATAGGTTTAACTAGTACCGCGTTTTCTTGCTTTTATATGACCATTTTTGTATACTGTATTAGGATGTGTTGTGATTAAGTGTGACTTGAGTGCACAAAATAAAAGGTGCATTTACGTGTGTACTCTTAGGATGGAATCTTATGAGTGTTTAAGTGTGGTTTTAAGTTGGTGTGTTAATATGTGATTAAGTTCATGGATTAATTTCTGAAGTTAAGAGGGGATTAAGAGTATGTAACTTAAACATGGATGTTATGGTGATGATTAATGACATGAATAAATGAGGAGTTTGGAAGTTCGAGAATCATATGCTGCACGAGGTGCCTTGTACGAGGACCTAAAGAAGGACTATTGCCTTGAGCGAGCTCGATGATCAGAACATTCTAGAACCCCTTGCATTGTTGTGCTCGAAGGAGCTCCTAGATCAGTGTGCACCAGTAGCCTGCCAAAGAAGCGCTCGAACGAGCGGCTGTCCTGCTGTGCATAGGATCCGATTTGTTGGCTCTTCAAGTCTTGTGGTTGTTTCACTTATGCATTAATCTATACTCTTAATTGTGTATTATCATTAAATGTTAATACACTATAAATAGAGAGCTTCTTTGTTCATCAAAAACATCCACAAAATACCCAAGCCAAACACTAGCCATAATCTCTTCTCTAATTGTAATACTCTATACTTGAGAGTTCTTTGAACTCCTTCTTTGATAATACAAGAGTTACTAACACCAGAGGACGTAGCCTAAATTGGGTGAACCTCGTTAAATATTTTGTGTCGTTTATTATTGCATTTTATTTCCTACAAATATCGATTTCATTTGATTGCGTAATTTATTTCACACAAGACTTTGCACTTCCGATCTTGGTGATATTGGATATTGAAACACAACCTTTTATCTCTAATAAAGCATCATTTTCAAGATGGTTGTGTCCTGCTTTATCATCAGAACACACTCTCACCTTTCATCGCTTTTATCCATTTTAACGATATAATACAATAATCATAAACCAACAACCACATGCTCTACTTCTGGATCTTAGTCGAACTGTATTATTTGGGTCTTGTAAATGAAAACCAATATCAATAGTTATCTCGTCTGTACAAGCATACAATTCATCTACTAACTTGAATTGACTAGTCGTAATAGATGTAGCTGAATAATCTACATCGTCACCACCAAATTTCTCAAAGTTTTCCTACATATATATTATTAAAAAATAATTAAAAAATTAATATAAAACAATTACAATAGTCGCACGTCTTGTTCGACTTGGCATAGACCAAATCGCACGTTTTTGCAACTTGACCTAGACCAAGTCGCACATTTTGCTCAAACCACAATTTTCAACTACAAACTTTAAATCAATGTTTACCTCAACATTTTCAGGAATTCATCGTTCATAGTGTTTCAATGTTGAGTTTTAGATTATAAAATGTTTTTTTTAGAGAAATTAAAGAAATAGATGAATGAAAGGTGTCATACTCATGAGCAATTTTAAAAACTTATACTTCCTTCTTTCCACCATACTTGCTACATTTGACTTTTTAAACAATCTAATATGTTATTTTGATCATTTATATATTAAACTATACACATATAAAAATTATAAAAACTTAATATTATAAAAGTATGCGATTAGATGATTCAAACAAGATCCACTTGATTATAATTTTACTCGCCCATCAGCCGCAATATATAAAATAAACTTGAACGATGAATAGTTCCAAAAACCCTTATATAGCAAATATTTCAGAACGGAAAAAGTATATAAAAGGTAACAACAAGATAAAAAAGACGACAATGAATATCGATGTTTAATACTCCCTCTGTCCCATTGAATTTGTATCATTTTACATTTTGGTTCGTCTCACTTAATTTGCATCATTTCTATTTATGGACAATGACCCACTACTTTTTTTGTAATTTCATTCGTACATTTTAACTTTCTTTTAATTTCATCTACACAATTCACAATTCATTCTCCCTTCCGTTATCTCCACTTTTTTAAGCAAATAAAAGACAACAAATGAGAAGTAATTCTTTATTGATGGGAGTTGTAGCATGGCTAGATAAGAGGCTAAAACCAAAGTGCCCCCAAGTAGAAAAGCAAGGACAACATGTGTTGGCAGAGCACCTACTTTAATCACACAAACAGTTACACCTTAATTATTCACAGCCTGTTACTCCTTACACTCACACACTCCCACTCTCCCCCAAATTTATATCTCTATTCTCTTCTCCTCTCCTAAGGCCTCAAAGTAACCAAACCTTCAAACTAAAGTTTCTCCCTTCCCTATTCTCCTTTTTTAATCCTTACTTTACTACTCTCAATGCAACTTCTTTTCTATAATTATTTTCCTTAAACTAAACGTTAATTTTTGCATAATAACTACCCATTAAACCCACATAAAATCCCCCCTTTTTTTCTTATCTTCCATCAATGTCACTCTTGAAAAGGGTAATCCTTTATTTCTGAAAATACCCAGAAAATATATCCCTAATTTTCTTCAAAATGAGGAAAATAACTACCCTAAAACCTCCAAAGATTACAACTTTTTTTCTTTTTTTGTTCATAATTCCAACTGCATTGTCAGATCTTTCTTCAAGTAGAACAGCACTAATTTCTTTATCATCTGCTGTGGGTGGTCGTACCCTTTTATGGAACACTTCAACCATTAGCCCTTGTTCATGGTCTGGTGTTCAGTGCCAAAACGACACCGTTTTAGGCCTTCACTTACCTGGGTTTTCTTTAACTGGTGAAATCCCACATGGGGTTTTTTCCAATTTAACATCCCTTAAAACTCTTAGTCTTCGTTTCAATAAACTTTCAGGAAATTTACCTTCAGATCTTGCATTATGTTCTGAGTTAAGGAACATTTATTTGCAAGATAATGAGTTTGAGGGTGAAATCCCAGAATTTATTTCTTCTCTTAAGAATTTGGTTAGGTTGAATTTGGGTAATAATAATTTTAGTGGGGAAGTTCCTGAATCTTTGAAGAATCTGAAAAGGTTGAAGACATTGTATCTTCAAGATAATAATTTATATGGGTTTATGCCAGAATTAAAATTGGAATTAGACCAATTTAATGTTTCTAATAATAAATTAAATGGGTCAATTCCTGTTAGCCTTAGTTCTATGCCTGTCACAGCCTTTGAAGGTACTAAACTTTGTGGAAAACCTCTTCAAATTTGCCCTGGAATTGCTGCAGGTATTGGGTTTTCTTCCCATTTATAGAAACTTTTTGTTTTTAGTTGTATTTTTTTTCTTAGATGTAGATATTTTTCTGTTATTTTAGGGTTGAAATTTTAATATTTGGAAGTAGAAATTTATATAATATATTTTTTGGTAGTAGGATGAGTGAAGGGAAGGGCCAAAGGGGCAAAGAGAATCGAACCCGTGTCCTTTATGCTCCATATGAGTCTGGTGAGGTTCTGAGCACGTTCAACATGACCCAAAAAATTAGAGCCTTTAATATTAAATTGCCTAGTATATTATTAAGTGTTATATAAAGTTGTTAAAAAATATCATAATATTTGAAATTATAGGAGGCTTTAAACAATTTGTCCAAATGAGTCATGACCCCTTTCTCTTGAAGTAAAAATATATTAGAGTTGCAAACAATTGTGATGAGACGGTCTCATGAGACATGCATTATAACTTTTAAGATTCTTGTTTTGAGATCGGGTCTCATACAAGACGATGGGCTGTTTTGTTATCTATTTGAGGTTTGAAATTATTGTAAATTTTAGTGATAATTTTATTGAACCAACTACCAACTAGAAACTGTAAATATAATTTGGTTCTAGTTTTTATTGTTGTTTGTATTTGGTCATGTTAACATTTATTTAGGGCATTTAAGGAAATAATTGTTGTAGACTTTTGGTTGTGATTAGGTAGTTGTGATGTGATGAGCAGGTACTGGTATTTTAACTGGAGAACAAAGGAGAAAAAAGAAGGGATTGTCGGGTGGAGCGATTGCAGGGATTGTGATTGGAGCTGTTGTGGCGTTTGCTTTGATTTTGATGATTATTGTGTTTATATGTGGTAAGAAGAGGAGTAGGAAGAGCAATGCAATTGATCTTGCGTCGATTAATAAGCAGTTGGGGATCGAGATTCCGGAGGATAAGCCTGTTGGGGATGCCGATAATGGTGGGATGGGAAGCGGGTATTCAGTTTCGGCAATGGCAGCAGCTGCCATGGCGAACAATGGAAGCGCGAAAATAGATGAGGTGAATGGAGGACTAAATAAAAAGTTGGTGTTTTTCGGAAATGGAATCGGTGGTAAGACGTTCGATTTGGAAGAGTTGTTGAGAGCTTCGGCTGAAGTTTTGGGGAAAGGTACGTTTGGGACAGCGTACAAGGCGGTTCTAGAGTTGGGGACTGTGGTTTCCGTAAAGAGGTTGAAGGATGTGATTCTTGAAGAGAAAGAATTCAAGGAGAAAATCGAAGCTGTTGGTGCAATGGAGAATGAGTATTTGGTTCCTCTTCGAGCATATTATTACAGTCGGGATGAGAAGCTTCTTGTTTATGATTACATGCCCATGGGAAGTTTGTCGGCGTTTTTACATGGTGAGATTGCTCTTGCTACGACATTCCCTAAATGCATTCATTCACTATCTTGCATTTTCAAATTATTATCTTGATTTTTGTCGTGTTCATTTTTAAGTGTATGTACACTATACAACTACTAAGCACCCAAACTGGGTACGGTGATGATGATGGTATAGCTACTAGGCTACTATTGAGCTTCGCACGGGCTTTATTGATTCGCTATACCTACTCTTCACTGTGGTGTTACATATGAGAGCTTTGTGACCATAATGTAGCGAACTCAACTCAAAGGGTTGGAAGAATATATAATAAGTTGATTGAATGATATGCCTTAATGCCCGACAAGATTGATTTAATCTTGTAATGTGTTGTAGGATCTTTCATTTTGCAATTCAACCCACTTGAATATACTAAAAAGTGACCTCTTCTCGGTATAACTATATTTGTAATTGGAAGGGAAGTTACACTAAAACGACCTCAAATCCGATACTTAATATTTATAGGGCATTTTGTTCTCGTGAGCGTTAATTCAGTAGATTAGCCCGGTAAAAGACTCCGATGTTAAGCCCTTGAGATTAAACTGTAAAGAAAACGAAGAGTCGCTTATATGTTTTCTGAATTGTTAGAAGGGTCCAGCATAAAGAACCTTATCAATGACTATTCCTACACTTTGGCATTTCTATAACATGAATAATTTTGCTCAATTCTTGTTTAAAACATGTGTTTGGTTGGAATTTTCTCATTTGTAGCCATTACATTGATTGATTTTGTTTGTGCATCCATGTCCTTAGCCTCACATTTCCAAGACTAAATAATTGATCTTAGTTTTCGTCTTTTTAGATTTTCCCTAACGGTTTATGTGAGATTGTCGTTATGCAAGTTTCATGCTTTGTTGTTCTCTGTTCCTTGTTTTGTTAGTCGTTTTGTTACTTAAGTTATTGCAAGACCGTCTCCTAATGAAAAAAGACGTTCACCTTTGTTTTAATCTCATTCAAAGAAAAACAATCTCGACTTTGATAATATGTATAGTTTTTCGCCTTTCAAGGTCCCTCATCAGACTGTTTCTTTCTCCCATTAGGAAACAAAGG
Organism: Amaranthus cruentus; assembly: GCA_019425755.1. Taxonomy (NCBI): domain Eukaryota; kingdom Viridiplantae; phylum Streptophyta; class Magnoliopsida; order Caryophyllales; family Amaranthaceae; genus Amaranthus; species Amaranthus cruentus. The sequence continues at coordinate 14,227,351 of CM033455.1, forward strand.
AGCTAGTAAGACTCCGCTAAACTGGGAAATGAGGTCAAGCATCGCCCTAGGAGTAGCTCGTGGTATAACATATCTACATTCTCGAGGCTCTAATTTCTGCCACGGGAACATCAAATCATCCAATGTCCTCCTCACCAAAACCTACGAGCCTCGTGTGTCTGACTTCGGCTTAGCTCAGCTCGTGGGCCCATCAACCACTCCCACCCGAGTCAATGGCTACCGTGCACCAGAAGTAACAGAACCTCGAAAAGTATCCCAAAAGGCAGATGTATACAGCTTCGGGGTGCTACTCTTAGAACTCCTCACGGGCAAAGCACCAACACACGCTCTCTTAAACGAAGAAGGGGTCGATCTACCAAGATGGGTACAATCCGTTGTGAGAGACGATTGGGCTTCCGAGGTATTTGATCTAGAACTCCTTAGATACACACATGCCGAGGAGGAGATGGTCGAGCTCTTACAACTCGCTGTCGACTGTGCGGCCCAATACCCAGACGCCCGTCCCTCAATGCAAGAAGTAACCGACCGAATCGACAAGCTATGTAGTCCTAATGATCCAAACAATCCCTCATTTGTTGATGCAGATGACAGATCTTTCCATTGAGAAAAATTGGCTGATCCAACTGTTTCAACGGTCTTTATTTTAAAATATTATTTATATTTGTCAAGTGTTTTTTAATTTGTTTTTAAGTGGGGTAGTGAAGAAACATGTGATTTAGTAGTTGTTAGAGACATGAATTGATTTGGGTGGCTGTAATTATAAGTGAGATAGTGAGGGTTACTTTACAGCAGATTACGCCCATTTTCATATTGTGTTGTTAGACATCTTTAGTTTGTATTGGTGATTGGTGATTGGTGATTGGTGATTGGTGATGATGGGTATGTTATCCAATTGGAGTACTATCTTAATTTGACGACCATCTTTGTTTTGCATGCCTTTTCAAGTTGTCTGGTCCCACCTGTCCTTGTTTTTGTTCTAATTATTGGTTTTCTTTCCAATTCTATGTAGGATGTAACTAATGTTTCATTTATGCTTTATTGCTACTTGCCTCCGTTAATAACATCACATTCGACCTTCATCTTGTTAGGTTTGGATATTGCCTATTGACTGATCAGTCTCCTGAGAGACCGTCTCTTTGAGAGACGCCTCTCAGGCCCAGTCCTTTAGAGTTTAATTCCTAATCTTACTTTATATTTTTCTTTATGGATCGATTCAATTAAAGATGGTATTTACATAACTCTTAATTGATTGAGGTGTTATAGGGGTGATTGACAATAGGTGTTTGATTGAGGTGTTATAGGGGTGATTGACTTGATCTTTTGGGTCAGATTAAAATTGGGTTTTGTGTCTACGTTGGTATTTACATGATTCTTAATTGATTTAGAAGTCGGGTCAAGTCGGGTTCAGTTACGAGGTCGGGTAAATGTTGAATTGTCGGACTTGTTTTGAAGATGAATTTGGTTTTGGATTTTGTGGGAATTAGTATGTTTGTTTTATCTGTAGGTTTTTTTTTTTTTTTAATTATGGAAATTAGTAAAACGTTGTTTCCATCTTAATTATTTGTTATATTTCTTCGACTTATGTTATTAGTTTTGATAGGTGTCTTGTCTTGACTTGTGGTCTTAAGTTTTAAGGTTTTTTTCGAGTTAAGAGCCTCACTGATAGTAATATCTTTCTCTAATCAACTCAAGTGGTTTTGACTTAAAAGAAAAGCGAACCAACAAATAAACAGGAAATTTGTGTATGATTCCAATTTTCCAATTATAGATTGATTTTTTTTTTACCAAAAATTAATGGTGGGAATCAGAAACCTATATAATCTCACAAAAATCTTCCTAAATTTTTGGAGACCCCAGGAAAACCAGGGTAAACAATCTCAACCTTCATTTTGATTTCATAACATCAATATTCACCACTAAATTTAGACAAATATCCTTTAACACCTTAAGATAATGAAGCTTCCCTAACAGCTTAATCTTTTAGCTAATTTCTCTTTTCCAACAAAAACCAAAAAAAATTAAAAAAAAAAAGGAACATAATTGGGAAGGGAAGGTCGAACATCAATGGACGGGCTACCACGACCACCTGCCCATGGCAAATACGACTTTCACACAAATAGACCACGACAACAAAAACGCAACATTGTAAAATACGTGTGCCTTAGCTTCTTTGCATTCATCATGCTTGGGCTCGCTATATGTGGAATTCTTTTAGTAGTCGCCTTCAAGAAATCAGAAGTTCCCGAATTCAAAATTAAAGGCGTACAAGTATCAAAATTTAGCGTTGCAAATGTTTTAACAGATCAACAAAAAGTTTTATCGACAAATTTGGATTTTATATTCGAATGCGTTAATAAAAATTCATTAGGGGTGGATTTTAAGAATATGATAATGGAAGCAAATTGGAATAGTGTGGAAGCACATTTAGGAGAAGCACATGTTGAAAATTTTATGCAAAAATCAAAGGGTGTATCAATGTTAAAAGTGAGTGCTAAAAGTGAGGTTGAAATTAATAAGAATGTTAAGAAAGAGGATATGAATCTTGATTTACACCTTAGTGGAGATCTTAATTTCTTTTCTGGCCCTTTTAAGACCAAAGTTTTTCCTTTTTTGGTCTCTTGCAATCATGTTTCCACTTCTTCGGCTAATGCTGCTTGCAACTCTAAAATGTTTACTAATGGGTATGGATTCCATTCTCATTTTTATTAATACGGTTGTGCATCATATAAGGGTGGGTTAAATAAGGGTTAAATAGTCAATGTCATATATATATGAGAATATATACATATATGAGAATATAGACTTCTTGTTTAAGGTCATCTTATCGAAAGACAATCTCTCACAAGGAAAGTTTTTTGTTAAGTTGAATCTCCTATGAGATGTTAACATACGTGCAGCCATTTACAAGTCCTTCCCATAATTATGAAATTGCTCTTTTAAAGCTTGAATTGGACATTTTAGACCTTGAAATACGCATTTTAAGTCTTGAAATTAATTACAAATGTTAAACCGTTGGAATATACATTCTAAATCTTGAAATGGATATTTTACGGTTCGGATAGCTAAGTGAAATATAAAATTAAGGGTTGAAGTAGGGGTTTTAAGAGTTAAAAGTGGCATTTTAAGTGTTGTAATGGGTGTTTTAAGGGTTGAAGTCGATAGCTAAAAAATTAAATTAAGCCTATGGAGAAGGAAGATAGAGAATTAGAATAGGGTTTTAAGAGTTAGATTTGGCATTTTAAGTTTTAAAATGGGTGTTTTAGGGTTTAAATTCGACAAGTATCAAATAGTTTTGTTAATTCATTCATATTGAATTCTTGGGCTTTTTTATTATGCATGCAATAGTTTTAAATTTTTAATTGATTGTTGATTTCAGCTTGCACTTAGTTATTTCAATAGAGTTCACGATTTACAATTCTTTCGTTGTGGATTATAATGGATTAGTATCAATATAGTAAATTGACGGTCTCATTATGAGGCCATCTCGTCCAAGACCTGCTTTTCATTAAATCATGTGCAGTTTTTATCCATGTAAATTAAAATTTTTATTATCAAGGGTCCAGTCCATTAAAGCTTAATGTCTATTCTTACTCTACATTTTTCTTTAAGGGTCAATCCAAGTCAACTAGGGATGGTCTCTCAAAGAGAGTGTCACTCACAAGAATTCGTAATTAGCAATAAACTCTGCATTATCACTGATAATCAGTGTATAATCAGGATAAGGTTGTCTACCTCAGACCCTCAAATTCTACCCTGTTTGATTTTGGACAGTAAACCTCCTGATGCAACCCCACCATTGAAGCCCAAAGCGGGAGCGGAACAAACTCCAACAAAACCAAAGCCTGATGATTCAGCTTCACCCGCCCCTGACGAACCTTCAGCTCCGCCACCTCAATCATTTCCTCCGGTCAAACTCACCATCCAAGATAAATACGTACGTCCTTTTTTGTTATATATTCTATACTATTTTTTTATTATCACTTGTAGGCCCAGGGAATGGGAAGCAGTTGAAATTTGAATGAAATGGACTTATTGTCAATGCCAACGTATAATCATGGAAATCACAAGGTGCAAATATTTTACAAGACAAGGAGATATCTTCCCAAAACAGTATGACAATGAAAAAATACTTAAAAAAAACTTATAAAATATGCACACCATCTTTAATTCATAAATATGAAATAAACCGTTATCTCAATAAGATGCGAATTAAACCCACAACCTTAACTTGAAAGTTATAGTCTAGACTACTTACCACATATAGAGATGAGCCCATATTTATTTTTGATATGGCTTAATAACTAAAATAGATTTGTTAATATAAATTTTTGTTTCTCTTACAAATTTAATAATTATGGTGGGCCCATTAGCCTCATGCATATTTTGGTCTTTTGGGAGGTTTAATTTTTACCATGTACAAAATGAATTATTAAGTTTTTTTTTCCTTTATGAGTATTGAGTAAGATTCTCTTACTTACTTCGGAATAATAAAATTAAAAAAATAGTAAAAAAAGGGTAGGAAGCAAGTGTTTAATTAATTTAATCATTAAAATGGTAGCTTATTTGCATGATCTTCATGTTTTAGTTTTATCTATGTATACTTTGCTTAGCCTTTGTTGTTCTCTAAATAATAGAAGTGTAACTTAATATTTGATGAGCTATATCTAAGACGACCTTAAAATAAGAAATTTATATATTTTAATTGTCTTAATTAGACCATTTAACTCTTATATGCGAAACGTCTAAAACAAAAATTTGTGATATTTGATTAGGTAATCATGGATAACGGATTTTTGCAAGCCACAATAGCCAAACCAGCAGGATATGTCTCCGGTATAAAATACAATGGAATTGAAAACATTCTTGATACACTCAATCCCGAAGATGATAGAGGGTATTTTCTTATATTTCTATTTAAGTTTAAATTGTTTTCTGGAAAATATAGATTTTTTTGTGCTTGTTCCTTCAGAATTCAACATTTGTATTGATTAAATATAGGTATTGGGATGTTATTTGGGCTCCACCTGGTACAAAGGGAACCAAAGGAAACTTTCAGAGGTACTTATTATACTATTAACTAAAAGAATTAGAAAATTTCATGTGGCATGCTCATAATGATTTGCCACGTGGAATAATCTTTTAAGTTCTTGCTATATTTATTAATAATATGATTAATTAATTGCTATATTTATTAAACTAAATAAGATAAAGTTAATTTTATTTTATTAAACTAAAAAAAATCCACCAATCATACTATTAACTAAAAGAACTAAAAAAATTTCATCTCAAAAAAAAAAAAAAACTAAAAAAATTTCATGTGGCATTTTATCTTGACCAATATCTCTACCATTAAATTATCTTTGAGTAGCATTTATTTATGGTTAAATTTTAAGTAAATTAGAAAAAATATATATCTCATCATATATTCTAGAATTACAAATTTAGTTTATACATATATTGTCAAAATTGAGTCATTTACTACATAATATATCAGGTTTATTTTTTTAATTAATATATATATATATATATATATATATATATATATATATATATATATATATATATATATATATATATATATATATATATAGTCAATGTTAAAAAGTCGCAGATCTGCACATATAGATTTAAATATTTAAAAAAATAATAATTGGGATTCTATACTAGTTTCCTTAAATCAATTATATTATAACCTCTAAAAGGTTCTCCCCAACCGATATCCTGAAAGACCGTTTCTCTAAGAATTGTCTCTCTGACGCAATCGGTTAAAACTTAATTGATTTAAAAAAATAATAATTGGTTGACTAATTTAGGAATTGTCTCTCACAAAAATTTGTGCATGGTTATTAATATTTCCTCTTACTCTATCTATTAGTTTCATCTGACTTTTCATCATATTTTAGGTGGTCAAATGCGACCATTTGATAAGGAGAGAGAGTGGGGTTTGAAGTATCTTATTAATGGTCCATCATTAGCCTAATTTTTCCGTCCAAAAATGAAATCTTCCTCAACATCAAAAAATGAATTTCCCACCATATTTTTCACCAATTTTATGTCTCCCTCCAAAATAAAAAATTAACAAAGAAAAAAAAACACAACATAGTACATTACATTTGATTGTTCCAAATGAAAAAAAAAATACAATGATCGACTTCTTAGTTTTCCGCAAGCCTTTTCAACTACTCCCTCCGTCCTTAAAGAAGTTCTCACTTTCCATTTTGGGGTGTTTTAATTGTTGTTCCCATAAGGAATCTTTCCATTTATATCACAAATTTTGGACAAAAATAACCTCACTCATCCTCATTTTAATATTTTAATAATGATTTATGGGCCCACATATCTTCCACTAACTCTATTTTAACATTTTTATATTCCTTGTGGTCCCCACATGTTTCCTACTAACTTCATAAAAATATTTTTTAATTAGTTATGGTCCCCATATTTTTTCCACTAACTTTCTTTAAATATTTTTTTAATACTTGTGGTCCCCATTTTTCCTCTATCAAATTTATTATTCAATAAAATAATATTTTCACCATCTAAAAGATTCTACTTTTCTTAATTCCCGTGAACATTCCCTGTGGGAACATCAATAGGGAACGGAGGGAGTATTCAATAGCTCTCGGGTAAGTGCATCTTTACGGATCATGTGATTACGTATTTTTAATCTTTCATCGACTTCAAAAAATCAAGAACAACAACTGATGCATTAATATTTATGTCACAGAATGTATAAACTAGAGGTGTTCAACGGGGCGGGGCGGGTCAAAATTTAAATGGGCCGGGGCGGAGCGGGTCATGTCAAATGATAAACGGGCCGGGGCGGGTCAAGCCCATTTAAATTTAACCCTCTTTGACCCTTTTTAAAAAAGTTCATAGAATAGCTTTGTTTTTTTTATACTATAAGGCCCATTGGGTCAACTTACTTATGTATATAATAATAATATTTTAAAAAATTAAAAAAAGTGGTTAACTTTTTTTCCGCAATTAATATTTATAATTATCCGACCCGGCCCAGCCCGACCCTTTACACCAAGGCCCGTTAATGACCCGCCCCATTATTGACCCGACCCGCTAATGACCCGTCAAAATGTGACCCGACCCTTGACCCGTTAGGTCGACCCGCCCAATTGAACACCTCTAGTTAGGACTGTGAAAAATTGACCCGACCTGTAATACCGTCCGAAATCGACCTGTATCCGATCCGTTGGTTGACCCGAGGTGTAGTGACCTGTAATCGACCGAAACTCGACCTGATGTTAACCCGTAACCGACATGTACCCGATTATTTTAGACCCATAATCGACCGACACCCGACTCGAGAATAACCCACACCCGATATGAACCCGATGATGTGGTTAACCGAACTCGATTTGCACCCTACCTGTTACAACTCGAACCCGTGTTTAACCCGATAGGTACTCAACATAATCCCACCCGAAATGACCCACAATCAACATCCGAGATTAACCCAACAATATGGTTAACCAAACTTAGAAGGTGGTTTTTGAGAAGTAAGTTGGGGAATAATGGTATTATGGCCTTTATGGGAAACGTGGGAATGGGACGGTGGTGTAGGTAGTTTACTAATTTGTCCAAAGTCTCTTATTTTGCCTCACTTTTTATTTTAATTTGTCTTTTTTATTTTATTTTATTTAGGACAATGTTGTCACTTTTTTTAAGTAAATTTAAAATATTATTATTATTATTATTATTATTATCATTATTATTATTATTGACTTTGTCTCTAGTCTTATAAGCTTTTAACAAAAAGACTAATAAAAAAATTATAAAAGTGGATATTTATAAATAAAAGACACCCCGACCCAACGGACCGGTAAAAATAAGTTTGATTAGTTGAATTAAGTTTCGTTTTGTAACACCCCGACCCAACGGACCGCCGGTGACTATTGATTAGGTGGAATAAAATTTAGTTTAGATAAAACCAGTTTGATTCGGTTGAATCAAGTTTATTTTAGCATTTGATTCAGCTTAATCTAGTTTAGTCAAATAAAACAATGATTGATTAAGCTAAATCAAGTTTAGTTTAACAAAAATACTTTATTGAGCTAAATCATATATTAGTTAGCTAAAAATAGTTTGATTCAGCTCCATTAATAATAGTTAACTAAAAATAATTCGACTGAATCAAGTTTAGACTTTTAGTTAAGCAAAAAGTTCGATCCAACTTGAATAAATTGATAATAAAATAAAGTTCATTCTTTATAAAATCAACTGAATTGGACTTTAACCGACCCGAATAAGAAGAATAATCGAATGGAAAACTCAAAATTCAAAAATGATATATCGATTGGAAGTCAACCCGAACCCAATATGACCCGACCTGACGTTAACTTAAAATGAAAAATGACCCGATCCATAGTCTAACCGAATGCAATTTGACCTGCAGTATAATCGATCTGGATCAGAACTGTATTAACTGAACCCGATACAAACCGAACTCGATTCGACCTGAACTGAAACCGAAACCGACCCAATGTGGTATTAACCCGATATAGACCCCGACTCGATTAGACCCGTAACCGAATCGACCCGAGCTAAAACGTTAAATTAATTGAAAAAACCCGAACCCGAGAATATCCGAACCCGATGAAATCCGACCCAAAACCCGACCGAGTAACCGAATTTAGAGCCCTACCTCTAGTATAAACCAAAACCACATTTTATAAAACTTTTTTTCTATCAAGTATAGTATCCAAAAATATGAATTCATAGCGTTAATAATTATCAGTATCCAAACTGTCTTGTATCCAAATTTTTAAAACGAAAACTGCCAAAACAGAAATTTGGAGGGAACAAATTAAACACCAATAAAACTCAAAATATTAGTTTGTGGGGAACAAATTAAACACCAATAGAAGAAAAATTACATAACCCAAATACTCAAAACAGATTGCCGAAAGTTTCAGTTTATGGAGAACAAATTAAACGCCATTACAACCCAAATTTTCATTTTGAAGGAAATCATTACATAACTCAAATATGCAAAACAAAGACTGTCAAAAATTAAACTTAGAGGAAACAAATTAAACACCAATATAACCCAAAATTTCAGATTGGAGGAAATAAATTAATCACCAATCAGGGCCGGCCCTAGATGTTTTGGGGTCCTGGGCGAAATAGCATATTGAAGCCCTTTTTCTTTTGTAATTTATAACCTATATATATAGACCTTCTACAACCATTAATTTTGATTTTTTGACATGGGGCCCTAGACGACGGCCCCTATTGCCCACCCTTAAGGCCAACCCTGACACCAATACAACCAATCCCAACCATTAGTTAATGTTTTATTTATTCATTATTCATCACTAGGTAAAAGCCCTACTCTGATGAACAATTTATTTTAGTGGCAATTGGTAGCCTACAAGATGTAAATTTGATGGTCATACCAAGCCTCCTAATTAACTTCACCACTGTAGATTAGTTTCAACAGATGATTGAGAACCACCTAAGAGTCATCAAGAAACTTAGGGTTTTATCAACCCTTTTAGAGTCATCAAAAACCTTAGAATTGTCCATCAAACTATAATACATAAAACAAACAACCTTAGATAAGTAAGTCATTGTGAGGAAAAAAAATCCCTAACAACACAAAAATCAAAATAATCCCAAAGAACAAAACCCTAACAACCCTTAGCAAATGAAGAAACCCAGAAACAAAGGAACCTAAAATGAAACCATCCCAAATCCCTTACAACTCTTGAAAGATGAACTAACGAACCCATAAACACACAAATCCCAAACAACAAAAACCAAAATCAGAGAAGAAAAGGCAAACCCGAACAACAAATAAATCCTATCAATAAAAATCGAAAAAAACATGAAGAAATAAATCTAAAAACTAAAAATACCAAACAAAAATCCCAAACAATAGATGAAGAAACCAAAAAAACAACAAAAAATCAAAACCATAGATGAATTTAAAAACGCACCTAGAATGAAATAAACCTAAAGAACTCAAATATATTCAAGAGAATGAGAGATGAACAACCCAACCTAGTAACACAAAAATCATAAACAAGATAATCAAAATCAAAATCAATTACTCAAACACTCCTAACTGTAAGCAAGGTAGACATTTGCTTAGGACCTAAAGCTAGAAGGGTCCCCAATATTTGAACATTTGATTAATGAACACTACGACAAATTTAGCTTTGTGCGACATTAGATTTAGTGGCATTAAAAAATGCCACTGATTCATATTTTTAGTGTAATAATTATTGGTTTTTATTTTTAGTTCCACCATAAAGTGATTTAGCGACACTTAATTTGGTCTTTAGTGGCATATATAATTGTCACTATAGTCTATAGTGACATTTTGCGAAAAATGTCACTAGATCCTATGTCGCTAAAAGTTTTAGTGTGACTTTTTAATATGCTGCTAAATGGTGTTGTTTAAAAATTAATTTCCAACTTTGGGGTTGAAAAATAACATAATTCCAACTTTGGTGTTGTTTAAAAATTAATTTCCAAAATGGTGTTCATATAATAAAATAGTTTTACTAGGCCACATTTTTTTGGTTTGGTAATTCCAAACCTGCAAGAGGATCAAATTGTTTTGTCAAGCAATTATACGCGTTAAACAAATTCAAAAAATCTCACAAGTCTTACAGAAAGAGTTAAATATCCCAAAAAAATACTTCAACATACAACCAAAATCTCAATCAATTCCAAAAGTCAAAATCAATAAAGATGTTTGGCGAAGATGGTGTATCCTTATGATCTGTTGTTAGCATCATCCTCGTGATCTATCATAAAAAAAATCAAGTGAGTTTTTAATGTAAAAAATAATACGTTGAATATTGTAATACTTTAACATTACACATATGTTGAAGAATATGTTTTCTTATTACACAAATTCTTGTGAGAGACCATCTATAATTAAGTCGGCCAATTAAGAAAATATATGAGTAAAAATAGGCATTAAGCTACAATGGACTGGGCCTGAAAGACGTCTCTCAAAAATACGGTCTCTCATGAGAATAACTCTTCTTATTATAATCTTTTTTATGACAAATGCAAGTGACCTTCCCTCGTATCGACCCATCCATCTCATTCCGTAAACGTTGGGATTTGGGTCGTCCTTTGGTTCGTTTGAGACTAACATCAGCAATTACTTTTGGTTCCCTAAAATAAGTTTAGTCTCGGTTTAGTTTTGGTTGGGAGAGAAATAATAGGTTTGGAACTTCCCAAACCAAAATCAAATAGATTAAGTTAATTTTTTTCTTAATGAATACTAGTTTGGGAAATAAATTTTGGTGAACACCATTTTGGGAATTTTTTTATTTTCCAACACTACTTAGGCAATTCATTCCATTAACAGAGTTATTTTATGAAGTTAGGGATAATTTAGTATTGTTACTCTAACTTCTAAATTAATCCAAACAAATTTCCATTTATTTTGTTTTGTTTGAAAAATAAAAATTGACCTTGTATAGTCAACAGATTATTAGGAACAGAATTTCGAGTAATTGTTGATAGAGAAGACCAACTAGAACTGTCCTTTAAAATAACATACGATCCAGCTGGTAAAGATGCAAGAAATGCTGCTCCAATGGAGATTGATCAAAGGTATGTAAGATTCACTCCATCTACCGCTCAATTCTTACACCTTATAAAACTATTCTTTATAATTTTAAAAATATTGTTTTGATTTTTTTGTAAATTGAGTAATAATTAGAGAAAATTGTCAAAAGGTACTTAATAATTTTTTTTTCAAAAAGTACATAATAAAAAAAATTTGCCAAAAAAATCCTAACAAAATTTTTTATTTTCAAAAGTGTACCAAGTAACGTTTCGTTCAGTTGACCGTCAAATATAATAGATGACTGGTCAAAATCGAAAATTCTTCCTTCTCATCTTCAACTTTTTTATCTAAAAATAAAATTTTATTAGATATTTTTTGAGAAAACTTTTTTAATTAGATACTTTTCTAAAAATAAAATTTATTAGATATTTTTTGACACTTTTCCTTAAATAGGAAATTTGATGCATTTTCAATGATAATTGAAGAAACTAAGACAATGACGTTGGTCTATTTTGATTGCTATAGGTATATTATGCTCCGCGGAGTATCCGGTATATACTCGTACGGTATCTTTGAGAGAGGAGGTTGGGCTGCTTTTGGAATGCCAAACGCTAGGCTTGCTTTCAAGTTTCAAAGGCAAATGTAAGTTACAATTTTTTTACAAAAAAAAATTACAAGATTGATCGAGAAAGGGATGAGAATAGTTTGGTGAAAATAAAACTTATCACTTTATACTTGCTATCTAATTCAAATAAAATTTGATTTTCAAAAGTTATAATATTTTTAATTACTTCTGCAACTACTCTTATAAGAGATCGTTTTTTAAATAACAACCTCAAAACAAGAAGCTGACATTTTTATTACCTCTTTAATTTATATTAATTAGACTATTTAACTCATATATCTAATATGTCTCTCACAACAATTTGTGTTACTTCTATAATTGAACTATTAATAATATGGGTACATATTATAGTATTATATTATTGATTTATTTCATGTTTTACTACTTGTTTTAGATAATATAGATTTAATGTATTAAAATATGTTCTTTATCATATAAAGCAAAGCTAATCTATGATAGATTATATAATTTATTTTGAGGCTTTTAGTTAACGTTATAAGGATAAGTTATAGTATATTCTAGCATATAAGCTTAAGTTTTACTTTCTCTGTGCTTATAGGATTGAAACAAAGAAAAAGTGAGTATTTATTAAGAAAAGGATGAATAATGGTATGAATGAAGAGAGAGAATGAATTGTGTGGATTAAATTAAAAGAGAATTAAAATGAATAGATGAGATTAAAAGAAAGTAATGGGTCATTGTCCAAATTTAGAATGATGCAAATTAAGTGGAACAGACTAAAATGGTAAATAATGCAAATTAAATGAGAAGAAGGGAGTAGCTTTTAATTGTATTGATTTATTGAGAGTGATTGGTCTAAATACCATATGATATATCAAAGAATCAGCTCAATAAAAAGTTTAAATTGATAGTTAAGGTCCCATAATAAGTTTTATACTCTAACAAGGCTCTCAAGTCTCAAGGCTACAATAATGCCCAGTGCTATTCCACTTTAGGTTAGGGATGGTCGAGATTCAAATATGTATCTCTTATTACACCGACTTAATCTGATATTATGAAAATGGACTAACCCAACCAAAAACTTAAGTTGATAGTTTAAGACTTCAGGATATATTAATGCTATATACTCTAACACAATCCGCCCTTTAAACAAGTGAAATATTTAGCATAGTGTAGGATGAACATATGTTGCATCTACATTTCTAATCCATCTAAAGGCTCTCATTAAAATAGGCGTGACAGAGTATATAATATAGTGATAATGAATGGGCAGGTTCAAGTACATGGTGATAGCAGATAATAGACAAAGAGAAATGCCTGTACCTGAAGATCGGATGAAACCAAGAGGTGAAGCACTTGAATATCCAGAAGCAGTCTTAATGGTTGACCCAATTGATAAACAATTTAAAGGAGAAGTGGATGATAAATATCAATATTCAATGGAAAGCCAGGATATTCGAGTTCATGGTTGGATTTGTAGGGACCCACCTTCTGGTGTCTGGCAAATTACTCCTAGCTTTGAGTTCCGTTCTGGTGGTGCCAACAAACAATTCCTTACCTCTCACGTTGGCCCAACAAGTCTTGCAGTATGTTTTCTCATTTTCTTACTTTTTTGGGTATTAGATAAGATGATTTGTGTTACAGATGAATTAAAGATAACGTGCACACAACATATATATATATCATTAGAGTCATTCTCTCATTGTCATATGGTTTTGGGGCCGGGTGATATCTCTATAACTTTTTAAGTGTGTGCCATAGTGTAAAAATGCGGTAACGGTAGCGATCACGGTAACGAAATGCTGATGTGATAACGAGAGTGATGTGGTTATCATATCGCCTAAATATAGGTTGAAATCATTAGATATCCCTTGATGCGGCCCAAAACGGGGTTATTTTACACTTTTACAACACGGGAAAAATCGGTTCATTTATTTCAAAAACCTTTACAACGTGGCCATCCGATAATATTACGTTTTCTTGATAAGTCGAATCCAATTCTATGTAATAATTAGACAAAAACTAAAAAAAGATTTAAAAGAGTGATGATATAATGTACTTAGCTATTCAACATTTTTTATATTTTTTCTTAAAACAATAATACTAAAATTTATAATATTTGGTGAGATTTGAATTCTCTTAGCCATAATAATGTGTATGTCCATCTTACAAACTATTTCATATTCATATTTAAACATATATTTTATTTTGTTATTTTTATTTCTTTTGTTAGAGGTATATGAAAGAGTGTGACTTGAGTCTTGATTCTTTTAAGCATGTTTTCACATTTGAATTGTAGAACTTTTTGGACTCTCAAAGGTTGGTGCAACAAACCTTCTGCACGACCTTAGAATGGTAAAGAACACTGTGCATGAAAACAATTTCATGGAATGCTTTGAAATGGAATTAGCCTTGATCTTTAAGGCATAATAGTACACGCGATGATTGGAGGATACTATGGGAGCAAAGAGGGGACCATAAGATCACGTGGAAAGATCAGAGCAGGAACCAGAAGTTGCCCTGGACCACTTGCTCGGACGAGTAAACATAGTGCTCGAACGAGCAGCTTGGCCAGAGGCCTATCTAGACTTTTTCAACACATGTTGCTCTTGTGTAATTCGTGCCCTAGTTCCCTTTTGCCTATATATATGTTCTAAGTGCTTTATGTAGTTGTTGTAGAGCCAAGCGCACTCATACTCCATCCTTACCACATTAATAATTCTCTACTCATGTTAGTTTTCTCATAAACACTCCTAAATTTCCTAAATCTCCATTGATGTAATTCCTTCAACTTTGTATTGAGCTTTCAAACTCCTATATCCTTTAAACAGATAATAAATATCTAGCCTAGGATGGTGAATGTAGCCTCATTAATTTTGAACCACCTTAAATCATGGTGTTAATGTTTGCATTAATTTTCACGCCTTAATACATGCAAAGAACCTTGTTTGATCAATGCATCATCAAGCCATGATCTTTAACCTTTCTTGGCATCTTTAGACTTACGCTTCCTCTCCCATTAGACAGGCTACTCTAACATTATATGATCAATGTTGCAGATGTTCGTAAGTGCCCACTACTCAGGAGAGAATTTGATCCCGAGATTTGCAGAAGGAGAGCCATGGAACCATATTTATGGCCCAGTTTTTATGTATATGAATAATGTCACTCAAAATCAAGATCTTCCTTTGCTCTGGGATGATGCAAAAGAAAGGGTATACTTCATAATTTGTTTAACCTTATTAATTACTTTCTCCGTTTTAATATACTCGATAAATTTCTATTATTGACACTATTCATCGTTCAAGTTTATTTATATATTGCGGCTAATGTGTAAGAAAAAATATAGTCAAGTGAAATCTTATTTGAATCGTCTAACGCCGCTTTTATCATATTAACTTTTTATAATTTTTAGACGTTTATAATCTAATATATAAATAATCGAAATAATGCATTGAATTGCGTAAAAAGTAAAATGTAGCAAGTATATTAATACTTTCTCTCAATCTTATGCATTTCTTTTAAAATGTTTAAGATGTTGGCAGAGGTCAAACAATGGCCATACAGCTTTCCAGCTTCAGATGATTTTCCTAAAGCCAATCAACGTGTTAACGTTACCGGAAAACTTTTTGTTCATGACAAGTATGTTTCTATTTTACCCTATGTATCTTTGTACATGTGACATAGATACAAATTTCCTTTATATTAATTTATTCTTAATAAGTTTATTTGAAAATAAATAAATTTAGCGAGGTAGCTTAATGTTTTAAGATAGGAATCTGAAAATAGATTCGAAAATGGGTATCAAGCTACATAAAGAGTGATTGAATAGAACTGAATTAAATTAAATTAAATATTATTAAATTTAATTAAATTTAATTCAAATTAAAATCAATAGTGAAATGTGAGAGTAGAAGTGATTAATTGAGCTAAATTGTGTGGAGCTTAACCAACTAAGTTGAAGAGAAAAGAGCTTAATATTGCACAAACAATTAGTTGAAAATATGGGGTGATCTTCTAAGAAATCCTCGTGTTACACCCTCTTTTCTAATTTTTACACTAAATACGATAATGATAAAGTTGAACGTATGAATAAAAAGAACAAATTGAGTCTTTTAACTCTTATTCTACTCAAACCTTAAAAATAGAGGCTTATCCAAGTGATGAATTGAGGTTAGTCCCCTTCATAATAAAATTATAGGGGAATTTTTGGTACTGAAAATTTTATATTTTGATTGAAATTTTCTGAGTATTAAGTCGTTGCCAATGGAAAAAAGACATAAGATTTTTTTATATGTGACTACACCTTTAAACATATTGAGGCTAATTAATTGTTATTCATTTTATGAGATGAATAAATGGTGCAATCAGCTTACTACACATTTCTTAAGCCTTAAAAGGACAATCTTAAAATTCCAATTATTATTACTTACTCCCTCTTAGTCTTTCTATTATTTCTATTATGACCCGTTTGGTAGGTGGTAATAAGAATGAAAAATTAGTGTAATTTTGGTTGAAAAATACCTTGGTTACCTTGATGGTCATACTTGTCGAACTTCAATCATTCAATTTTCTTCATAAAATTTATTCATATGCATTACCATTGGAATGATATAGAACTTTTAATGAAATTTTACTCTGTAAATCATTCCCATTACCACCATTTAGTACCACTAACCAAACGGGCCGTTAGTTCCATTTACTTTTATGTTATTGTTCACTTATCACTCTTAATATGTATTTTATTCTTAATCTATAAGTTAAAACATAGTCGAGTGGAATCTTGTTTGATTCGTCTCAATGCAACGTTTATTAATATTAAATTTTTTAGTTTTTAATTAAGCATACTTAAAAATATTAAGGGTTAAAATGTTGTCTCAACAAATATGAAAAAATAAATGGGACTATTAGGTTGAATAGAAAAAATAATGCTTTTCTTATTTAAAATAAGCAAATTCACATGTCTATGTTTGCCTATGCAAATGTTGTAGATACATATCAAAGGAAAAGGGACCAGCAAAACTTGCTTTTGTTGGGTTAGGTCCACCGGGTGAGGCAGGATCCTGGCAAAGGGATGCCAAGGTAATGAACTTCTTGCCTTTGATTTTCCAAGTATTCATTTGATAAAAATTGAAATTAATAATATAATTTTTTAATTTGTATCTCTAAATTATTTTCTAATTATCTAATATTCAACATATCATATTTCTAATAATAAGTTATAATAAGGTATGCAATCAGCAAAGTGAAACACATGTTGGATTATTAGAAAAAAATAAATAAAAGTGAAATTATTCACAACGAACGAATAAAAAGTTGAATAATTAATATTAACTTTTCCTTAAAAAAATATTTTTCGCACGAACAAAATAAAAGCTTTGTTAGATTAATTTTTAAAAAAAGAAGGTAAATGACACTGTCAGTATCCCGCACATGGAAACAAAAGATGTAAAAGTGTTGTATTATAACTAGAGGTGTTCATTCGGGTCATCGGGTTGGTTTCGGGTCAGGTGTTTCGGGTCGGTTCAAAATCGGATTTTGTGTTCACATTGGTTTTTAAATATTGTAAATCCATTTTTAAGTCGGGGTCAAATCGAATTCGGTTATAAAGTTAAGTGTCTATCGGATCATCGGGTCTGTTTTGAACGCCTCTAATTGAAACATGAAAAAGCATCTCATAGTTTGAATAAAAAGTTATCTATATAGATTTGAAATCCATTACTTTTGTGCATGTTAAAACTAAAGTTGCATTTTTTGGAACAAAACCTTTTTTGTTGGTTCAACAGACTTATCAATTTTGGACGCGAACAGATGAAGAAGGAAACTTTACAATAAATCATGTAAGGGTTGGCAACTATAATCTTTATGGTTGGGTCAATGGTTTTATAGGAGATTTCAAATATAATTCACCCATCAACATAACTACAGGTAAATTTTCTTTGAGTATAATTTACTTATTCAGTATAAATAAATGGCTTATGACCATATCTTTAAAAATTACTCTCTCCGTTTCTTTTTGTTCTTCTCGTTTGTTTTTTGCAAAGTTTTCAATGTAAATTTTAAACCTCAATATCTATATATATATATATATATATATATATATATATATATATATGATAAAAAATTATTAAAAGTACATAATAAAAAGTATACATTAACACGAATCTAACGAGATCTCACATGAATATATTTTATCTTCAGAATATGTGTCAAAAATATTAATCAAGTTTCTCTCTCCTTAAGATGGAATATTCCAAATGGGAACAACACTAGAGAATAAAGACACTAAATCGTATAGAAATAATTAATTTAGATGTAAAGTTAATACTAATTTTATAACTATGAATACAAGATGTTCACATATTTACCCCTTACCTTTTGACCTTAATTTATTGTTTAAACCTTTATTTAATAATATCTTGTTTCATTATTTTTTTTTTAAAGAAATCTAATACTTTCAGTAACAAAAAATGTTATTTGACGTTTATAATAGATTAACTATCAATCAAATACATAATAATTTTAAATCATACCAATTTCTAAATAGAAAAAGTTCACGGTCTTTATAAAGGAGATCTAACACTTAAGCATTCCCTTTATTACATCGTTGTTTGATATAGCTTCCTCCGAGGAAGCCTTTAGATCTGGAGTGGCTTTGAAATAATAATAAGTTTGATAACATTGACTATATTAGCAGAAGTGACACTCTTGATGATGTAATATATCTTTTTACCATCGAATCGATAACATAGACTTCAAACTCTCACCATGAGAGTCTTTAAAACCCAATATATTTATAGATTGAATCCAATTAAATGGATGAAATAATTCTATAATATAGAGAGAATGGATTTTATGTGTAACTAAAAATAAAAATAAAAAAAAAACAAAAATAAAGAGATTGAGGCTTAAAATCAACTATAAGAATGATAGTAGCCCTAAAATCAACAATAGAAGGTAGGCTTTTTTTGAGAGAAAGAAGAGAGGCTTAGTATTTTTCATACTACATATGACTTTTTACGGAATTAAATGTGTCATTTTGATTATTTATATATTAAACTATGTACATTAAAAATTATAAAAAGTTAATTCTATGAAAGTATGAAATTAAATAATTCAAACAAAATCTTACTTTACAATATTTTTTGTTACACATCATTCATAATATATAAAATAAGCTTAAAATGATGAATAATACCATACTATGACAAGTATTTCAAAATAAATTTATATAAAGTTTCACGGACTTTTGGAATAATATAATAATTGATTAAATATTTAAAAATGGAAATTCAGGGCATAATATTGATTTGGGTGAGATCTTATATGAGCCACCAAGGGATGGACCAACAATATGGGAAATAGGTATAGCTGATCGTGTAGCCAAGGAGTACTTCGTACCTGATCCTAATCCCAAATACGTCAACAAACTATATGTTAATCACCCTGACAGGTAAATCTTCTGTTTACTCCAGTCACCAGTAAAAATTAGTTTTAATCATATAATTTAGTTATAATTCATAACTAAAAATCCATTTAAAGTCAGTTTTGATTAGTAAAAATCAATTTCAACTAGCAAAAATCAAGTGAACTAAATAAGGCCTTAGTATGTTATCGCAATAGAGTTTATTGTTCCTTCTATCACAAATGTTAAAAAAATCGACTTGAAATTTGTGGCTAGGGGTGATTAGGGTCGGGCTAGGCTGTGCCCAAGCGAATATGGTTCATTTTATGGCCTACTCCATTTTAATAACAGGTGCTCTCTTAAGATACCATCTTTTATAAATACGACTCTTAAAAGTCCAGCCCAAATCTATATTTAGAGTTGTAACAATATATATTTACAATTGGACTAGGCTTTTGAGAGTTGTCTTTACAAAAGACGGTCTCAAGTAAAAATTTGTGTTTTAATTCGTTTTCAACCCGACTCGTTCAAAACATTTATAATTACGGGTTAAATGCTCAAGGGCCGGCCCGTTGAACACTCTATATATGTGGCCTTCTCTAGTTCTCTTCGTATTAATAGCATATGTATATCTTGGGTTGTCAGGAATTTACAACAACGCAACCCCATTTGATTTTGTTGATTAAGGTTCCATTAAAATTTCTTCTTTTCTTGAAGAGAGTCGGTCATTGCTCTTGCCCATGATATTGGGTTGATATTCATAAGCCAAATAATAAATATAGTGACGTTTGATCAAAAATTTTCTTGTCTCATTCATTAATCAGACGATCTACATGCCTCATAATTGGTTAAATAGTTCAATAATAAAAACTTTTAGCTTATGAGCTTCTTATTTTGATATTATCTCACCGTGAGACAGTCTCATCCAAGACGGGCCGATTGTATTTTAATTCGACCGAAAAATTAGTGGGTTATAACCTAATAATTTCAACTCACGAATCGAAAATGACCCAACCTGAAAATATCGAAAAAATGGGTCAAACTCGATCAAAATCCAAATTCGGTTCATTTTGACCCGTTTTCAATTTCGGATCAACATTTTTTAGTTCCTCGTCATCATTTGTAGTCGAAACTTATTACTCCCTCCGTTCCCTATTGATGTTCCCATTGAGAATATTCACGGGAATTAAGAAAAGTGGAATCTTTTAGATAGTGGAGATATTATTTTATTGAATAATAAATTTGATGGAGGAAAAGTGAGTACCACAAATATTAAAAAAGTATTTAAAGAAAGTTAGTGGAAAAAATATGGGGACCACAACTATTAAAAAATGTTTTTATAAAGTTAGTGGAAAACATGTGGGGACCATAAGGAATATAAAAATGTTAAAATGGAGTTAGTGGAAGATATGTGGGAACAATAATCATTATTAAAATATTAAAATGAGGATGAGTGAGGTTATTTTTGTCCAAAATTTGTGATATAAATGGAAAGATTCCTTATGGGAACAAAAATTGAAACACCCCAAAATAAAAAGTGGGAACTTCTTTAAGGAACAGAGGGAGTACAATTTTAGTCAATTTTTAAAATTTTTGACTCAACATTTCTACATTGTACCCTAAAATCTATACATTGGTCATTTCAAAATACCAATAATTTTTACGACAAAAAAATTTATTATTACATTTTTAAAGAAAAACAATTTATAATTAAGAGAAACATAAAATACTCGTTGGGTCGATATAAATCTGATTTTAAAATCAGCTAGTCTCTTGAGAGACCGTCTCTTTGAGAGATGTCTCTTAAGCCCAACCCACTAAAACTTAAGCCTACTTACATTAGTCGTAATGCCTACATACCGTATCCTTAATACCTATACTCACAATATCTTAAATGTCTACTTACATCATTTTTAATGTCTACTTATAATATTTTAAAAAATATATATTGCACCAGTCCAATTTGTAATGGTCTCTCAAAGAAACTGTTTCTCACAAGAATTTATGTTTGCAAATAACTTAAGACTGTTTTGACGGGTCTTAGTCAAATGGTTTGTACAGCCCCAAACCCTAATGTAGAAATGAACTTAACTTTGTCACAAATTCTTGTGAGAGACGGTCTTTATGAGAGATTATCTTTAATTAAACTGGCCCATAAAGAAAAATGTAGAGTAAAAGTAGATATTAAGCTTTAATGGGCTGGGCTTGAAAGACATCTTTCAGAAAGACGGTCTCTTAGAAGACTAGCTGTAACTTTGTACATATATGACTTAATCACAAAGTTTTACGATAAGTATGGCTTGGGCTTAACAAATGCATTTTTGTTTCATTACGAATATTGTTAAATCAATTGAGTGAGTAGATTGTCCGTACCTACTAAAAATAAAATACAAATTTTTGTGTGAGAAGGTCTCACTGTAAGACATTCATCATACATGAGTTGAATAGTCCAACAACAATTATTAGAGTATGAACTCCTGTTTTGAGGTTGTCTCACGGGGAGACACTGAGACAGTCTCTCACAAGAATAACTTTAAATAAAACGTTTTAGATAAGAGAATTCACTACAAGAAAAAGTACTTTGTGCGACACATAAATATGTGGCCCATTCTTGTTTTTATGTCGCCCAAAGTTGGGGCGACAAATCTAAAAAGTGACACGATAAGTGTCGCCCTATCACCGCCGCACATATTTGGGCGACATATAGGTGTATCTGACGCCCATGTTTAGGTTTGGGCGACACTTATGTCTACGAAGCCCATAGTTAGCACATTTGGGCGACGTACTTGTATGCAGCCCATGATTACACTTTGGGCGACAACACAGTACATGCAGCCCATAAATATGTGTTTTGGGCGACATAATACATACGTAGCCCATTTTCATATGTTTTGGGCTACAATAATATATTTGTCGCCCATAGTTATATGTTTTGGGCGACGTAAGTATATGTGTAGCCCATAGTTAAACACAGGGCATATAAATTTATAATATTACCAATATTTGAGCTTGAGTTATTGCCTAAAGAGTAATTTAGGTACTATTTGTCATGAAGCTCATAATTATTAATTGAACAATAATAATAATAATAATAATAATAATAATAATAATAATAATATTGCTAAACAAAAAAGCAAGTATCTTGCTTGTATGTGTATATACACTTAATTTGAGTTCTTTTCATAAAGTTCGACTCATAACAATATTACAAAAATTTTAATTGCTATGCACTTGCTCAAGATAATCATCATATATAA
The DNA here is from genome assembly GCA_019425755.1 of Amaranthus cruentus. Lineage (NCBI taxonomy): Eukaryota > Viridiplantae > Streptophyta > Magnoliopsida > Caryophyllales > Amaranthaceae > Amaranthus > Amaranthus cruentus. Next base: position 14,250,150 of record CM033455.1, read on the forward strand.
AAAGTAGATTATCAAATAACTTTTTTTACTAAAGCAAAATGTTGTCATATTCAGTATTGCACCATTGACCTGAAAATATTCAAAAATGTAAATTAGCATATGAATAAGATCTTGTCTTATAACCAAAACAAATAAAAATAGCCATATATCTTAAAACGTAACATCGGCGAGCAAAAAACTTAATCCAAAAGCATCTTCACAAAGGCAATGAATAAATTATACACACAATAAACTACACACACAAATAAGTTCTCCAATAGAAATAAAACTAAATGATATATTCATATAATCTCACGTAAAGGGGTTTTTCATCAATGTGTGCTTGAGATCCTTGTTCACATCCTTCTTCACCAACATCTTTTGGCAAAGTCCACTTTCCCTATAAATATCGATATCACTTCTTAGTTCAAGCATTTAACAAACCAAAACATTAACAAATAAATGTATCGTATAACCTGAATTTTAGAATAAAATCGTTCTTTGCATTCTAGATCCCATCATAACCCAACTCCTAAACCATTAAACAAATCAATTTAATTTTAGATAGGAGTATAAGATTAAAAATTATGATTCTTAAATAAACTTACCTAGCTTTGAGTGGACAATACTCCCAAACCCATTTACTACAATCACTGATAAACTCCGGAGATCTTTCCCCAATTACACGTCGCATTGAATCAGAAATTTTGGCAGTTGGCTTAATTGTTGGGTGTTTCTCCCTCCACCGACGTGATTATAAACCCCTAGTTGGCCCGCGTTTATAATGACCTAAAAGTTATGATGTAGAACAACAAAAATATTGATGTATTAAGTACCAAAAACACATGTTTGAGACAAGCTTTTTATATTAACCATAAGATAACCCAAAAGAACAACCTCAGAACAGCACCAAATGAGTACCAAAATAGCAGCAAAATTAGTACCAAAACAGCACTAAATGACTACCAAAACAACCCAAAAACAACAGCAAAATTAGTATCAGAAAGAGCCCCAAAACAACACCAAAAACAACATCAAAAAAGTACCAAAATAAAGAAGAATAAAAATCTAGTGTGATATTTGTGAGAGAAATCAAGCAACTATCTTCTAAGCATATAATCTTTTCGTGACAAACATTCATATTAAATCAAAAAAGCAAAGAACAAAATCAAAAAAAAAAAAAAAAAAGAAAACAAAATCAGTAACTTACAACAAAACCTAAAATCGAATAAAACATGAATCAAACAAAAATCAAATGCACAAACTAAAGGCATTAGGTAATTTAACAAGTTGTAAAAGCACTAAACAAACCAAAGACTAAAACTAATGAAACATGGCACTAACTGCAACCAAAGACTAAAACTAATTAGAGGATGCACAAGTATAAGTCTCATATCCTCCAAAACTACTAAAAGCGGCGTGAATAATCCAGAAAAATCAGGAACAAAAATTAAAGATATAAAACAATAAGAAACGAAAATAACATGTAAAAAACGACAATTAACAAAACAAAAATCAAATGCAACCATGGAAGAGAAGGGGAGTAGCCATGAAAAATTTACATCAAGGATACTTACTTGAAGAAGACGAAGATGTGACCTCTGTTCTGTGGAGTGCGTTCAAGAATTCAAAGACGATAAATAGTTTGATTTTTTTAAAGATAAAAAAATAAAAAATTAATCAAAGAAACCATGAAAATGGAAACAAACCTTGAATGGAGATGTTAGTAAGCAATGGAGAAAAGCAGGCATGAAAAGATTGAGGCGGGTGAGATTGAGGGATGCAATGAATTGATTATTTTTTGATTTTAGGGTTAGGGGAAATTAAAAAGGGTTTTAGTTTAGGGTGAATGGCAGGTGAGATTGAGGGAGGCGGGAATTTGAATTTACATTTTTGGTTTTAGGTTTTAGGAGGGACCGAAATTTAAGATTTTTCAGTGCAGTTTTGGGCGACATTGTTAATTAGCGTCGCCTATAACGTAATTTTGGGGGACAATATTCATGTCTCGTGGTCCATAATGGGATGTTGGGCGACATATATTGTTTCTGTCGCACAAAACTACTTTTGGGCTTCATATAGGTAGGAGTGACGCCCTAAGTGTATCTTGGGCTACACCTTGTTATGTGACGCCCATAAATTCAGTATTTTGACGCCCAAGATTATTTTTCTTGTAGTGATTGCTTGGACCCAACAATGGTAGTATAGTGGATAGAAGATGAGAAAAACAGAGCATGAATAAGAGATACAATAAACAATAAACAATCAAAACAATGTGTTTATGAATTATAAGGTATCTTTTGATACCTTCCCCTCAAAAAAAGATACTTTCAATAATATACTTAACAATACATTAATGACTAACCACACACACTTGAGAACAAGCTCTCAAGATAGTGATTTCATCCAACAACGAAGATCACCTACAATCTAATACATACAAGAAGAAACTCCCTTAGTTCACAAACCCTAATCTCTCTAATGTGTATTAGCCTCACTTTCTTCTATTCTAATGATGTTATAAACCCTCTTATATAGCCTACCACATATTAGAAACCCTAAGGTCAAAGCCCTTGAAGCCTAAACATTTCCCACAACAAAACAGAATACCGATTTGAGGCTCTATAGGTCGCTCGACCGACAACGTCAGACCCCTACAGCTTTGTGCTGTGATGCTTCCTTGGTCATGCATCCTCGAACCTTGCCTTGACCAAATGCATTCCTTATGCACCACACATGTTCCATTATCATGACACGTCGAAGACCCTCTTGTATTGCTCACAACACCATATGCATTAACTTTAGCCATCAAGCCAACACCCTCACTCAAAGTTGATTTGACACTTGCTCTAACACTTTGTTATTGATAAATTACATCTCACTCTTAATTAGAGTTTTATTAAATATGCTACCTAGCTACTATATGGGTAAATGGAGTTTTTTCATATAATCTTTTATGCTAAAATCATTATCATAAATGAGACTATCTCTATTGGGCTGACCCAATGTAACTTATAAATGTCTTAAATTGACTACTTATAAAATTAAAACAAACGCTAACAGTTTTAATGTCTTACTTAATCAAAAGAAGTTAATTAATCCCCATTTCTTATAATGAATAAACAGGTTTAGACAATATGGTTTATGGGAAAGATACACAGAATTGTATCCAAAAGAAGACTTAGTATATGATGTTAAGAGCAGTGATTATTCCAAGGATTGGTTCTTTGCTCAAGTCACAAGGTCATTACTTTTTATAAATAGTAATAGTAATTTGCTTGTATTTTTGTATTTATTAGTGTTTACATTTAGTTATACTTAATTACCTATGTGTTGCAGGGCAGTTGGTAAAGAACTGTATAATGGAACCACATTCACTGTCAACTTTAGCCTTGATGATGTTATTCCAAATGCTACCTACAAGCTAAGGGTGGCTATTGCTTCTGCCTCAAATGCCTTGTTAGAGGTATACAATATTTATTTAGATAAAATGTCAAAAGATAATTCAATATTTCACTTATCCACTATCAATAATCCTACACATTGATTCACTACAACATAATATACTTTTAGTGGGATATATTTAGTGACAGTTAATTTAAATGTCACTATTTTAAATTTCTAGTGGTATATATAGTGGATTTAATGACATCCAATACTCTTTAGCAGCATAATAAAAGGTCATACTAAAGTTTTTCACGACATAAAATCTAGTGACATTTTTTATAAATGACAGTATAGACTATAGTAACAATTACATTTGCCAATAAAGGCTAAATAAAATATCACTAAGTCACTTTAGTGTGGAACGTTGAAGACCTATAACTATTACATTAAAAATATAAATTAATTTACTAAATCCTATGTCGCAAAAAAGTTAATTTTGTAGTAGTGATTATTTTCTAATAATCTTATCTTAATATATATATATATATATATATATATATATATATATATATATATATATATATATATATATATATATATATATATATATATATATATATATATATATATATATATATATATATTTGCTTTCCAAAGATACCCAGTGTGGGAGGGAAGGGGTGGGGTTGTGGTGGTTCAGATCACTGGTATGATGGGAGCAAATACGTAACAAAGGTTGGATTATAAGACAATAATCCATAAGTGGGTTACTCACAGCGGATGAGCAGAATGTTAAATTATTTTCGATAATTTTTCCTATTAATTACTCTTTTCGTTTTACATGACCTTGGTAACAAGGCCGAAACTTGTCCATGCCAATTGCGCCAACCAACAAAAACTTTGTAGTATTCCAATGTTTTTAAATGACTCCCTCCTAGAATTGGATTTGAGGGGTTAGATATACGCAATCTTACCCTTGTTAGTGATAATACTAACAAAAAAAATTCTTTTTGATTGACCCTTTAATGAATAGCATCATTTGTAATTTCACGTAAATAGTAACTATATATTATTATGTTTTTATGTATGCTAATTGCTAGGTACGATTCAACAAGAAAAGTCCGAGCCCTCCGATATTTGCAACGGGGAAAATAGGGAATGATAATTCAATTGCTAGACATGGTATTCATGGATTGTATTGGCTTTACAATGTAGATGTTAAAGGAAGTGAGTTAAACAAGGGCAACAATTCATTATATTTGACTCAACCATTGGCAATTAGTCCTTTCCAAGGTATAATGTATGATTATATTAGGCTTGAAGGCCCTCCAACAAGTCCCAAATGAAAACACTAATTAAACATATATACTCTTTTTATATGGATTTTTTGCACTTCCTATTCAAAGCTTTTTGCATTTCCTATGGAATATGGTACAAATGCAAACTCAAAAGGATACAGTCGGATAATTTTAACTCGCTAACTTGAAAAACAAAAATGCTCATCTCTATTAATAGGAAAAAAAAAGAAAAGGTATTAAAAGTTATCGGTAGAGGAGCTGATTTGTCTAGTCTTATGGTAAATTGTTATTGATATCTTTGGTACACTTTTAGGAGCTAAGATGTTTTGTACAAAATCTTATTGGTATTTTATATTTAATTGTGTAATAAGTCACCAACAACTAATTATTGTGTATATGTATTTTTTTTTTTTTTTACTTTTACAATAGGCAATTTTTACCATTCTAATGTTCTTTGCTTATGTGACTTGCAACAAATTACATTGTAGTATTTGAATTCTTTAACAATGAAAACACTAAAATGCTTGAAAAAATTACATTGTAGTATTTGAATTCTCTAACAATAAAAACACTAAAATGCATGAAAATCTTTCACTTGGAAACCAAGTATAACACATGGTATGAAGAGCTACTAGGTTCAAGTTTTTTAGTATACATATTGCAAATTGGATGATTATTTCAAAATATATGTTTATAAAGTTAGATATCAAGAAATTTGATAAGTCAACAATATTTGGTGTACAACAGGTAAAGACAATGGCAATAGTGTCAAATGTATTAAAAAAACAGCATTGATTGTAATATGATTATTGTGTTAATTAAATGAAAAATTGTAAGAAACTACCTAATTTATACATTTTTTTTAAAAAAACTACTACCTTATATAAAAAATTTTGCAAAAAACTATCTTATATAATACAATTCTTTGCAAAACACTACATTTTACTGATTTTCGTCAGTTGACTGTTAACATTAATATTGACCTGCACAAAAAACACCTTATATAATACAATTCTTTGCAAAACACTACCTTATATTATACAATTCTTTGCAAAACACTACCTTATATAATACAATTCTGTGCAGGTCAACGTTAATGTTAACAGTCAACTGACGAAAATCAGTAAAAGATAGTGTTTTGCAAGGAATAGTATGATAAGGTAGTTTTTTGCAAAAATTTTTATATGAGGTAGTTTTTTTAAAAAAAAAAGGTATATAGATTAGGTAGTTTCTTATAATTTATTTTTAAGTAATGTCTCCTATATCCTAATATTAAAGACTTGGTTTTGCTTAGCCTTCAAAAAAAAAAGACTTTTAATTTCTCTACTACTATTATTTATTTAATTTTCAATTTCACAAAAATATTTAACAACATACCTTATAGCAAAGATGTATTGCTCTATTGCTACCCTAATATTTACTCTTATTAGTATAAAATATCTTTAAGGTGGAGACTTGAGTAATTGACACATAAGTTTTGGTTGTGTTTTTACTTTTAAATATCCACAAAATGTTCTACAAATTACTTTAAATTTAATTGAAAAAAAATCGAATTTTTAACCAAAAACAATAAATGACTATGAGTATTTTTTTTAATTAGCTTTTATCTTTTGAACACCAAACATCTACATGAAATTACAATTGGAGCAAATAAAAAAAATTAATGCTATTAGCTAGTCAAACAAACTAAACCCAACAAGTCAATAGTCAACTTTCAAGCGCCACATAAACGTAAAAGTCATATTTTTACGAGATTGCTTGTTAAAAACCAACATTTTTAACACAATGGAAACCAAACATTTAAAAACAAAAGTTTGTTACTCGTATTCTTCATTTTACTTCTAGTACTTGTGTCTGACCTTAACAGTACTAAGATATAGGTATAACACTTGGTTTTATATGTGTTTATTCCTTTGTTTGTATTATGGTGTAGGGATTTTTGGTGATATATGTGTTTATTCCTTTGTTTGTATTATTGTATTTAGATGTGTGGTGTTAGCCAAGTGAAGGGGATAAGTGGGTATAGATGTTTGGACTCTTGGCAAACACCGGGTAATAGTGGAGTTTAGGAAAGGGAGGTATAAGAAATAGTTTAGGATTCGGAGGTCGTGCCTTGATCTTGTTTTATATGTGTTTTCACCTTGATTTGCTCGAGGATGAGCAAAGGTTAAGCATGTGGGAGTTTAATAAGTGCAATTATTTGAGCTTATCCGTGTTATTTGTATACACCTTATATGTAGTTTTAGCGAGCTTTAGATAATATTGTTAGTGATTTGTGATAATTTTGTCTCATCTGTTTATTGTTATATTTTGTGTAATTTTTGAGGCAAAATTGGAGTTTGTTAGGTTCCGGAGTGATAAGAGGGTAAAGGATACTAAGCACGTAATTTCAAGCATATGACTATTGTTTTCATTTCTAACAATTTCAACACAATAATATATACTAAATAGTGTTGTGTGCCAAGTTTCGTGCAAAACAAACCAAGTTTGAGTTACTTTATGCGCAAAAGTGCCAAAAACGCATAGAAAACCTTAAAATCGCAACTTAGCACGTAAATTCAAGCATATGACCTAATCTATACACTTTTTTTAAAAAAACTACCTTAAATAAAAAATTTTGCAAAAAACTACCTTATATAATACAATTCTTTGCAAAAACTACCTTTTACTGATTTTCGTTAGTTGACTATTAACATTAACATTGATCTGCACAAAAAACTACCTTATATAATACAATTCTTTGCAAAACACTACCTTATATAATACAATTCTGTGCAGGTCAACGTTAATGTTAACAGTCAACTGACGAAAATCAGTAAAAGGTAGTGTTTTGCAATGAATTTTATTATATAAGGTAGTTTTTTGCAAAAATTTTTATATAAGGTAGTTTTTTTTTTAAAAAGTATATAGATTAGATAGTTTTTTATAATTTTTTCTTAATTAAATAACAATGCAAATAATCTCGATTTAAAAAGTCTTTTGATTGTTATAAAACATGATGTAAAACGGGTCAATTATAGCAACTTTATATAGATTTGTTGCGTCATAATTGTACAATCAATACAACCAAAAAAAATGTAAATTAGAATTGTTGCGTCGATTGGGACGAGACAAGGGAAGCTTGTTGCATCGATTTTTCCAACATCTACGCAATAAGCTGCCAAAAAAGTGAAGCATTGATAACTTTATAGGGAAAATTGTTGGAAAATACCTAAAAAAACAACTCTTTTGTGAAAAACTACTTTATCAATAAATACCTAAAAATTTTATTTTGTTTGTGAAAGAGTACCTACTAACAGAATACCACTAACCCCGTTAGATTTTTCAATTAAAAAAAATAAAAAACTTTAGTAAACCGTGTATGGCACGTGGGTTGGCTTTGTTTGGCAAAACAAAAAACATAAGTTGCTTTCCCCAATTCAATTAGGGCTTGAACACTCCTTCACAAATCATTCAATTTGGGCTTCGACCAAAAAAAGAAGCTACTATTCCTTTACTCAAAGCTGCTACAATTTTTCATTCCATTAATCTTCTTTTTTGGTAAGATTTAATTTGTCTCAAACTTTTGATTTACTGTATATTTAAGTTGGATAATGAAGACCCCATATGCAATTTTCGACCTCAACTGTAGATGGACACCACTGACCACGAATTTTTGACCAAGAGACCTGAGAAAGATGAATTTTTAAAGAAACAAATTGGAACCCGAGCTCTTGAAAATTGGGGAAGAAGACTTCAAATTGGGTTCCTGGGAATGAAAATGGCCATAAGCTTTACTAAAGTTTAGAAAAAAAATTTAAAATTGAAAATCTAACGGGGTTTGTAGAATTCTATTAGCAGGTACTCTTTCACAAACAAAACAAATTTTCTAGGTATTTTTTGACAAAAAAAATGTTCTATGTAGTTTTTCACAAAAGAGTTGTTTTTCTAGGTATTTTCCAACAATTTTTCTAACTTTATAATGTGAATTATGGAGGAATTCACAATAAGACTCTATGTGTGTGTTCCATAACCGATGCAACAGTGAGTGTGTGTGTTGCACGCCGCATGTGCGTATATACATACATATATATTATATACCCAGTTTATCCCGCTCATAAAAAACTATGATTAGAGTCTGGGAAAGGAAGAAAGGCGGCAAGTCGGCAACCCATAACCATGAAAGATAATGTGCCCAAAGAGTCCTTGAACTTCAAATATATGCTTAAAAGATAAGTTCCTGCACGAAACGACTGAATGAAGTCAAACCGCAAGCCCACATCTTATCACAAGAGCTTAACCCCTAAACATAAAATTAATATTGATAAAACATGTAACTAAAAATTACGTAAAACACGAGTAAAAGGATAAGTCAAACACATACATGTGCAACAATTTTGCAAACACCAAACAAAGCATAAAAAAAATACATATTTTGATCACCAAAACATCATATAATCGAGCATGTTTAAAAAAATATAGCATTCTTGTCAAATAGCGAAATATTATAGACTTTGTGCTTATTATGTGGTATTAACATTACAACTAGAATTAAATAATCTAAACAAAATTAAACAAAAATTAACATGTAAGAAGCAACTTTTGTACATATTTCGAACGTTGCATGATTACATCTTTATGCATTTATATTATTTTAGGTATATTTTTTTAACATTAATTAATTAAAGGAAAATCAGTTTTGAATTCTAATAATAATAATAATACTTTTTTATGCATTACAATATTTAGATATAGGGCATTATACTAATAAAAGTATAAAAATGAAAATTTGCAATATTAGCTACATTGATATGAAATCAAGTGGACTTAACATTAACATGAATGTCTACTAAAAATAAGCTCTTTATAAGAAAATTTATAATCGGATCTTGCTGACGGATGCTTGTAAGACATTCGTTAATAAAAATAAATTAATTTTATATTGCAAATCAGATTGCCAATGCAGTAGATTGTTCCTATCAAAATAAGTGAAAATTTGAAATGAATAAGATATTTATCCAAAGAAAGCAAACAACAAAATCATAATCAAACCTATTTCAAAACTAAGCGCGTAATTCCTAAACCAGAGGTTAGGGCTGTTCGCACTTAGTAAGTGCGAACAGGTTAAGTGCGGATAGGTTAAGTGCGAACAGGTTGAAAAACTGAAACCGAAACTGAAACAAGTTAATCAAACAGCCTGTTTCAGTTTTTCAACCTGCTCGCACTTACTAAGTGCAAACAACTTGTCTTAAATCAGCATATTGACCATGTTTGAACTGTTTGCAGTTACTAAGTGCAAACAGAAACTTGATTTTTTTGACCAGTTTGCTTCTATTCGCACTTAATAACTGCGAACTGACCCGAACCTGTGTTCTGGGGTATTAGGCGCTTATATTTGGAATAAGTTTGATTATGATCTTATTGTATGCTTTTTTTTTTATAAATAATCTTATTTATTTAAAATTTCAAAATAAGTCTAGTATGGACTTTGTCCATATTGATATTAGTTTGGACCATTTCTTACCTTCCACTCGACTCTTCAACCCCATCCCACTCCACTCTTACATTCCACTCTACTCTTCACTTTATTCCACTTCACTCTTATACTCTTATGCTTTACTCCACTCCACTCTACTCTAATACTCTTTACACTTCATTCTGAATCATTCTTATACTCTTACACTCCACTCCAATCTTAAAAAATTAAAAAAATTGAAACCATGTGACCATTTTCTTAATTTATTTTTTCAAAAGTTTTTTTTCCCAGATACTTTGGAGTATATAATAAAGCGTAACTTTTTCCTACGAAAAAGGTAATAATAATATTATATTACAATATGAGTTACCGTGATTGTAAACTTAAAAATAAATAATTATTTTGTAACACTACAAACCAATTTCAAACTTATTGTCCATGTCGTAGATTTCTAAACCAAACAATACAAAAGTACACGTTTTATATTAATTACACCCTACAACGACACCTTGTGTATATCATAATTCATAAAGGGTAACTTTGTCTTACTTAGAGGGGTAACATTAAATCAAAATATAAGTCACTTTCATTATAAACTTTCAAATAAATAATAATTTTTATACTCTTGTTAGAGACCGTCTCTCGATGAGAGGAGCTCAAAACAAGAAACAAATATGTTGATAATTTTTATTAATTAGCTATTAAACCCATATATGAAGCGTAACAGGTCCGATAAATTCGATAGGTAATTAATATTAATGAATATTTTTACAAAATAATGCGGAAGTGTGAAAATGTCGATCTGCTAAAAACCTTTAAAATTAAAAAAATGTTTATTAGAAATGAGAACTATTACATAAAAGTAGGAAAATAAAAAATACATATTGTTTGTTTCAAAAATACACAATAATTAAAATTAAATACATCAAAATCATCAAACATGAAGAATATAAAAAAAAATTGCAGCTAAGTCCTCGATAGCATAAATAAATTGTGGTGGGGGTCGTCACCCCGCCAATGTTTATGCTCGAGCTTCTACAGGATAGGTAGCTAACCTCCTGTCTAACACCGCATTTTACGTGCCGGCCAACACGGGCGCCGGGATTTTACATGCCGGTCCATGGTTCGACATTTCCTTACTATCATGGTCATTCAATCAATACACATATAATTTCACACAAGCACATCACATTTTTACTACTACAAGTTGACTTTGACTTTGACTTTGACCAACTTAGATATTAACTTCCTTACTTAATAATATTCTTCCTATATACCCTTTTATGTTCATCACTAAGGTTTTGAACATTAAACTTTATTTATAACTTTATTTTTAATAGTTTATTTATTAAATAAATTTACACCAATACTTTAATATCCTATTAATGGTCTCCAAATTAATATTTTTCACAAGTAGCTACTAAATTTTATTTCTCTTGAAATAAGTTTCAATAATCAATTTTTCTAACAATTTTTTTTTCTTTTCACAAAAACAAATATTCTAATTATGAATCAAATAAAACTATGTTCTACGGATAAACTTTCAAAATTCAACTAATTCACCAAAAATCAATATTTCAAGTTGAAAAACAAACAAAACTTATTAAGTTCACAAAAATCAATATTCTAATTATAAAACAAATACAACTAATATTATTTTACGAAATCAATATTTCTAGTTGTAAAACAAGTAACACTTTATAAGTTCACAAAAATCAATACTTCTAGTTATAAAATAAGTAAAACTTATATATTCACACAAATTCATAATTCTTGTTATAAAACAAGTAAAAACTTTATTCTTTTAATATCAAAATTTCACACATAACTTTAAAAAGATAACTTTATTAAAGGTACTTTTACATCTTTTTACATAAATTTTGGTCAAATAGTCAACTAAAAAAATTATTTTGTACTAACTAGCTATTTAATATCACAAAAATTACTTTTTATTATAAAATCTCATGTATTTAAGAAAACACTTTAATATAAATAACTTACAAAAGAAATTTACAAATATATCTTTTTATTAACTTGTTATTTTTATTATTATCATAAAAATAGCTTGTAAAAAATTTTAAATAGTAAATAACATTTTTTTTGTAGACCAAATGGCCTATGAGTATTTGTTGACGTTTTTCACTTAAAACAACTTAATTTAATTAATATATCATAGTAAATTCTAATTTTATAAAAACTAAAATCTTTTACATAATAACTTAAATATTTAATATAACTTTAAGGATAAGCTTTAATATAAAAGATAAAGTATAATGAGAACATCCTATGCATAACCATACTAAATAAAAAACATTATGTTCATAAAATAACACACAACGTTATAAACTAATTAATTTAGGGCTTACATAAAAATATTACCTATAATATTACCATAAACATTCTTAATATAACTACATTCCTCAATAATTCATAAACATAATAACACTAGTTTATAACATAGATAGTACTCAATATATATTACTAGTATATAATAGTTCACTCAATGTCCTAAACATGTCCAAATATTATTAACTGAATTAATTATTTGCTAAAAAAATAAACTGAGTAATAAGAGAGATTAGTAAATTTAGAAATCAAATATGCAATCGTCCTTTAGCAGCTTAATGGGCTGAATCAAATATCAAATCAAAGTAAAAGATGGTATAAATATGTTGTTCCCTAATTTCTTATACTCCTATAAAATTCTGAATATCCTATATAAAAGATTCTTATTTTATTTTGTTTTCAAGTTTCTGTGTAAATAATTTCATTAAAAGATGCTATTATTATATTTTTCCTTAATTTCTAATTAAAAATTTATGTATGTCATGTAAATGATTTTTACATTATTTCATTTTCAAGTTTTTCTGTCAATATAGGTACAATAAGAATATAAGATTAAGGAAATTCACATAGTTTGATATGAAACATAATATTCTTGATTAAAGGTACTCCCTCTGTTCCTATTTGATCTTCATATTTAGGTTTTTCACAAAGATTAAGAAAAATGGAAACTTTGGTAATAGTGGGTACTCCCTCCGTTCTTAAATGATCTTCCACTTTGCTAATTTCACACATATTAAGAAAGTGGGAATCTTAGATTATATTGGGTATTATTTTAGTAATATAGTAGTGGGAAGTAATGATTGTGTTGGAATTATGAGAGAGAAAGTAAATATAAGTATAAATAAAAACAAAAAAAATGATTTTATTAGAGCCATCAAGGACAACCAACTTTTCAAGACTTTCTATTTTCTGAACTTTCCAAATTAGGAAAGTTTGGAGGTAAATTCTAAAAAAAGGAGGGAAACAAACCCAACCCTAAAATACATAATAGCCATTCATGAGAAGTGCAATCTCCTTCCATTGGCCAACTTAAGAGTACAAGGATTAAGAATTAAAACTCCTATAATCAGAATTTACAAAATTAATTTGAGCAAATGACTATACAAATTCCTTAATGATCTTTATAAACACCTCTGTACAGTACAACCAAAACAATAGCCAAAACAGTAACCAAAGCACTCCTCATTAGCCTTCAATTATCTCCAAAAACGATAGCCAAACCAATTATTTCCAAAAACAGTAGCCAAACACCTCTGTACAGTACATCCAAAAACAGTAGCCAAAATAGTAGCCAAAACAGTAGCCAAAAAAATCAGATCATCATTAGCCTTCAATGGCTTCAGGAAGTGAAGATGAGCAACAGGGGGCTTGGTATTTTGGATCGAATTCATATGATCCGGAGTCCAGTTCAGAATCATCATAAGCCACGACTCACCAATGAGTTAAGGCAGCTTATTTTCCAAGAGATGTTATCACTAAAAGTTAGTGAGTCACTACCTCATGGTACTTTCAAATGCATAGCGCAAAAATACGGTTAAACACATAGAACCATCAGAGATTTATGGAAACGAGCAATACAATCAAAGGAAGCAAACAAACCATACGTTGTAGAATCAAAGTTCAAACATTGTGGAAGAAAAAGAGTTGTTGTGCCACCAAACATACTCGAGTCAAGACCCATGGGTGAACGAACTTGCATTAGGGATGTTGCTACATGTTTAGATTTGGCACCGTCAACGGTGTGGAGGTTGATAAAAAGGGGCGAGATTAAGGCTCATTCAAATCCACTACACCCGACTTTAACCGATGCCAATAAAAGAAGAAGGGTGGAGTGGATTTTAAGCCTTATCCAAGACGACACAATTGAAACACATCCAATTTACAAAGCAATGCACGATTACATTCACATTGACGAGAAATGGTTTTATTTAACAAAGAAAACACAAAGAGTCTATTTAGCACATAAGGAGAAGGTCCCATATAGGGCAGTGAAATCATCAAAGTTCATACCTAAGGCCATGTTCTTAGGGGCCGTTGCTAGGCCTAGATGGAATCGTTACGGCCAAAAAACATGACAGATTTAATCATAGCAGTTGAGGATGCATTCGCAGAGTTGCATCCAAAGACCTTAACTAATGTGTGGATCTCATTACAACACCATCTTAATGAGATTCTAAAGGTTAAGGGGAGTAACGACTATATACAACCACACTTTGGGAAGAAGGTTCAAGAAGACAACGACAGATTAAGGATTCAAGTAAGAATCCCAACACAATGTGTAAGAGAAGCTGTGGCTTTTCTTAACCCAAACAGGGATCATCAAGAAACACAAACACAAGCATTAACAGAGAATGAGGAGGATGCACAAACAACAGACATCATTCAAGAAGCTTATGATCAAGCACTTGAAGAGACTCAAGGATGGTTAACATAAATGCCCCTCAGTTTATTGTGTTCAAATCATCATTAAAATTATGATTTTTAAACTTAGGAGCAACAATTTGTCAAACACTACCCATATTAATGATCATTTTGCATGTTTTGATTAGTCACTTCATTACTTAGCAGAATATCAGAATTACAGCCCCTTGATTCTTCATAGAGGGTATGAAACCTCTCAGATTATAATATTCATCACCAAATGAAGAAACTAAACATGTTAAAAAATCAAGTAATGGGAGTTAGTTTAACAAATGCTACTCAACCAAGTTTTTAAAGTAAACTTTTCAGAAAATAGAGGTTAAACAAGTTGACATCACAGGGGCTTTTTTTAATGATGAACAGAAGAACAGCATAATTAGTTCATGAAAAACTGTAATTAAAAATCATCAACAAAAATCAGTAAACAGCAACACAAACCCAGTAAACAGCAAAGTAATTAAAAAATATCAACAAAAATCAGTAAACAGCAACACAAACCCAGTAAACTGTAATTAAAAATCATCAACAAAAATCAGTAAACAACAACATAATCAGCATAATCAAGACAACGACATAATGTCAACAAAGTTTCATCCACAAAAACAACAGATCATCAATAAAAATCAGTAAACAGCAACACAAACCCAGCACCAACATGTTTAATTTAAGATTTAAAAAAAACTAATAATGAAGACAAACCTTAGAACCTTCACACACGTTTTTTGGGGTTTACTTTTGCCCTTGAAGCAATAACATCTTCTGGAGTGTCAAGGACAACCAAATTGCTTTCTTCTTCCTCATTAGTTGGAGTTGAGGGGTTTACTTCATTTTTTGGTTCGTTTTCAACAGAAGGAGAGTCTGGTGGACTTTCAGATTCACGAAACACAGATGTTGCATCATCTTGAAGAACCTTATGATATGCCTCAAGCTCTTTCTTGGACCACCTCAAGATTTCATTTGAGTATGAATGGGAAATACCATGGATAGAACAAGAACACGATTCACCATACTCGCATAAACCGCCATAAAGATATGAAGGAATAGTAGAGTCACTATTAGTGTCGTTGTTTTTCATTGGAAAAAACTCAAGGTTGAAGAAGGCAATGGTAGATCTTAGAACATGGGGCATGCAAATTCGAAAAGTTGCCAAAAATAACAAAACGACCCTCAAATTAAAGAGAATAAACCGATCTAAATTTTAATGGAGTTAAAATCCACTGAAACAGACGAACATCAGGGGGATAGTGGAGTTAAAAGCCATGAAAATGCTTTTCAAGAAGAGAGAGAAATAGCCGTTCAAAAGATGGAAAGAAAGAAATGAATAATGAGGGGGTAATGATGAAACAGCAAACCCAACGCCAAAAATAGAGAATCCGGAAGATATTCCAACATTTAAAAAAAGAAAATGAGTTTTTTAAGGGGTAAAAGTGGGAAAAAACATTTCCAAAAAAGGAAAGTATTCTAAAGTGGAAGAACTTTTGAAACTACCCGTTATAGTAATGTGGAAGAACATAAAAGAACGGAGGGAGTATTATTTTAATTATATAGTAGTGGGAAGTAATGATTGTATTGGAATTATGAGAGAAAAAATAATTAAATAGTAGTGTGAAGTAATGATTGTATTGGAAGTATGAGAGAGAAAATAATTAAATAATAGTGTGAAGTAAGAAAAGCGAGGTTTTAAGGGGTAAAAGTGAGTTGAAAACTTTCCAAAAATAGAAAGTATTCTAAATGGAAGAACTTTTGAAACTACCCGTTATAGTAAGGTGGAAGAACATAAAGGAACAGAGGGAGTAATTGATTTACATTCAATAATAAATATAATTATTATCAAACATAATTTAAATATTGACAATATATATCAAACTGTTTGTTTCTTACTAAAATTTATGTATGTCATGTAAATGATTTTTAGTTTATTTCGTTTTCAAGTTTTTCTGTCAATATAGGTACAAATAAGAATATAAGATTAAGGAAATTCACATAGTTTGATATGAAACATAATATTATTGATTAAAGGTAATTGATTTACATTCAATAATAAATATACATAATTTAAATATTGACAATATATATCAAATTGTTTGTTTCTTAATAAAATTGTAATTAATTCTATAATTAGATGGCAAAGGTCAATAATAAAAATTACTATATTAGATAGGTCAATTAATTTCAATCAGTCAATCTTAATTCTCCAATTAGAAAATTACACTTGGTTATGATTATGATGATATGATGATTATGATTATGATTATGATTATGATTATGATGATATGATTATTGTGTACTATGGCCACCACAACCAGAGAAAGTGAATACTTTATAACATGAGAAAAATACTCAACATTCACTGAAATTAAACATTTGTTAATAAATGTTTTTCCCTCGCAATAACTTATTAATGATGATACCTCTAGTTTCAATTGTTAGATTATCCCGCCATTACTAGAGAAACTAATCAAAAATGGAGAAAGTAACGTACGCTCAAATATTGATTACAAAAATTAATTATTATATCGATTAAAAAAATTTAATTATTTGATTAATAATCAGTTGATTAAATATGTTAAATAATTAATTGTGTATATTAATCTTGGTACGTAAGTAAGGAAGGGAATTAAAGAAGCTTAATTAGCCTAAAAAAGAATTAAATTAACATTTGAATTTCCTAAAAAAAATCAAAAAAAATTCTCATATTCTCCGCTTATTTTCAGCCAAAGTGCAAAACAAAAAGTGAGGAAAAATTCTTAAGTTGTTTTTTTGAGTTCAATTGTGCAATTTAATTTTTAATTCTTGAAAATTTTAGTTTATTAAAATAATTTTATTCATAGCATTATTTTTATTTTATATAGGTTTTTTTTCATATCAATAATCCTTTATATAGATATAATTTGTTAGAAAAATATGTTCATGTTTTAATTTATATGGTTTATTTTATATAAGTTTTTTTTTCATATCAATAATCCTTTATATAGATATAATTTGTTAGAAAAATATGTTCATATTTTAATTTATATGGTTTATTTTATATAGGTTTTTTTTTCATATCAATAATCCTTATCAAAGGACGGGAATTATAATGTGCGATCCGGATATTGGTTGGGTATGCGACCCACTGCTGCCTCGTCTACCTCTCTTCATGATGATGATATATGGAAGAAAATCTGGAAGCTGCAATGGCCCCCCAAACTCAAACATTTTTTATGGTGGGCTTGTAAAAACTCGCTCCCGGTTAATGAAGGGAAGGTCTTGCTTGCTGGTACGCGACGCATTAGAGCGAATTGGAGCACTCCTATTACGGAAGTTGCGGCTGCTCTTTTTGGGTTGGAGGTGGCAAGGCGCCTGGGCTATGAAGATATTCATTTAGAGGGAGACTCACTTGGTGTGATGCATGCTATCCAGAAGAAGGAAGAAGGATTTACTTACTTTCATGCTCTTATAGATCATATTGTTGATTTTAGTTCCTGTTTGTTGAATTTCAAGTGTAGTTTTGTTCGTAGGCATGGTAACACTACAACTCATATGATTGCTCGGTGGGATACCGGCGATGCTATGGAGAGAATATGTATGGAACTTTCCCACCAAGTCTACAAACTTTGGTGGCTCTTGATTTACAGTAATGAAAACTGCAGGTGAATTTCAAAAAAAAAAAAAAAAATTATATGATTTATTTTGAATTTACATCTTTATAACAAAATATAATTTCTTAAAAGGAATATGTTTATTTTCCATACATAAACTTTCTTATAAATTTACATCCCTTTAACAAAAAATAATTTTGTAAGAGGAATGATGTTCATGTTTTAATTTATAATGTTTCTTATGAATTCACGATTCTTTAATAAAATATAGTTTCTTATGAATTAAATTCCTCAAACAATTTTTAATTTGTTAAGAGGAGTTGTGTTTATATCTTATTTTATATAATTGTTTATGAGTTTATATTCTTTAACAAAATTTAATTTTTTAAAAGAATTATGTGAGTGCATTCATTTATTTGTAGATATCACAACTCATGATTCTCTAGCAAAATTTCAATTTGTTAGAAGGATCATGGGGATTTCTAAATTTAATGATTATTTAGGTTTTGATTTATCATTTAATTTAGTGATGAAATTTTTGCATATAGGTAGATGTATGTACTTAATATTAGGGAAAATTGTCAAAAAAGTACCTAATAATTTTTTTTTCAAAAAGTATCCAATAAAAAAACGTTTTGCCAAAAAATACTTAACGATGTTTTTTCTAAAGAGTACCATGAAACGTTTTCCTTTAGTTTTTCTTCCACTCCTCCTCTAGGAAGCCCACTACTCCTAGAAATGAAACATTGCTTATAGTGCAAACAACAAGCATTGCACAAAGGAGACCTAGAAGGCAAATCAAAGCACCTTTTAGATTGGGATATGAAGATGATGATCTTTGGGAAAGAAAGAAAGTGAAGCGCTCGGTGGAGGTTCCAAAAAAGCTTGAATTTGAGGAGATTGTCGTTTTTACTCTTTCAAGGGCAAGTGACATTGCAAACAACAAGCATTGCACAAAGGAGACCTAGAAGACAAATCAAAGCACCTTATAGGTTGGGATATGAAGATGATGATCTTTAGGCAAGAAAGAAAGTGAAGCGCTCGGTGGAGGTTCCGAAAAAGCTTGAATTTGAGGAGATGGTCGTTTTTACTCTTTCAAGGGCAAGTGACATTATTGATTTGGAGCCATCTTCATTTGAGGAGGCCATGGAATGCAAAGATTCTGGAAAATGGCTAGGGGCGATGGAAGAAGAAATATAATCTCTTCTCAAGAAACAAACATGGGAACTTGTAGTGAAACCAAAGGCAAAAAAGATGGTTGATTGCAAATGAATCTACAAGTACAAAGAAGGGATACCGGTAGGGATGTTTATGGGTCCAGGATCCTGTTGAAGTCGCCCTAAACCCGCCCCTTTTTTAAGGGTCTAGGTCTTATTTTTTGAGACCCATAGATCTGGATTGGATCTGGATCTAAAAAAATAATTAATGGGTCCGAGTTCGGGTTTAAGGATTTCGACCCAGACCCGAACCTAGACCCAGAACCAAACCCGACCTTTAGACCCGGACCCTAGACCCGCCTCTCAAATCTGGACTCGAACTCGAATAATAGTTAAATATTCCTACCCCATTTCATCATATATGTCACTCCATAGAGGTGTTCATTCGGGTCATCGGGTTGATTTCGGGTCAGGTGTTTTGGGTCGGTTTAAAATTGGATTTTGCGTTCACATTGGTTTTTACATAATTGTAGATCCATTTTTAAGTTGGGTCGAATCGGGTTCAAATATAAAGTCGGGTGTCTATCAGATCATCAGGTCTGTTTTGAACACCTCTATCACTCCATATGCTTAGTTGCTAAGTTGTTACACTCACAACTTCTTTATTCTGAACTTCTTATTCTTAATTTCTTGGTTATTGTCATCCGTAGGTCATCCGTTATCAAACTTCATTTGTTTTATTTAAGTTGATTATTTTTGTAGGTTTTCTGTTTAATTTGATTATTCTTTTTTAATTGTTCTATTTAAGCAGATTATTTATTCTTTTAAGTTGATTGTTTTGTTAAATTAGTGTTATAAGTAGTTTTTTAAAATACGTTAATAAGTTTCTTACAAAAGTCCAAAAAATATAATGACTTATAAAAGGGTTTAATTTGGCATATCAAAGAGATTTTTTAGACCTATTAGGGACCCATAAGGACCCTAGACCCATCAGATCCGGAGGGTTTGAGTCTGGATCTAAAAATTTTGGACCCTTAAGGTCCGGATCTAAAAATTTTGGACCCTTAGGGTCCAGATCCGGGCCTGGATCTCTAAAAAATAATAAGGTTTCGGATACGGACCCGCTCTAGACCGGCCCCATGACCATCCCTCGATACCGGGTGTTGAGGAAGCAAGAAGTAAGGCAGACTCATTACACATGGGTTTAGCCAAGTTCCGAGTATTGACTACAATGAGATCTTCTCTCCGGTGATAAGACACACTTCTAATAATCACACACTTTTAGCTCTTGTTGCATTGAATGATTATGAGTTAGAAAAATTGGATGTTAAAACTACAGTCTTGCATGGTGAGTTAGAGGAAGAAATTTACATGAGGCAACCAGAAGGGTATGTTGTAGAGGGAAAGGAGGATCATGTGTGTTTGTTGAATAAATCTTTATATGGTCTAAAACAGTTTTCTAGACAATGGTATAAACGATTTGATAAATGTATGATTGAAAATGGATTTTCAAGAAGTGAGTATGATAGTTGTGTCTAGGGATGGCAATGGATCTTGGACCCAACCCGGATCCGTGGATCCGAATCCGTTTTTGCGGGTCTGGGTATTAAAATTTTAGACCCGTTGGATTCGGGTCGGGTCCGGATCCGTTTAAAATTGACGGATCCGAATCCAGGTCTCAATAAAATACCCGGATCCGGACCCGTGGATCTTTAGGACCCGTTTTTATTATTAGAACTTAAAAATCTTGTTTTGTTGATCACCTTGCAACTCTTTAATAATCTGTCCAATTTTGATATGTTGTAACTCTTTTTATTTTGTTTCTTTGATTATTTCTTTTGATTAGAGTAAACTAATTATCATTGAATCCAATAAGTAATATAATGCATATGAAAATAAAGGAGCAATTTAATTCATTATCACTGTTGTGGAGATTGTGGCAGCACTTGTTTTAGTTCATGGCTTTGGAGCTAACAAGTGATTTTTTTTTGGTTTGTCTTTTTTAAGCTAACATGTAATTTTGATGATAGATAAATAATTATATATATATATATATATATATATATATATATATATATATATATATATATATATATATATATATATATATATATCAATGAATATAATCCATGGATCCGAGTCTGGGTCCTCAAAATTTAGACCCGCAGATCCGGATCTGGGTCTAACCTGTGAAAACGGATTTGGATCTGGGTCCATCTAGACCCGATCCAGATCCGACCCGTTGCCATCCCTAGTTGTGTCTATATGAGAGAAGTAAGTGGTGGTTCTTTGTTGTATCTTTTGTTATATGTTGATGATATGCTTGTGATAGCAAAAGACATGTTTGAAGTGAAGAAGGTGAAAGAGATGTTAAAGGGTGAGTTTGAGATGAAAGGTTTGGGGGCAACAAAAAAGATTCTCGGCATGAAAATCACTAGAGATCATGATAAATAAGGTTTTAATTATCCCAAGAAAAGTATATTGAGATTGTCTTGGAAAGATTTCACATGGATAATGCTAAGCCCGTTGCTACACCATTAGCATTGCAAATAAGGTTGTAAAAAGAACATTGTCCTAGAACTAAGGACGACAATGAGTTCAAGTCATTGGTTCTTTATTCAAATGCGGTGGGGAGCATTATGTATATGACGAATTTGGAAAAGGCTCGTTGGCTTGTGGTCAAATGGATTTTAAGGTATTTGCGTGGCACATCAAATGTGTGTATTGAATTTGGTAGAAACAATGATGGCTTGCAAGGTTTTGCGGATTTTGATTTTGGTGGAGATCTTGATCAAAGAAAGTCGAGTTCGGGATATGTGTTTTGTCTTAGAGGGTTCGCTATAAGTTGGAAATCTAGTTTGCAAGGGCTAGTAGCTCAATCTACTATCGAGGTAGAATACATGGCAGTTTCAGAACATTTTAAGGAGTCTCAATAGCTTAGAGATTTTGTTGGTGAACTTATGATAAAGAAATGTGTGCCTACCATTTTTTGTGATAGCCAAAGTGCAATTGATTTGGCTATGCATCAAAATTGCTAGTATCGGAGAACGAAGCACATTGAAATTAGGTTTCATTATATAAGAGACACCATTGAAAAAGGAAAGATGCTCTTGGATAAGGTTCATAACGATGATAATTCGGCGGATATATTGACTAAGCCTTTGCGTATTCCAAAGTTTGAGTATTACTCAAACATGATTAGTTGTTTTTGAGTCGTGTTTTGCCTATTTCCTCATTGAGGGAGACATACCTCCTAAGAGGTGGTTTCATCTTGTGAAGAGATGAAAGTTGTTGACATGTTTTTTGGATATTATTGCTTGTTGTTTGTGGCGAAGATTAGGTTTATGTTCGTCACAGTGGAGAATTTTTGGATATGGTGACTCAATAATCCCAATGATTGTATATGTTAAAATGATATATGGGGTGATATGATGAATGATGTATGTTGAGAATCTGTACTGTCGATACCTGATGCCCGCTCGACCCTCGTTCAACCTTGCTTGGTTGCTCGACCTTGTCGAGCAAGAGATCAATACCTTCTGTCTACATTCCGTTCTCTCTCTCGACTGTCGCTTGACCTCACTTAAGTTGCTTGACCCGGTCTGTCTACATTCCGATCTCTCTCTCGACTGTCGCTCGACCTCACTTAAGTTGCTTGACCCGGTCGAGCGGATTTGCGAGATGTTTTGTTTAAATGCGATAAGTTCAAATCAGTTCGTGGCATTCCCATATTCATCATTACTGTTCCAAAGTCTTGTAAGGCTCTTGTATATAGAATGTAAGATCATTTTGTTGATTAACAATTGGGAATTGAGGGAGAGCCACATTCACATACTTAGGGTTTTAGTGAGAGGTTTTAGGGTTTTTCTTCTTATCTCATCTTGAACAATTCTAAGGGAAAATTCTCTTTTATAGTGGATTATAGATTATAGATTGTAATCGATACTCTAAAGCAATAATATTCATTCAATTGTTCAAGGATGAAGTTTTATTGTCTAATATCACATTGATATTAGGATTTTCTTCACATCCCAAATCTTGTGTTATTTTCTTGTTTTGCAATCTCTATTTTTGATCTTTGTTGCTTTTTTTCTTGGTTTATTTGAATCAAACTCTGACATATTTAATTCTAACCGGATCAAATACGATTATCAAAATCTTCAATTTTCACATATCAAATATGCGATCCAATAGTATATTTTGAACCGAACATCTGAATTCGCCGAGTCCTACTTCACTCTAGACAAAGGAAAAACCATAGTAGCCCACAATAGGCTCAAACCCTCCACTTCTCTTGAGAGTTCCAACTTCCCTATTAAGTTTATCATAAATACCAAAAGTCATCCTTCTCCTCCTCAACACTTCAAATCATGATATCATACAACATTTAAAACCCAAAAAACAAGCCCAAAGAAACAAAGAAACTCCTTCTCCTGAACTTTCATTTCTTCTTCTCTCTCTCTTCGCAATTTTCTTTCTTTGGGGTTTCGCCTCTATTCCTTCTCTCTCTCTCTTGTTCTTCTTTTCTCTCTCTATAGTTCAGACGCACAATCCTCGGATGTGTAAGCCTCCTTTAATTCTTCCTCAACACTTTTCTCTCTGGTAATCACAATTTTTATCATTTCCTAGGTTTTTCTAATTGATTAATATAATTTTTGATATGTTATTTGTTTGATTGATTTTCCGATTTTTCAGAAAAGTTTCAGATTACAGTAAATGGCTACCTTAAGATCGAGTTTGCCCTCTCGTCTTCGCCAACTCTTCTCTTCAGAAGGATCCTTTGGTCCTTCCATTCAACTAGATGCTGAAACGGTTAGTGTTTTGTTTGAATAAAAATCTTAATTTATGTTATTTTCTCTGTATTAGGTTGTTACTAGGGTTTTCCGCATTAACTAGTGATTTTAGGGTTTCTTTATTTGTTTCCGGAATTGAATTTGATTGCTTGCTGTTTTAGGGTTTACTTTGCTGATGATCTATCATTTCTTGTTTTTTAAGATTAGTAAATGAATGTAGGTATAGTTTTTAGTTGCTTTTTTTTTTTAATTTGTATAGTTTGAATCTTTAGTATTCTATTCTTGTGATGCTTTTGAGTTTGTGTTCTTTGTCTATAAATCTATTGCATAGTCATTTTTGATATCAGTCGATCAATTTCTATTTAGATGCTTTACTTCACTTTGCTGGTGGATTACATTTGGGATATATTCTATTAATCACGAGAAAGATATTGTATTGCACTTTTGAAGTCCTTAAAATAATGCCCAAGTTTTTCCGTATCTTGCATTTGGTTTGATTTGTAAGTCTTATCACTTGTGCAAAATGTTAAAAGATTTTAATTTGAGAAGTTCAATGAGAGAGTAATGTACTTGGTGGTCATACACACAGACTTATGTTAATGGTAAATTTTTGACATGATAATATGATGATGGCCCTCAGTTTAATTATTTAATTTTAGGTTAGGTTTTGTTTTGTCTCTCGAGGGTTGCTGGAGATTCTTAAGTCGGTCTATGGATATAGATATCAGGTTGACAGATAACAGCTTTGATGTGATGGGTTTCATTGAACGAGGATAGTTTTCCTTATCATATAACAAAGCTGTGGCTTGCAAATGGTGCAATATTACTTAATAGTTCAACATGGCCTTATGTTGCTCTAGGTCTTTTAAGGATTATCTAATTACATCTTTAGTGGGTTTCTTGTTTGTTAATGATGTTGTACATTGATGAAACCGAGGTATTTTGGGTAAAATGGTGCTCTTGTATAATATACTAGCTTTTGTTGTATTGGGAGTTTGGGACTTTATTATTTCCTTTCTTTTGCTTGTGTTCAACAATTATTGCAGTTACTTAATGTCAACATTTATTTTAATCACGGGTTTATTGTCTTTGTTCAGTTTTGTAACTGTAATTTACTTTTCAATCTGGTTTGTTTTGTTTTGTCCGCATTCCATATTCTCATTGAATAAATCAAGGCTTTCTTCTCTTTCAATGAAGCGCAAGATGGCCTGCTTTTTTATTTGATATTGTTTTGTTTTTTGCAGCCACCTAAAATCAAAGCTTTTATTGACAAAGTTATCCAGAGTCCTCTGCAAGACATAACTATTCCTCTGTCTGGTTTTCGTTGGGAGTACAACAAGGTGGAATTTTTTGCTTTAGCAGTTAAAAAAGTGTGTTTATTCGTTGATTTCATTCACTTATTGACTGATGTTTTTGCTTTTTTAGGGGCACTTTCATCATTGGAGGCCTCTGTTTCATCACTTTGATGCATACTTCAAGGCGTATATAGCGAATAGGAATGACCTCCTCCTCTCAGATTCTATCACTGAAGATGATGCTTCATTCCCAAAGCAAGGGGTTTTGCAGATCTTGAGAGTGATGCAAATCATTTTAGAGAACTGCCATAATAAGAGTTCATTTGATGGTCTAGAAGTATGTTGAAGCTTTATGTATAAAGATATTATTTTTCATCATTGTTATTTCATGTTGACTTTATGTATGTGAATATTTCCTTACTAATCTATTTAATTGTTTTGTTTCAACAGAATTTTAAGCTTCTGCTGGCATCAACAGATCCGGAAGTTCTTTTGGCTACGTTGGAGACTCTTTCTTCTTTAGTTAAAATACCTCCCTCGAAGTTGCATGTTAGTGGGAAGATGATTGGACTTGGCTCTATCAATAGCTGTCTATTGTCTCTTGCCCAGGGATGGGGCAGCAAGGAAGAAGGCTTGGGGTTGTATTCATGTGTTGTTGCAAATGAGAAGAATCGGGAGGGGCTATCTCTATTTCCCTCGGATGTACAAGACAAAGATGAGAAGTCTCAAACTCGTCTGGGCTCCACATTGTACTTTGAATTGCATGGAGTTAGTCCTCAAAGAAGTGGAGAAAGCAGTACTGATGTTAAAACTTCGAGTTCAACTATGATACATATGACAGATTTGCATTTACGGAAGGAGGATGATCTTTTGATTCTTAAGCACTGCATTGAGCAGTATAATGTTCCTCTCGAACAGAGATTTTCGCTGCTGACAAGAATCAGATATGCTCATGCCTTTTGTTCTCCTAAATTAGGCGGGTTGTACAGTAGAATTTGCCTTCTTGCCTTTATAGTTCTTGTGCAGTCCAATGATGCAAATGATGAGCTTGTTTCCTTTTTCGCTAATGAGCCTGAATATACGAATGAGTTGATCAAGATAGTCCGATCAGAAGAAACTGTCTCTGGAACTGTCAGAACACTTGCTATGCTTGCTTTGGGAGCTCAATTAGCTGCATATTCGTCATCTCATGATCGTGCCAGGACATTGAGTGGTTCAAGCATCAATTTTTCTGGGGGAAACCGAATGATTCTTTTGAATGTACTACAGAAGGCTATTTTGTCACTGAAGAACTCTAGTGACCCGTCTTCTCTTGCTTTTGTTGAGGCGCTTCTGCAGTTCTATCTACTACATGTCATATCTACTTCAAGTTCAGGTAGCATCATTCGTGGCTCAGGAATGGTTCCCACATTTTTGCCGCTTCTTGAGGATACTGATTTTGCACATATGCACCTAGTTTGTTATGCTGTGAAAACACTTCAGAAGCTTATGGACTACAGTAATGCTGCTGTGACCCTTTTGAAAGACTCAGGTGGGGTTGAACTTCTAGCTCAGCGACTGCAGATAGAAGTTCAAAGGGTTATAGATGGTACTATTATGCTTCTGCCTGAGGGTTCAAATTCTGTCGAGGATCTTATATATGGTCAGAAGAGGCTCATAAGGGCTTTATTGAAGGCTCTTGGATCAGCTACCTTTTCTCCTACAAATACATCAAATTCCCAAAGTTCTCACGATAGTACTTTGCCATCTACGTTGGCTCTGATATTTCATAACGTTTGGAAGTTTGGAGCTGACATTTATTGCTCAGCTGTTACTGTTATGAGTGAAATTCTTCATAAAGACCCAACTTCTTTTCCAATGTTACATGAAATGGGTCTTTCGGATGCATTTTTATCTTCAGTTGTTGCTGGTGTGCTTCCTTCTTCGAAGTCTCTTACTTGTGTGCCTAATGGCTTGGGGGCCATATGCCTTAACACCAAAGGTTTGGAGGCGGTGAAAGAAACTTCTGCATTGCGCTTCCTTCTTGACATCTTCACCAGCAAGAAGTATGTTGTGGCTATGAATGAAGCTATTGTTCCTTTGGCAAATGCTGTGGAAGAGCTGTTACGGCATGTGTCTTCGCTTAGGAGCACTGGGGTTGATATAATTATTGAGATCATCAACAAAATTTCTTCTTTTGGGGATGTAATCTCCTCAGGGTCTTCAGAGAAGGTAGATGGTAGCTCTATGGAAATGGATCCTGGAGAGAAAGGAAGTGAAAATGAAAGCTCATCCAGTATTGTAACATCATTAGATACAGTTGGGGAGGGAATTACAGATGAGCACTTCATTAATTTGAGTGTCTTCCATGTAATGGTGTTGGTCCACAGGACAATGGAAAACTCGGAAACTTGTAGGTTGTTTGTTGAGAAATCTGGTATCGATGCTTTGCTGAAGCTTTTGTTGCGACCTAGTATTGTACAATCCTCTGAGGGGATGGCCATTGCTTTACACAGCACTATGGTTTTTAAGGGGTTTACACAGCATCACTCTGCTCCTCTAGCTCGTGCTTTCTGTTCTTTTTTGAGGGATCATTTAAAGAAAGCTTTGACAGGATTTAGTCTGGTTGCAGGGTCATTTTTACTGGATTCTAAAACAAAACTTGATTATGGGGTATTCTCTTCATTATTTCTTGTGGAGTTTCTTCTGTTCCTTGCGGCTGCTAAGGAGAATCGGTGGATAGCTGCATTGCTTACCGAACTTGGTGGTGATAGTAAGGATGTTTTGGAGGATATTGGGAGAGTTCATCGGGAAGTTTTATGGCAAATTGCACTTTTTGATGATGCAAAAGTTGAAGTGCAAGAAGATGAAGGTACGGTGTCTGCTTCTGATTCAGAGCAGGTTCCCAGCTCCAGTGGACTTGAGGAACAGAGAATCACATCTTTTAGACAATTGCTTGATCCACTATTTAGAAGAAGGATGTCAGGATGGAGCGTTGAGTCCCAATTCTTTGATCTTATTAATCTTTACAGAGATCTTGGCCGGGCAAATGGTATTCAGAGAAGTACTTCTGATGGTTCAAACCTACAGCTGGGAAGCAGCCAATCATTCGGTGAATCAGGCAGTTCAGATCCTGATGGCACTCTTAAAAGGGAGGAGGACAAGCAGAAGAATTATTACTCATCATGTTGCAATATGGTTAGATCACTTTCCTTGCACATCATGCATTTGCTTCAGGAGTTGGGGAAGTCTATGCTGTTACCTTCTAGGCGGAGAGATGATGCCATTAACATATCACCTTCTTCTAAATCAGTTTTATCCACTTTTGCTTCCATTTCTCTGGGACACATGAATTTCGGTGGTCATATGAGCCCTTCTGGTTCAGAGGCATCAGTATCAAGCAAGTGCCGCTACTTTGGCAAGGTTGTGGATTTCATTGACGGGATCTTGATGGATAGACATGATTCTTATAATCCAGTGCTATTAAATTGCTTGTATGGCCAAGGTGTTATTCAGTCAGTTTTGACTACTTTTGAAGCTACAAGTCAGCTGCTTTTTACTGTTCCTGCCTCACCTATGGAGACTGATGATGGGAATTTGAAACATGAAAAAAAGGAAGATACTGAGCACTCGTGGCTATATGGTCCTCTTGCTTGCTATGGGAAATTTATGGATCATTTGGTGACCTCATCATATATTTTGTCTCCCTTTACAAAACACTTACTTGTGCAGCCTTTGTCCGATAGCAATATTCCTTTCCCTCGTGATGCTGAGACATTTGTGAAGGTTCTACAGTCTATGGTCCTGAAAGCTGTTCTCCCAGTTTGGACTCACCCACAGTTTGTTGATTGCGGATATGATTTCATCATCTCAATTATCTCAATTATTCGACATATTTATTCTGGAGTTGAAGTGAAAAATGTCAGTAGCACTAACAGCAGTCGATTAGCAGGTCCACCTCCGAATGAAGCAGTGATTTCACAAATTGTAGAAATGGGTTTTACTAGGGCAAGGGCTGAAGAAGCTCTGAGGCAAGTTGGAGCGAACAGTGTTGAATTGGCAATGGAGTGGTTATTCACCCACCAAGAGGAAGCTCAAGAAGATGATGAGCTTGCCCGTGCACTTGCTATGTCTCTTGGAAATCCAGCAGCTGAGTCTAAGGAAGATGCTGCTACTGATAATAGTCGGCAATTCGAAGATGATATGGTACAACTTCCACCGATTGATGAATTGTTGTTGACGTGTGTTAAACTCCTTCAATCAAAGGAGTCTCTCGCTTTTCCAGTCCGAGACTTGCTTATGACAATGTGTGCTCAAAATGATGGTCAATACAGGCCTAATGTTATATCCTTTATTGTTGATCAGATAAAGAGATGTAACTCTGTTATTGATGGTACAAATAGTGCTATGCTGTCTGCATTGTTTCACGTTCTTGCTTTGATTCTTCATGAAGATGCTGCGTCCCGAGAAACTTGTTTGAAAAATGGTTTATTAGATCTTGTCTCAGATGTATTGTGGCAATGGGATGGGGGATCTTTTATTGGGACTGATGCAATTGTTCCGAAGTGGGTAACTGCTGCCTTTCTTGCTGTTGATCGCTTGTTGCAAGTGGATCAGAAGCTGAATCCTGAAGTTGTAGAGCTGTTGAAGAAGACCACTGAGAGCAGCCAGCAGACATCAATTGTTATCAAAGAAGATAAACAAAGCAATTCACAGGAATCATCGCAACAACATGTTGATATACATCAGCAGAAGAGGCTTGTGGAAGTTGCTTGTAGTTGTATCAGGAAACAACTGCCATCTGAAACAATGCATGCCGTTCTCCAGTTGTGTGCAACACTTACCCGAGTACATTCTGTTGCTGTCAGTTTTCTTGATTTTGGGGGTCTTCCTTTACTTCTTAATCTACCGACAAGCAGCCTGTTCTCGGGGTTTGACAATATTGCTGCCACCATCATTCGTCACATCCTTGAAGATCCTCAAACTCTTCAACAGGCAATGGAATCTGAGATTCGGCACAATATTGTTACTGCCACAAATAGACAATCAAGTGGAAGGCTTACAGTCCGTAATTTTTTGGTGAACATAACTTCTGTGATATCGAGGGACCCTGTGGTGTTCTTGCGTGCTGCTCAGTCTGTTTGCCAAGTGGAGATGGTTGGTGACAGGCCTTACATTGTCTTACTAAAGGATCGTGAGAAGGATAGATCCAAGGACAAGGAAAAGGACAAGGAAAAAGCATCCGATAAGGAGAAGCCACCAGGTACTGATGCAAAACCTGTGTCTGTTGCTCTTTCACCTATGTTGGGAGGTGGGCCAGGGAAGTTTCAGGAGTCTAAGAGTTTCAAGGCCCATAGGAAACCTCCACAAAGTTTTATCAATGTGATTGAGCTTCTCCTCGATACAGTTATAACATTTGAACCCCCCAAGAATGATGAAGCCTTGCCTGGAGCTTCGGGTGCACTGTCAACTAGCATGGACATTGACGTGGCCACAAATAAAGGAAAAGGAAAAGCTGTTGCAAGTGAATCTGAAGAAAATGAAGTTCAAAACCAGGATGTTTCTGCTTCATTGGCCAAAATCGTATTTATCCTAAAGCTTCTTACTGAGGTTGTTGTGACATATTCTGCTTCTGTTCATGTCTTGTTGCGGAAGGATGCTGAACTTAGTAGCTGCAGGGGTCTGTCTCAGCGTAGTCCTTCTGGTTGCAGCTCTGGGGGATTATTTCACCATATTCTTCATAAATTTGTGCCCTATTCCAAAAGATCCAAAAAAGAAAAGAAATTGGATGGTGATTGGAAACATAGGTTGGCAACCAAAGCAGGTCAATTTTTGGTAGCTTCATGTGTGCGCTCGGCTGAAGCAAGGAGGAGAATTTTCACAGAGGTTAATACAGTTATTTGTGACTTCGTTGATTCAGCTGATGGTTTTATTTCACCAGGCAATGAAATTTTGGCTTTTATCGAGTTTCTTAATGATGTTCTTGGTGCCCGTTCTCCAACTGGTTCATCCGTTTCTTCAGAAGCTTCTGCTACTTTTATAGATGTTGGTCTAGTTAGATCACTGACTAGAACTCTGCAAGTGCTGGACCTCGACTCGAGTGACTCATTGAATGTTGTCACTGGACTTACCAAAGCATTAGAGTTGGTGACTAAGGAGCATATCAATACTGCTGAAGCACATGCAGCAAAGAATGAGAGTTCTGCCAAACCTTCTGATCTTAATATACCTGAGAGGACCGCCAATAGTGCTGACGGTTCACAAGCTATGGAGGCTGCTTCTCAAGAGAATGAAAACTCTGCCACAGATGTTCGTGGTGATTCTTTTAGTGTTGGGCATGCATTTGGTGGCTCTGAGGCTGTGACAGATGATATGGAGCATGATCAGGATCTTGATGGAAGCTTTGCTCCGAATGATGATGATTATATGCATGACACACCTGAGGATGGAAGGGGCCTTGAGAATGAGGTCGATGGTGTAGGAATCAGATTTGAAATTCAAGCGGATATGCAAGAAAATCTTGATGAAGATGATGATGAGGAGATGTCTGCAGATGATGGGGATGATGGAGATGATGATGAAGATGATGAGGATGACGATGAGCGTAATGATTTGGAAGATGATCATCACCTTGCCCATCCAGATATTGATCCAGACGACGTTCATGAGATGGATGAAGATGATTTTGATGAGGATGTCCTGGAGGAAGAGGATGAGGATGACGAAGATGATGAGGAGGGACTCATACTTCGGCTAGAGGAAGGCATCAATGGGATTAATGTACTTGATCACATTGAAGTTTTTGGCAGAGATCACAGTTTTGCAAATGAAACTCTGCAAGTCATGCCTGTTGAATTGTTTGGATCGAGACGTCAAGGACGTTCCACCTCCATATACAATCTTCTTGGAAGAGGTGATACCACTGTGCCGTCTCAGCATCCACTGTTGGTCAATTCACATCGTACAACTTCAGCCGCTTCTAGAGCATCAGGTATGTATTCATCGC
This sequence comes from Amaranthus cruentus, assembly GCA_019425755.1. NCBI lineage: Eukaryota > Viridiplantae > Streptophyta > Magnoliopsida > Caryophyllales > Amaranthaceae > Amaranthus > Amaranthus cruentus. Next base: position 14,282,844 of record CM033455.1, read on the forward strand.
ATTGAACTTTATCATATGTTCTATTCATCTTTACTTTGTCGTGGGATTTTTAACAGTATCATTTAATTTGCAGAAAATACTGGTGATTTATTGTTTCCTGATAGGAGCTTGGAAAGTGCTTCATCTCGGCTGGACACTATATTTCGTTCTGCACGCAATGGACGGCAGAGTCACAGGTTTAACTTGTGGCTTGATGACAATGAACAAGCTGGTGGTTCAAGCTCATCTGCCTTACCACAAGGCTTAGAGGATGTCCTTGTGTCACAATTGAGGCGTCCCGATGCTGAGAAGACTTCTGATCAGAACAGGACTAGTGTCGATTCTGAGATAAAGGCTGATGCTGGCGAGCTGCAAATGTCAGACCCTGGAATTAGAACTGAAGCTCAAGTTGAGAGTGATACAAATAACCAAAGTAGATATCCTCCCACACTGCCTTCTGACACTATGAATGGCTCTAACCTGGAAACCACATTGGAACTGACACCACCTCGTCAAGGAGTAGATACATCTTGCACTCAGTCGCAGTCTGTTGAAATGCAATTTGAGCACAATGATGCAGCTGCTCGAGATGTTGAGGCTGTGAGCCAAGAAAGTGGTGGCAGTGGGGCTACTTTGGGAGAAAGCCTCCGTAGCCTAGATGTTGAAATTGGGAGTGCTGATGGTCATGATGATGGAGGCGATAGGCAAGGGACTGCAGACAGAGTTGTTGGCGACTCACTGGGAACTCGAACAAGGAGAAACACTGTTTCCTTCGGGGTGACTACCCCGGTTGGCGTCAGAGAGACATCACTACACAGTGTAAGTGAAGTTGCTGAAAACCCTAGTCAGGAGGCTGAAGGTGTAACTGCAGATGGGCAGCAGATGACTGGTGATGGTGAGTCTGGTTTAATTGATCCTGCATTCCTTGATGCACTTCCAGAAGAATTACGAGCTGAAGTTCTATCTGCTCAGCAAGGACAAGTAACCCAACCTGTTAACGCTGAGCAGCAGAATTCTGGAGATATTGATCCTGAATTTCTCGCTGCGCTTCCCCCTGATATTCGAGCCGAAGTTCTGGCACAGCAGCAGGCTCAGAGAGTTCATCAATCGCAAGAATTGGAAGGGCAACCTGTAGAGATGGATACCGTTTCTATTATTGCAACCTTCCCTTCAGATCTTAGAGAAGAGGTTAGCTTATTTACGTCTGCAAGTAAAATGATTGTTCATTCTCATATTTAATCTGAACATATTTATGTTTTCTTTCAGGTTTTGTTAACATCTTCTGATGCTGTTTTGGCTAATCTTACTCCTGCTTTGGTTGCTGAGGCCAACATGTTACGTGAAAGATTTGCGCATCGTTACCACAGTCGCACACTTTTTGGTATGTATCCGAGAAGCAGAAGAGGTGAGTCTTCCAGAAGAGGTGAAGGATTAGGAGTTGACAGGGCTGTTGGAAATATTGCTTCCCGTCGCACAGTTGGAAGTAAACTACTCGAAGCTGATGGTGCTCCCTTAGTTGATACAGATGCTTTAAAGGGCATGATAAGGTTGCTTCGAGTAGTCCAGGTGTGTAAAGCCTTTTTTTTTTGATTCCTGATTTTGAATTCCGATTTGTTAGTATTTTCTGTTGGTATGCTAATGCATATTGCCTATGCAGCAAGTCTACAAAGGCTCATTTCAGAGACTTCTTTTGAATCTGTGTGCCCATAGCAAAACCAGGACTGAATTGGTCAAAATTTTGATGGAGATGCTGATGCTTGATGAGCATAAGCTTGTCGATCAGCAAAATCTTGCTGAACCTTCATATCGACTTTACGCTTGCCAAAGCCATGTAATGTATTCTCGTCCTCAGTTTGTTGACGGTAAGTTTTCATTTAATGTTCCTAACACAAGTAGATTTGTTTTTCGATGGATCATTGTTACAGTTGTGTAAAATGCATTTTGTTAAGATTGATAAAGCTTGGAGCTCTGTTTCTTGGACATTATTTTGTTTCAAATTGTAATCTTTCGGTTAATCGGTTCTGAATTTTCTTCTTTATGTAGAGCTGTTTACCAATGTGCTGTTGACTGTTACTTTGTAAATTTTTTTGAGTCTTATTGGGACTAAACTCACTGTTTATTATTATATCATGTCAATAATATAAGTGAAGATTGGCTCCCTTTTGTTGCAGAATAATTTTCAATGTGTGAGTGACAGCATGCAGTACATATTGTTTAGAATTGGATTTCTATATCTGTATATTACTCTAGTGGCATTGGGGTCATGGAATGTTGTAGTTTTTAGCTTTCTTTATATTTTTTTTCTGATTTCTTTTATGGGTTTTGTCTTTAGGAGTTCCTCCTTTGGTTTCTCGTCGTGTTCTTGAAACTCTGACCTACCTGGCAAGAAATCATCCTTATGTAGCCAAGATTCTTCTTGAGCTTAGACTGTCCAAGCAGGTTCATCGTGCGCTTGAAAATGCGGGTAAAGTACATGGCAAAGCATTGATGATTGTTGAAAAGAAAAATGGTGAGACACATTCTGAAGAACTTCATTCAGTTGCACTCTTATTGGGTCTTTTGAATCAACCACTTTATTTGAGGAGTAATGCGCACTTAGAACAGGTGAAGTTTCTCATCTTAATTGCATAACCTTTCTCCTGTTGTTTAATCTGTAATGTTGTTTTTTACTTTTAATTTTAATCTGTTCTATTTAATGCCAGCTTCTAAGCTTATTGGATGTCATAATTGACAACGCTGGAAGCAAAGCTAGCACAAGTGAACCTGGATCATCCACTCCAGAGCAGCAGCCTAGTTCTGAGGTTCCAACAGGGGATGCTGAGATGCAAACCACTGAATCGGCAACTATTCCCTCTGAACCCAATGCTGGATCCAATGTTGATGAAGCTATGGTATCATCTGGTGCATCTGAAATAGATGATGCTAAAGTTGTGCTGCTTAGTCTTCCACAAACTGATCTTAGGCTGCTATGCTCTTTACTTGCAACAGAGGGGTAATATGTCTCTTCTTTTTTTTACTTTCTCAAAATCTCTCAGTTTGCTTTGAATTTATTTTTGTTATTGTGGTTAATAGTTCTCATTATGTCATGTTTACTTGTGCTCAGTTTTATTGCATGTTCAATTATTGCGATATCTCTTATTTTGAATACTCTTGCTCTTGTGCTCTTTATCTTGATTGTGGGACTCCTTTCGTTTCATCAGTTTTTGCAATTTATGTCTTGTATCATTAGGTTGTGTGTAGAGGTGGTTTATGGGGCGGGTCAGTCTAATGGGCTAATGGCTGGGCAAAGTTATTGGATAATTCGCGGGACGGGTTATTATTAGGCTTTATTGAGGAGGGTCAATAGTGGGTTTATAGAGGGTTACTAACGGGCATAGAGGGTCACGAATGGGTTTGATAATAGGGCAAGGAAGAAAACATTCTTTCTTCATTTTTTAAATTTCTTTCCTCCATGATTGTTTTGGTTTATGGTATATCTTTGATTTGCTTTTCCCTCTTTCAAAATCATACCATGATTTTTGTGGTTTTTGAAAATGTATAAATTATTTGATTTTCTCTCTCCAAAAATAATTATGTTTAACTGTTTAACCTTCTAGCATCGGTGATTTTTCATTGAATTTGCAAGATCCATTGATAATTTCTCAAAATATGAAATATCATGAAAGAAAATTTTTTGATGGACATCTAACCCTATAAAATTGTTTTTTAGGGGACAAAAAGTTAGTATGAAACTTTTTTCTATGCTTAGCTTCTAGTCTTCTACATTGTCTTGTTCTTTTGTCCTAGAATTTTGATGCAATTAAAAATTTAAACCCTTTACTATGTCAACAAACCCATTACATGGATAATCCATGTGTAAGCGGGATTATCCAACAAGCACTTCGGATATAGCTTGTGGCCCGTTAAGGACCCACATTTATTTATTTTGCCTCTGACCTGCCGCTGAGCCGCTAAAATAACTGTTGACCTGCATTTGACCCGCCCCACATCTATTTTTGTGCACATGTATGCTCTTCGAAAATGTTAATATGACAGGGCTTCTTGCAGACTGACCTCTAGGTGATGGTTCTTATGCTATTTTTTGTTTTAATAATATATAATGACATGTCTCCAATTTGTTTGTTCTGCACTTCTACTCATTTGATCTCTGTGTCCTTTTCTTTTTGAGATTAATTGTAAGACTTTATTTCAGTTTGTCAGATAATGCCTATGCTCTTGTTGCTGATGTACTGAAGAAGTTGGTGGCTTTTACTCCATCTCATTGTCATTTATTCATCACTGAGCTGGCTAATTCAGTGCAAAAATTAAGTGAATCTGCAATGGCAGAGTTGCACTCTTTTGGAGAGGCTGAAGGAGCACTTCTACACTCCTCTTCGTCTGATGGAGCAGCTATATTGAGAGTGTTGCAGGCACTCAGCGCTCTTGTTGCCTCTGTGAATGAGAAGCGTGAAGATCCGCGAAATTCCGTAGTAGCAGATAATAATGTGTCCCTTCCTCTGGTTAGAGAAATAAATTCTGTTCTGGAACCTTTGTGGCTGGAACTGAGCAGTTGCATTAGCAGAATAGAGGTCTATTCAGATTCTGGTCTTGAACTCCCTTCATCTTTGGTTGTCAAATCTAAGCCTTCTACTGCAAGCCCAACTCTCCCTGCGGGTAGCCAAAATGTCCTGCCCTATATTGAGTCTTTCTTTGTTACTTGTGAGAAAATATACCCTGCACAGCCTGGTACTAGTCTGGATATCTCTGTGTCTGCTGTCCCAGAAGTTGATGATGCTAGTACTTCTGCTAGCAAGCAGCAAACATCAAGTTCTGGCTCCAAGGCTGATGAGAAGCGTGCTGCTTTTGTGAAATTTACTGAAAAGCATCGGAAGCTACTGAATGCTTTTATCCGTCAGAACCCTGGGTTGCTTGAGAAGTCCTTTTCCTTAATGCTTAAGGTTCCTCGTTTTATTGATTTTGATAACAAACGTGCACACTTCAGATCAAAAATTAAGCATCAACATGATCATCACCATAGCCCTTTGAGGATTTCAGTGAGAAGAGCATACATTCTAGAAGATTCATACAATCAGCTGCGCATGAGGTCAACCCAAGAGTTGAAGGGGAGACTGACTGTACAATTTCAGGGAGAAGAGGGTATTGACGCTGGAGGGCTAACCAGGGAATGGTATCAGTCATTGTCGCGGGTCATTTTTGATAAAGGCGCATTGTTGTTTACAACCGTGGGCAATGATTCTACTTTTCAGCCTAACCCAAATTCTGTGTATCAGACAGAGCATCTCTCATACTTCAAGTTTGTTGGCCGAGTTGTAAGTAATTTTTCCATCTTTGTAAACATCCATCATTTTCTTGTACTTGCACTGAGCTATATGCAAATTACAGGTTGGGAAAGCACTTTTTGATGGGCAGCTTTTGGATGTTCATTTTACTCGATCATTCTACAAGCACATCCTAGGTGTAAAAGTTACTTATCATGACATAGAAGCTATTGATCCAGATTACTACAAGAATCTTAAATGGATGCTTGAGGTGTGTGCTTTCTGTGGCATGTGGAACTCATTTTAAGCTGTGGATTGGGGAGGGGTTGATTTGTTGTCATTTGTTCACATTAACACGTTTGGGATGTTTTCTTACCATTTCCATACTTCTGCAGAATGATATAAGCGACTTGTTAGATCTTACGTTCAGCATAGATGCTGATGAGGAAAAGCTGATATTGTATGAAAGGACACAGGTGCCCATCTTCTCTATTTGTAGTGTCTTCATCTTTTCCAAAAAAAATATACTGTTTTACATTTTTTGCATGGAAATTTAGGTGACAGATTATGAATTGATTCCTGGTGGGCGAAACATCAAAGTGACTGAGGAGAACAAGCATCAATATGTTGATTTAGTTGCTGAACATAGATTGACAACTGCAATCCGCCCTCAAATTAATGCTTTCCTGGAAGGCTTCACTGAGCTGATTCATCGGGAGCTAGTTTCCATATTTAATGACAAGGAGCTTGAATTATTAATCAGTGGGCTTCCGGATATTGATCGTAAGTATTACCATCTTCTTTCTTCTTCCAGATGCGGTCCCTGTCTCGCTGAGAGAGTTTACAGACATTTCTTTTTATTTTTTAACAAAGAAAATTGTGTTTGATGTGTAACAGTGGAGGATATGAGGGTAAATACAGAGTACTCTGGTTACAGTCCTGCATCTCCAGTTATCCAGTGGTTCTGGGAGGTAGTCCAGGGATTTAGCAAGGAAGATAAAGCTCGCCTGCTGCAGTTTGTTACTGGCACATCCAAGGTATTTTTTCATAAATTTCCTGAAGGATTTTTTGTATGGTGTTTAGTATTGGCTATCACAATTTGATAAAGCTCGTTTTTAACAAAAAAAGGGTTTAGCTTGTCTGTCTGCATGGTAAAATAACCGCGGCTGCAAATGCATTTGCGGAAACAATCGCGGAGTTGCTAAAAACATCCGTAATGGAGTGATAACGTGAATCTCAGCTGATGCAATGTGAATGTTTGTAAGAAAATCACATAGGCGGTGTTTTGAACTTATAATTGCATTTTGTTAAAGTACTATTATTATGCAATAATGTGCCAAACTGCCAATAGCCTTTATAATTGCACTATTTAAGGTACTTATTGTGGATGATTACATAACTTAATAATTTTTTGAAGTTAATTAACATCAGTTAATTACTTTGTTTTACATCTAAAATTATGAGTGACTATAAGTTAGGGGATCTATGATAATTAAAGTTTAAGGGTATCAATAAAATTTTAACGGGGAGACAAATAATATTGTAACGGTGAAATAGTGGGCGTTACACGTTATGTGATGGTCAGATTGACGTTTTGATTGTAAAAACTAATGCACCGTTATACAATGAGATTTAGTGTCGTGACATCTCAAACAGGTTATATAATCGGCGCTATGTAACGTAACAGGAGAATTTTTATTCCATGGTTTTCTCACTTGTCATTGTTTGGTTTGAAGGGTTATGGGTTTAGCTTTAGCACTTTACGCTCTTGTTCGGACTTTATTCTGATGTAATTGCGCTGTTTTGGTCTCAAGGTGCCCCTTGAAGGTTTCAGTGCCCTTCAAGGCATTTCAGGCTCACAAAAGTTTCAAATTCATAAAGCATATGGTAGTCAGGATCATTTACCTTCGGCTCACACATGGTAATTTTGTTCTGTCTATTTGTTTTCTTTTGTTGTCTAAACCTGTTGTCATTTAGAATAAAATCTAAGACTTGTTTGTTACAGCTTCAACCAATTGGATCTACCCGAATATCCTTCAAAAGAACATCTGCAGGAAAGGTTACTGCTTGCGATCCATGAAGGTAGCGAAGGATTTGGTTTTGGCTAAGAATGATATGTAATAGTAGGAACTGGGAAGAGAATTATTGTAGATATAATTTGCGTTTAGTTACTATTGGGAGGCAAAGTTGGAAGATATGGACATTTGAGGTGTTAAATTGTCAATATAATGTACAGTTCTATTTATCTGTATGCCTATAATTTATACTTGGGCAGTTTTTGATCTTACCAATATGCATTCTAGTCTTGCCCTCTTCATTTTGAGGTCTGATATTTGATCATCAATGAGTTTCTTTTAGGGTAAATGTTGCAAATTTTATAAATCACTTTCTGTTAATCTCATGATATTTAGAAATTCAAAAAGGTATTATCATAGTTCGCTACCTTTTTTATTTTATCGCCATCTCTATATATTATATTTACATAATTGCCCTTGTATAATTTTTGAACTCAGAAACTCTTAACCTCTAAAAATCTCTTAAAAAACATTATGAACTAAAACAAGCTAAAAATATTAATCGAAGAACAATGGCGAATCAAAACGAGCATGAATACTATCGATTCGAAATTTTTCAAAAAAAATAAAAATAAATAAATGGAATTGCACAAAATGTGCGATTATACTATGGCAGAATCGTACAAAATGTGCTTTTGCACCATGGTAGAATCGCACAAAATGTGCGATTGTACCATGGCCCAATCGTACATTTTGTGCGATGCTACTATGGTGCAAAAGCACATTTTGTGCGATTCCTTGGGTATTTTTTTTTTATTTTTTTGAATTTAATTAATTATTGTTTTGTTGGTATTATTTAATTTATTAAATTTTAATATTAAAATATATTTTATTTAAAATATTTGTTATATTATTATTAAATTAATAATATATTAATGTTATATAATGTATTAAATAATATAATAATAATAATTATTTAATATTGTTATAATAATAATATTTTTTAATTAATTTATTAAATGTTAATATATTATGTAATTACTTAATTATGTTTATGTTTATGTTTTATTTATTTTGTTTTTATGTACTTAAGTTATTTATTTATTAATTTTTAATTACTTAATTAGTTGTTAAAAAATAATTTTATATTTGTAGGACTTTGAAAACTTAGGAGATAACGTAGATTACTCTGATAGATTTGTTACGAATAGAGAATTTGATTCCGTAGATGCATTACATAGTTGAGGTGATGAGATAGCATTTGCAATTGGTTTTCAATTTACACGTGCTTCATATAAACGTAAGGAAGGATGTTCAAGAGTTAGTTTGTACTTAAGGTGTCACAGATATGGTAATATTATGTGTGATTTGCACAACCTAGATAATGCTACTAGACCTGGTTCTAGAAGTAGTGCTTGTGGTTATAAATTTATGATGATAGAAAGTAGTCGTAATCCAGGTGAAAAACCTTGGACGGTAAGAGTGTGTCCCGGCGAAAAAGGAAGACATAACCACCCGTTCTTTGTATATAGAGATGGGCAAGTACGAGCAAATAGGATGAATGTAGATATTAGGCAACATATACGGGATCTTACTGCAACTGGCATGCAACCAGCCTTCATAATGACGTCAATTTTGAAACGCACATTTTATGCTTTTGCACCATGGTAGAATCGCACAAAATGTGCGATTCTTCCATGGTGCAAAAGCACATTTTGTGCGATTCCTGAGTATTTTTTATTTTTTTTTAAATTTTGAATTTTGAAACGAGATTAAGTTGGAAATTACCTCGGTTTTTTGGTAACGATTCGAAGTCCAATGCTTTAGCTACGATAATTTTTTTTGTGTGGATTTAGTTAGTTTTAGAATGATAAAAGTGTTATGGAGTGAGTTTGAAGTGTTTTATAGAAGTTTTAAGTCCAATGGCATTTTCGTCATTTTAATTAATTAATTTTTAATGGGGGTGACGATAAAATGAAAAGGGTGGCGAATTATAAAAATTGGGATTCAAAAATGCTTTGGGGGTTGGTCACAATTAAAAATTACAAGTGATAGAAATTGTAGAAGTTATGATTAGTGTTGAGAAAGTGGTACTAATATGAAGAATAGATACACGTAAGTATCTTATGTGAATGTCCAAGGTTAACACAGGTAGTAATCCATCCTTGTGATTACCCGTATTGGAAAGATTTAGAAAATATTTTTAGATATTAGATAAATAAATTTTACTTAGAAAGCTTTATGAGTAGGGGTGGACGGTACGGTACGGTTTGGTCTAGTTTGATAGTAGTATCAGATTAAATTAAAAATTTCGGTTTGGAAAATTTTTAGATTAGATTGGACTGTTTAAATCACTAGGACGAAATGGACCAAATCGTTTTACAACGGTCCGGTCTACGGTTTTTTATTTTATATTTTTCCCGAATTAACGTGTTTTTGTTAATATTTTGCACCTACAATCACTATATAATAATTTATAATTAGTTGATTGTATTAACATTATTCAAGTACATATTACGATATAAATATAACTACATCTTGAAATATCTAGGTAGCAACATATGTTTTTTTGAAAATATAATGAAATGGTCATAAAAATAAAAATCGTAACTTTTTTTACAAAAGCATACCAAACCGTTTAGACAGTAGACCAAACTAAATATTTAAATTACGGTTTGGCTTGCGATTTACACCAAACTTATTAGTTATTACCTGCCATTGTATTGATAAGTAAGGCTGTTAGCAAGATAAAAAAGAGAAAGTGTAACTTGTTAGAACCAATAAAATTAATAGCAAGTCTACTGAAAGATCGTCTTTTTGATAGACGCCTCTTAGGCCCAGCCCATTAAAGCCTAATTAAACTAAAAATGATGATGAACTGACCAATTTAGTGATGGTCTTTGTGTAAAATTAAAACCACAATTGTGGCAAAATCAATAATGCAAAGAGCGTTAAGCCGAAGAACTGGTAGAAAAAGTCCAAGAACCATAATCATAAAACAATTTCTGCGCTGTAGGTGTTGGAAAAGTAGGTCATTTGTAGGGGTGTACTAGTGGACCTTCCAGTAGGTTGCAAAACAATTTGGTGCAGTTGATAGGTAGCTAAAGGATACAAGCAAAGGAAAAATGTGGATTTTTATAAGTAATCACTAGTCACAAAAGTAAATTGTATACGAGTTTTACTTTCTCAGCCTGTAATTCATAATCTGTTGGTGAGTTAGAAGCATCGATTACCATGGATCAAATAGATGATTACGTTATCCTCGAATAATAGCATAAGATGTTTAAGTTGGATATTCTCTCTATGGTCTTAAATAGCTCCTACATAGCGCCATGAGAAATTTTATAATCTCATCATTTCACATAGGTTCAAAGTGAATGAAAGTGATAAATGTTGAACATTTAGGGCATGCTTGTATTGGGTGTAAATATTTAAGGGGGTAAATAAAGTCAAACTAATGAAATGAAAGCAAATAAAGATGTATTTAAAGTAGTTGAGATAGTTGTGAAGAAGGTAAAATGAGCATGAAATAAAAATAATGAAGAAAAAAAAAGATGATTTCCCCTATTATGGAGGTAATACATTCACCCACCCTCCCCAAGAATAAATATTTACCCCATAAAATTGAGAGTTCCCTTCATTTTTCATTACTTTGTAACCATTTTTCTACCTCTACAACAATTAAATTTCACTAATTTATCATTTATCAACTTCATTTTCTTATTTTGACTTTTTTTACTCTCTTAAATATTTACACCCAATACAAGCATGCCCGTAGAGTATATAAATCTAGATTTGTAAATACTACATACTTAGTATAGTAGATGGACTAAAATAAATATATTATAAGTCCAATTAAATGCCTCAAAAGTTTTGATGAACCTTTACTTTGATTCGTAAGCTTTGTTTGATGAATCATTACTTTGATTCATAAGCTTTTGATTGGTGAAACATTACTTTAATTCATAAGCTTTTGATTGGTGAAACATTACTTTGATTCATAAGCTTTGCTTGATGAAACACTTTTGTTTCAAAAGGTGTTGTTTGATGCATTGCTCTATAAATAGAGGTTGCATGCCAAGGGACATTTCATCCCATTTTCCATATCATTTATGATTTCTCTTTTAAGAATATTCTTGTTCTTCCTTTTATGAGATAACATTGCGAGTAATTAACTCTCAATATTACCAAAGTTCTTAATTCACTACAACACTTATATTTACTATTGCAATGTTCTTTGTGCTAATACATTTTTGTGTAGATTGTATCTCATTGTGAATTTCATTTATCATCCCAAGCACCTTCATGGGAGAAATATCACAATAGGAAAGTGCATAAACGCCTTCCACTCACATCTAGTTTCCGAGCGACTTCTTTGATTCCAAAACTACTAGTGGATACATATTTAAGGTTAGTTGAGTTTTATCGCTCAATTTGTAGTGTTAAGGTTAGACTTTAAGTTGCTTGTTATGTGTAAATTTTATTCTTTCAAACATATGTTAAATATTCAATGTGTCCTTATAGAAGACTTTAAATTTTTTTTAGACAGAAACTTAGATAAACATATTGAGCATGGATGATGGAGTTCGTGTATGTAATTGCATGAAAGGAAAATGATGAAAGATGTTGCTGATTGTCTGAGGTTAGATTGGTTGGCTCAGGAATTACCTTACATGTGCTCAAAATCTCAACATACAACGTCTAGAATATGATGTCTCGGATCACCCTCTGACATTCATGTCAAAACGAGGAGAAAAGACAAAGTAAGATAAACTGAAGAAGGAAAGAAGGTTGTAGATTGAGAATAGATATTAAATTCGACTGATGAGAGAGACTAATGTAAAAATAGAAGTGATTAATGTAAGAATAGATATTATGTCGAAACAATAGCTATTTAGGATATATTGGTAAGGATTAAGGATATGAATAGCTAAACATTTCAGTAGTTTGGTCTTTTCATGAGATATTTTAGCTTATAATTTGCACTAACCCTATTTGGAGGATTAATGGTGGGAAATTAATATTATATATAGATATGGCAAAATGTTTGGGAAGACGAAATTGAGTGTCATTTTGGGCTGTGTTAATTTTGAATAAACATAGTCATGTGGGTTCTTATTTGATTCGTCTCAATACAAGGATTATTAATATTAACTTTTTATAATTTTTAATTAATAATAATTTGAGATATTAAGGGTTAAAATGTTGTCTTGGCAAGTGTAAAAAACTAAATGAGACAAGTAGGGTGAATAAAAGGGAGTCAATTTTTTATCACTATTTCATTTTCAATAGACATCAAAAGTAATTTTTTGTTTTTATAAAAAAATCTTATTAAAAAGGAATAATATATAGGCTTCAAGGCTTCAACAAAGAATACAAACTCAAAATACAAAAGTATTTAGAAAATAACAGATTTTTGACAAAAAAACATGACATAAAACTGAAAATTTTTAAAAATTCTGAAACAATGGGTTAAAACAAGTCAAAACAATCGAATTTGAGCTAATCAATTTTTTTATTTTTTGGGTCCAATCAATTTTAGGATATCTGTCAAAACTTCTAGATAACAAATCCTTTTTCGATCAAATTTTCAATTTAATTTTCGGGCAAATTGAAATTTCAGGATATGTCTATTTAAATATTGCTATTTGACAAATGACTTTTTTGACTTTTTATTAGCTTTCAGCTTTTGCTTTTTAGCTAATTATAAAACAAAAAAATGTATTTGATAAATAACTTTTAAACCAGCTTTGCAACTTCCAGAGAACAATAAAACTCATAATAACTGATTTTCATTAGCTTTTGACTTTTAATCAACTTTTTATCTAATAAACAACCGATCGTCAACAAAAAATATTTAACATACTTGCTTATCACCTAAATACTTTTAGACGATCGAATCAACAAGCTTCAGCTAACAATTATTCGTCGAATAAATCCACTATCAAAATTGACACTTTGCCACATGACAAAGAAAGAAAAGTAGTTATGAACGTTGCAAACCAGCGGGTATTGTAATTTGTAAGCTATGTTTCTTCTTTCCGAGTCTATAAATATGAACAAACATTGGGTGGTTTTTATATTGAGGTGTTGGTAACAATTTCAAACTTCTTTCCTCATTTCATTCAAGAAAATTCAAGATCTTTCCTCTTCAATTCCCACCGACATTACTTCAATTCGCCGGTAATCTTCCCTACATTTTTCCCCCCTTCCCGCTTGCCGTTCCTGTATTCAAAATTGTTCTTGGTATCACATTTTTCTCCGATCATACCATCATCTGCTCTTCGATTAAATATTTGTTTGGATCCGAAGTCTGAGCTTCTTTTACTTTAGATCTGTTAGTTTAGTGCTTTTGATTTTATGATTTTCGTTTTAAAAACTAGATTTTTCTCCTTTTGACGAAGATCAAGCGATCCGATTCGATCTTCGTTTTGTAAGAAATGAATTTTCGTTCTGCTGTTTACTCATGACAAATTATAGCAATCCGTTTCTTGAAATTGTGTACTTGAATTAATTAGACGTCTATGTTTTTTCCTCAGCAGAAATTTTGAATTTCAATCTGAATGTAGTAGGAATATAAAAAAATTTGTGCTTATACGTTTAAAAAATTTTCGTTTCTTGTCTCATTGCGTAAAAAAAAAAAAGATTTTGGCTTAATTGCGACTCGAGATCTGATCATTTTTGTTAATGGCACAGTACATGGGATCCGTTACCGACACTTCAAACATGGTGAGTTCCTCAATTTGTATACTTCCATTTCTCTTCTGTATTTATCTGTTAGAAATTTAAATTGTGCCGATCGACATGTCCTTATTTTCTGTCACCCCTGAATTTTGAAGGAAGCTGGAAACAAGACTACTGTCATTTTTGTACTGGGTGAGTTCTCTCTTTTCTATTCTAAAATATTTATGTTTTTTCTGCCTATTGCATTGTATACTTTGTCCAAGCTCTCTAGTTCAGTATGTGAAATTTTTTTTGCCTGGTACCACTGGCGTATTAAGATCAAAGATGGGATTGTCGGTGAACAATAAAATAAACGCACTCTATGAAAATGTAAAGATTAAGCCAAGCAAAAATTTATGGGGATGCAAGTTCTTTTTAAGAGGGCTACATACATGGTTATTAGAATTGAAACTTTACTTCGAATCGAAGTGCACATAGGATTGAATCATACGGCCCTGCATAATTCAATTGTTAGATAATAGGTATTGCACATTTATTTGCATGAAAACATTAGTAACCAAGTTATTTTTGTTTAAATATATTAATGGACAACAATTAATATAAATCGAATAGTATTTAATACTTATGTTTTTAAAATAAATTATTGTTACATTTTGCCTACATAATAGAAGTATATAAGGAAAACAAGAAATAAAAAGAGTAATAAGCTAGTTGTTTGTAAGATCGGCCAATCATGAGTGATTCTGATTCTTAAGCGATCTTGAGGATTGTGATCCTGCATCAATTTTGTCAGATCTTGAGCATGCCTGATCAATTCAGTGACTGATTTGGTTCGTTTTGAAATTTACGGATCTTAGGATCGGACATCACAATAACCAGAATTGTGGTCAGGACCACAATGGCTACATAAATCCATCTCTCAATGGTGGATTGTGTATTTCTTTCCTTGTCTTCGCCATTCTTATACAAGGGTTATTGAGTCGATCTCCCTCCCTTTCTGTTTTTTGTCAACTGTTTTATTCCATACACTTTATTACTATGCTATTTTGTCTTGTTGACCGCCTACTTCTCAGATTAAAAGCTCTTTACTTATTGTACTTATTTCAATTTATTGCATTTGTTTGTTGCTGTTACCTAAGTTCACGCTTGATATTAAAAAGTAAATGGTTGTTCTAATCCCATTAAGCTAAGGAGCCTTTAAGGTCCAAGGAATGTCTTATGCATCGATCTTTTCATCTGAGCAGGTGGCCCCGGCAGTGGGAAAGGAACCCAATGTGCAAATATTGTCGAACATTTTGGATATACTCATCTAAGTGCTGGTGACCTTTTACGAGCAGAGATCAAATCTGGTTCTGAGAATGGGTACACTTTTTCTCATTATTTTCTTTGAGCTGATTCTGGAATGCTATTTGCATCTCTAAAAAATATCTACAGGATTAGGGATATTTAATTGTCTACGATAGACATTGGGGAAGTTGTTTCGAAATTCCTAATAGTTAAGAAATTTCAAATTTGAGGTGAATGGGAGCTGGTCCCTTTCATTGGCCCGAGATATACATAAATTAAGATTATTTTTGTGCTTGCTAGAAACCACAAATCCTAATGTGAAATAGGAGGAATAGGATCTAGCTTTAGAGAGCTTAAGCAAAAAAATGGTAGTTTTGGTATATTTAAAGTAGTAATCAATGCTTCTTCGAGCATACCTATGAAATAAAAGACTCTTTAAACACCTTCAATTGTCACATTCAAAAGTTGTACAACAATTCTAAAGAATCAAAAGAACATCTCAAACGACAATAATTGTTCTATCCGATCATGCTCTTCAAATCAGCTTACATGCCCTATTTATATAGGAGTGACATCTAGCAAAGATCTATTTGTCCCTCTTCTTGATTCTTCACCTAGCTCTATTAACTCTTAACTTATGACTAACATTAGTTTCACTAATTATTTTAAAAAAAAGCTATTAAAACTCTCCTAAGTTACTCAAGGCACATGTCCAAGAGTGACTTGAATTTAATCTTGACCTATTTTCATCCCTGCAAGGATGACTTACATACTTTGACTTATCAAGTAAATAAAATAATTAACCTAAGAGTTAAAACATAACTGTTTATGTCAAAAGCGATTAAATTACTCTACTAATTACCACCATAAAACCGGCCAAATTGGAGATGGAATCATGAATTTCCTACGATTTCCTATCTTAACTTTGTTGAACAACTTCTACCTTTATTACATGATTAATCTAACTTATGGACTGAATTTTAACTCCTTCGTAACCTGGCATCGGATGCTTTGAGAGGGTTTTAAGTTTTTCCCATAAATCTTCTTCAATGTTAATCATATGATGCATATAATGAGGAATTTCAATACCTTGACTTCAATCCCAAACATTATACAACTCTTCATTCTCACATGCAAATTGACTATTAGAGCTAGGATTAATTCTTTCTATTTCCTTGTGGTTGCAACATAGTTCTTCATTGTTTTTGGCTTCATTAGTCACAGCATTTGGGCTATCACATAGTTACTCTTGAAGAACTTGTTTCTAGGTGAATAACCATAGAACCTTTGATGATCTTGGACACTGGATATTCTTTGAAGGACATTCTCATCGAGTTTCAATCTAACCTTCTTTTCTGGCCCTTAGTTGTAGTAATTGCAAGAACTAAATAAAACACATTTAGACTCGTTTTGCTTGGACATTTGATGTTTTCCTAGAATTTCCATGCTGCTTGACTTATGAGAGGACTTGGACTCATACCATATCCTCTCACCTTGCACCAGACTAAATTTACTGAAGTTCCATTTTCACTGCATTTACTGCTATGATGGTATCTAAATGTACAAACTAAATCTTATGTAGAACTCTGGCTGATTCCTATTAGTTTGCTAGTGTTTCATGTTAAAGTAACAAATCACTTTCTCATATTGCAGAACTATGATCCAGAACATGATCAAAGAGGGAAAAATTGTACCAGCTGAGGTGACTATAGGGCTTCTTCAAAAAGCTATTCAGGAAAGTGGGAAAGAAAAATTCTTAATTGATGGATTTCCTCGTAATGAGGAGAATCGTGCGTTGTTCGAATCAATTGTAAGGCTTTGGGGTTGCCCTCTTGTCTTCCACAATACCGTCTTTAGTTTTATGCATGTTGAACCCTCTTCTTTCTGGTGTGCCAGACAGGAATAGTGCCAGAAATTGTTCTATTTTTTGATTGTTCAGAGGAGGAGATGGAGAAGCGGCTGCTAGGCAGGAATCAGGTTGGACAGGAACCAAACCTGTGATTTTCTTCGATACTTGTTCCATTGCTTTTTTTTTTCTGATGGGTAGATTTAATATTGTATTACCCCTTCAAATGGTGTTTATAGGGCAGGGAAGATGATAATATTGAAACAATAAGGAAGCGTTTCAAGGTATACATGGAATCCAGTCTCCCCGTTATTCAGTACTACGACTCTCTTGGAAAAGTTAGAAGGGTAAGATTCCACTCTACTTGTAATCTCTTTTCGCTTTCCGTCACCGACTTATTTGCTGATCTAGACCAATTTATTATCTCTCCTATCCATGTATAGATTGACGCAGGAAAACCGATAGATGCTGTATTTGAGGATGTAAAAGCAATTTTTGATAAGGTAATAATAAAGTCCATTTTCATGAATTTTTGTTTGGTTAAGGAAAGGAGAAGGGGAAGGGGAAGAAGGGAGGGGGAAAAGAGGTAAGAGGAAGGCAAGGGGAAAGAGCTCTATATGTCTCCAAAAATGTGAAGGATGTTATTTATCCATTTCCCTCCCTTCCTAATTTGCT
This sequence comes from Amaranthus cruentus, assembly GCA_019425755.1. Taxonomy (NCBI): domain Eukaryota; kingdom Viridiplantae; phylum Streptophyta; class Magnoliopsida; order Caryophyllales; family Amaranthaceae; genus Amaranthus; species Amaranthus cruentus. The sequence continues at coordinate 14,300,588 of CM033455.1, forward strand.
ATCCAACTGTAATGTACATACATTTTCATCACCCCAATGACATTAAGAGGCTCCCACCAAGGGTGGGTTTTGGGGGTTAGATGCTGTTTTCGATTGACCCTTGGTAAATTTCGCATAAATAAGTATATAAAATTTAATGAGTCATTTTAATGTAAGTAGTTCTTATTGATTGATTGGTTGTTTTCAGGTCGCGGCCTAAAGGTCTGAAAGCTTAGAGGTTGCAAAGATTGTCAAGCATGAGTTTTATTTGGATACTATATAATTCATTGTAACATTATTGAAGATTTACTTAAGTTGTGTAAGTTCAAACACTATGTGTTCCCCCCTCCCCCCTCCTTTTTGTGGTATCTCCAGCGATTTGCTGTTAGAGGAAGCCATCCTATAGTCATAAGTCATTCAATGAGTTGAGCAAGTCATCATCATAATGTAGTGCCGACAATTATTTCCAATACATGTTTCTTATGATTTACACATCAATTTGTTTAGGTGCATCAAGTCATTTAATTTACTTTTGATTTTCTAATGATTTACACATCATACTCCCTCCTATTCTGCCTGCTATTCCAATTTACTTTTTAGTCATTATTTACCCATCACTCTTAATTTGTATTTTATTCTTAATCTAAATGACTCTCATCTCATAAACAAGACGTTTATCATATGAGAAATAGGTGTTTATAGATTATGAAGTAGGTGTTTAGGATATCTGAAATATGTATTTAGATATACGATAGAATCGTGCACTTACCTTATAAGATACTCCTATAATTTAAAACGAAAATATAAGAAAAGGTTTAGATGTTGCAAATATTGAGGAAAGGTTGATGAAGAATAGTTTAAGATGGTTTGCACATGTGAAAAAACGAGGTATTAGCAAACCAATATGGAAAACAGAAAGTTGGAGCTTAGACGACTTACAAAAGAGGGCTAGTAACACCGAAGATGATTTGAAGGACATGAGTGGAAACTTACAAACCAAGATGGTAAAAAATCAGATAGAATGTAGGAGAAGAATCCATGTGGATAATCATTGAAACTGATATATTTGTTGACGTAGTTGACTCTAATTTTTTGGATTAAGACTGTAATACTGTTGTTGGAGCTCTTCTATTGTGAGAGACCGTCTCTTGGTGAAACGATCTTATAACAAGAAGTTTATATGCTAATATTTTGTATTAATTGAGTTATTCAACCCATGCATAGAAGTGCATTATAGTGAGATCATCTCATACAAGAATTTGTATATTTTTTTTGAACGCACCTCAATCATATAATTACTAGTAGCTGCTCTTCATTTTTACAATCCGCTTAATTATGTGGGTCACATCTTGTTGAATGTCTCCTTTATTCTAAAATTTGGATTCAAGGTATTTGAAGCATTCATTAAACATCCGGACTCTTGAGAGACCGTCGAGTCTCTCAGACTAAGCCTATTAAAGCTTAATGCCTACTTACAACATCGTGAATGCCTACTTACATCATCTTTATTAACGCCAACATTCTACTATCGTATTCTTAATGTCTACCTACAATATCTTTAAATGCCTATTTATAGTATCTTTAAATGCCTACTTACCATCATCCTTAATACCTACTTACCGTATCTTTAACGCCTACTTACAATATCCTAAATGTCTACTTACGTTATCTTTAAATGCTTACAGTATTCTTAAATGCTTACTTACAACATTACGCCTACTTACATCATCTTTAAATGCCTATTATCGTATCCTTGATGCCTATTTACAAAATCTTAAATGTCTTCTTATAATATCCTTAATGTCCACCGTGTAAGCGTGTAGTACTTGTAATATTGTAAATGCCTACTTACAATAACTTTAATGCCCACCGAGTAACTTATTCTATATTTTCCTTTGTGTGCCGTTTTAATGGAGACGGTCTCTCACTAGAATTTGCGTTCATAAAAGGAAAATTTGATATTAAACATACGAACTTTGCCTCATTTGCTTCTAAACGTTCGAACTTACGTTTATCTTTTAAAGGCATGTACTTTAGGGGTCATCCGCATCTAAAGATACGGATGACTTGTTACCGGTTGAATTTTGAAAAACGCTTAAGTTCCTTGTTGCGCCATTAATTCTCACCTGTAAAAGCTTCCCCCCCCCCCCCCCCCTAATCTAATTGAACACCCATCATCATCAACCATTAACTCCTCTCTTAATGCTTCTCCTTCTTCTTTCTGATTTTCTCTATAAATCTGACCAAAATCCACGCCTAAGATTTCACGCAGGAGCAACATTGAAGAATACTGATGCGCGGGAAAGAGGTAAGTCAATTTGTTTGGCTTTTTTTGGGCTTCTTATTTCTTCCATTTTTGAGTACTATAATGCTTCATTTAAGTATAATCTGAAGTTTGTTTGCTGTGTGTTTCTAAATTTTGTAGAAAATCAATACTAAATTTACGTTTTGCTACTGGTATGGTGGGAGATTTGTTGAAGATACTACTGGTGTTGTTTATGTTGGGGGTATGGGTAGAACTTTTGAGGTTAATCCAGTTGATCTATGCTTGAAGTACTTGTTTAATTTGGGTGAAATGTGTGTAAATAGCAAAATTATTGATGGGTTTTGCGGGGTTCAAAGGGGTTATGGGGATTTATTTTTATTTATTATTAGATTATTTTTTTTTTGTTTTTTTTATTATTATTATAAAAAAACCCGAATGTTACACTTTACCATTGGGCGCCGGTATGGCCCGTCACCGCCCTTGGTTGAGGTGTTGCCATGTGGGTCTTGCAAACCCTATGGTGGCCTCTAGTCATATTCGTTTAGGTATGCTGGCTCCACTGGTTTGGTACCCCGGTGGCTTTAGTTCCCGGAGGTAGGATCATCTATATATGGTCGCTGTACGGGGGTATGTTCATACTTTACCATTGGGCGCCGGTATGGCCCGTCACCGCCCTTTGGTCGAGGTGTGGCCATTTGGGTCTTGCAAACCCCAATATAGTGGCCTCTAGTCACATATATATAAATATTTGAAAGTGGTTAAACTCTTGGTTCAAGTGATACCGAGCAGTTATGAAGTCGAAAAGAAGTTATGAAGTCGAAAAGAAGTGAAGAAAATGGAATTGACAGTGAGAAGTAGGAACTGATGTTCAGTGATTATGATTGGTACTTGGAGTGTTATGAAATCACCTTCATATTATTACATACTTTATTGATGCTAATTATGCCTTATTATGATATGATGTTAAATGCTGACGTGTATTGTTTGTTTTCTTTGTTGATGGCTCGTCTTTGATGGCCCTGCTATGACGCGTTGGTCTATGATCTTACGTTGAGCAGCGGGGACATCATTGATAGACATTACAGGTGATGGAGCTTCTATACGTTGCATACGGGGGGATGAGTGAGAACGTTGAAGCGTGCGATGTTACATTTATTTTGACGCTAGATGTAGTTTCTTTGTATTTAAATTTGTTTATGTTTTTGGTTTGAGGCACATGTCCTCCTTTTTTTGTATATGTTATCTCTGCTGTGTAGTCTATAAACTGTATGGTTTTAAAGAGTCTAGTTAGTTCAAAACGCAAGCGCTGACACCGGAACCACGATCCATGCTTGGCATGTTGATTTCAGAAGCCGGCGATGAAACATTCCGCCATGATATAGTTTTAATAGGTCGTGATGCCTCTACTTTATTAAATTTTAAATAACTTTTGTTTTTCTATAAAAGACGCACAGTTTTAAGGTAGATGCTGCCGAAATTTCCACTCACATCTTTAAAGTTAATCTTTAACGTTTATCAAAATTCTTTTTCCTTTTTCTTTTATGTAACACCCGAATTTCCTCCCGCCCTTTACGGTTTTGGTTTCGTACAAGGGGTCGAAAATTCAGGGGTGTTACAGTTGGCAAGGATTCCTGTGTCCCCTCTTTCCATTATTGGAAGTCCCTTTGTCCAAACATCAGTTTCAGAAATTAAAAGTGAAACAACTTCAGTTAGGGTCAAAACACCTAGATTTGTCTTTCCATGTAAACACTACCATTGATTCTTGGTTATTAAATGAACCACTTGCTGAACCACCAACTTCTGACCTACCTATTGATAAGCCTATCACCTCCATTATTAATGAAACTACACATGCATTAGATGTAGGAACCAAAAGTAACACCAAAGGTAAAGAACCTTGTAGATCTGAGGGATTAGAAGAGAGCAGTGATGAGGATGTTGAGGAAATTGTAGGAGTAGAAGCTAATATTTTGTTACATGAGAATGAGTATTTGAATGAGGAAGATGGGGCTGAAAAATCAAGTGATGAGGAGTTTGTTCAAGCCAGAGAAAGAGTCAAGAGTGCTTGTTTTAGGTTGGCTCAGAATAGTAAACAAGTTCAATAGGAAGTTGTTAAGGGTTGTTTAGTTAGTAGTTCAAAGGAATCAGTTGAGGTTGAAGAGACTCAACAAGTTAATACTTCTAAATATGAAGATATAGTGAGGAAGAGCAAGATAGTCCTCTCTCCTCAGATGGTGAAGGTGATGCTGATATAAGAAAGAGGAAGAGGGGTTGTTTGGTTCCCGAAAACACAAATTTTAAGACATTTCAGTGGACTGTAGGTCAAAGGTTTGGTAGCAAGACCTTTTTTAAGCAGGCTTTAGCAAAGTATGCTATTTATCAGGGTAGGAATGTAGGTATTAGGTCAAGCAACAAAAAGTTTGGTCAAAGAACTGTAGTTAAGTGTATTGGTGATTGTCCATTCTATGTATATGCTAGTTGGGACAACTATGGTCAAAGAACTGTAGTTAAGGGTAGGAATGTAGGTATTAGGACAAAGCATGTTATGTCGATGTTGGAGGATATTAGGACAGCTGTGATGCAGAGGCTGTTTACTAAGAAGAATGAATCTGAAAAATGGAAGTACAACTATGGGCCAAGAATGATTGCAAGGTTGGAGAAGGAAAATGAGTATGCCAGAGGTTGTGATGCAATTCCATCAACATCCACAATCTTCCAATGTACTGATGCAATTGGAGATGTTTTGTCTGTGGATTTAGAGCTGAAAACATGTTCTTGTAGGAAGTGGGACTTAACAGGAATCCCTTGTAGACATGCAGTTGCTTGCATCTCATTCCTTCATCAGAAAGTGGAAGACTTCATTGATCTAATGTATACTAAGGAAAGGTATTTGAAAGCCTACTCTTTCTCTATACCACCAATTGAAGGGCCTAGGTTTTGGCCTAAGATGAGTAGTTCTTTAATCCCTCCACCCATCAAGGTTGGTCCTGGAAGACCAAGAAGAAAGCACAGAAGGGATCCCCATGAAAGTCCCAAAAAACCAGGTAAACTTAGTAGGCATGACACAGAAATGAGTTGTGGGATTTACAGTGAGAAGGGGCACAACAGAAGATCATGTCCAAACAAGGCTACAGCTGCTGCAAACACTATAAGTCTTAATGAGATCCCACAACATACACTAACTGAGACTACTGAATGTCAAGGTTCAACACACAGTTTGTCATTGCCTTCTGCTCAACCAACAAGAACTGGGAGGCATGGAAGGAGTATAAGGAGTGGTGTAGGTGCAAGGGGAGATAGATCAAGGAGAGGAAGATCTGGCCAAGCTAGTCAAGGTTCTCAACCTAGTCAGTGTTCACAACCAACACAAGGATCCAAAACTTAGTTGCTAGTATATGTATGTATGTAATGGTAAAGGTGTATTTTTTTGGGAATGTATTATATACACCTGTAACATTTTGCTTGTTTAGGGGGGGATGTATTTTGCTCAAACAATGAAACAATGAAATTAATGTGATCAAGTCAGTTCTATGAAACTGATATTTATATAAATTTACCACAATTGTTACAAAACACTTGTTTCTTGCACATTTCAGTACAATCTTACTCTAAATTAAGGATTTTAGTTCTTACAAATGACAACATACATTACAAATACAGTCCAAGACATACACAAGATTACAAGCAAGTTCTTCTCCCTAATTGCTGCTTTCTTCAATTCCATTTTAAGGTTATTAATTTCTGCCTTGTATTATTGTTTCTTCAATTCCATCTTGTATTCTGATTTTTTCTTCATCTCAGCCAAATCTTTCATCATCTGCTCTGTCTCTGTTACCTTCAATTGCAAATCCTCTTCTTGTGTATACCCACATTCCTTTTCCCATTTGAAGAACGCACAATCATCATACTTCAACAAGGAAGAAGAATTAGTATACATTTAACCTAAAAATTGATTAACCCTAAAAAAATTAAAAAACACTTACAGGCCAATTTTAGCCATGAAACCATGATAACATTGAATACTGTGCGGGTTGGACCTTCTCAAGGTTGAGGAAGAAGAGGAAGTCATTGATGCTTGCTTGCTGCTGTTTGCCTTCGACATTGAGAAGATTAAATAGCCTCAACATAAGCTTGGTAACCGGTTACAAAGGGTTAACATTTACCTAAACACCTTTAGATGCGAATGACCCCCAAAGTTCAAGCCTTTAAAAGATAAACGTAAGTTCGAACGTTTAGAAGCAAATGAGGCAAAGTTCGTATGTTTAATATCAAATTTTGGTTCATAAAATTAATTTAATGTTTCAAAATTAACTAAATGGCCCATTTATTTTTTTACTTTTATTTGGATTATATCTGTACTTATGTCCCACTTGAGCCATTGAACTTGCAAATTTGACTTATCTTGATTTTCTCTATGAGGTCCTATATTGAGAAGACTGCAAAAAATAATAATTGTACAATTGGTTTATTTTTCCATACTTAAAATAGCTTTAACGCTTGATTTTTTTTTTTTTGCTATTAAGAAAGTTTGATAAAAAAAATTAGCTGTGATCATTTATTAGAAAAATGGGCTAATAAATGAAAAATCGATCAAAATGTTATTTTTGATGTTTTTTTTTTTGAATTTAACTTACGAACAAGTGATTTAAAAGCCATTTATCAAACTTTTTTTTATTTATTTTAAATCAAAAGTTAATAAAAATCATTCACACTTATCTCTCTAAATAATTAGAGATATTAATAGTAAACAATTACATGATATCTTTAGAACATGGATAGTATAAGGTCACCAATCGACAACCATAAATGCAATTGAAAGTAGCAAAAATGTTTTGAGTGAAAGATGGAAGCGTGGGGCTAGTACACGAGCCACTCAAGCACAATGCGACACTACAAGACACAACTTGACACGGTATGTAACACAATAGGCATGACAAAAGGCAACCGATCAAAACACAATTGCCATGGTTAGCTTATTTTTGGGCGGCAAGCACAGTAAGACAGAACTGTTCACCGGATAAATTGTTACAGTACTATTTGACACGAGACATGCCATCCGGGCAGCTCAGCACAACATAATTTACATAATTTTCATGGTTAGGCATTGGAATAAAAAAGGTGGGAGCTTTGATTCATGCTAGCTATAGGATCTTTGTCAATAACATAAATTTGAAAAATCAGCAATTGAAACCTAATAAAATTCTAGAATCTTCAAAACATTGCAATTAATGCAACTATAAAAATTCCACTTCTCCAATACAAAGAAAAGGGGGATAGCAAAAACTCAAGGTATTCCTAATGTATTTCATATACAATTGTCAATGCCTACTAAAATTGAAGCATAATCTAACACATTATGATTTGTGTAATGACTTTGTATCCGAAATTCTATAGCTTGGCCAACAAAAAATAGGAAATGAAGAAATTCTCATAACTTGCAAAAATGATCTCTACCTGCATACACACATTCAGAAAAAGGCATCAAAAAAAATTCGAATAACAACATCAAATAGAACTCTTATAAAATAGATAAAAATAAAATATAATTTACACACCCTTGGAAACAAAGAAGCCAGAAAGATTTCAAGGCTAGAGGAGATTTATTTGGGTAAATTTCACCCACAAGCATCAACAAGAACTATGAGGAACAAGGAGATGTATCACATCTCCGGAAACTCCCTCGCAATGTTTTTTGATCTCTCTTTGAGTCTTGATAACATGGGTTTTGTTCTCTTGTAAAGTAGGATTTATCTACCTTCACTTTAAAAAAATGATAGGGCATTTGATTTCTTGTCTCTCTTGATGAATAGGGTTTATTGGAAACTCCTACAATGTATCAAGCTTTTTCTTATAAACCTTCGTCTTCCTCTTAGTTCTCAGGTTAAACTCAAAGTGAGAAAATTTTTTCACTTGGCATGAGTGGCGGCACACTTGGGAACCTAAGGGCATTTGATTCCTCAATGTGGTGTCTTGTCATTGGATAGCTAAAACTTGTCATAATATCCTCTATTGCATTAACCTTCGGTACACATATTTGAGCCTTTTGTAGTGTGTCTCATTAAATGGTTCAACTACACTTCAACAATGTTCCAACTTTCTTCCTCTCGTCCAAAACTCATAGCATTCCCCCTTTGAAATCTCATCACACTATCAAAAAAAAAAAAAATTACACAACTGTGCCTAGATATAACACTAACCTAAACAGAAACTCATCCTTAGCTTTGATCCTTGCTTAGCCTCGTATGTTCCAATTAGTCACTCAAACATACAACATAATTTGTAACAAAGCTAGAATTTTATCTTTGGTATTTAATGAACATTAAACCACAAAATGACTTCCGCTAGCCAAATTACAACCGCAAGACAAGCTTCTAAAGAACAATTTCAAAAAACAATCTTCAAGCTAGAAGAGAAGAAATAGGAAATGTCTTAACAATTTGTTTATCTTAGGAACAAAAATAAGCAACTTTAGACACAAAAGAGAAGTTTCCTTTCATGCTATGGTATTCGAGGAAGAACTTGAAGAAATCCAACAAGAGCACATGACGAAGAGCCACAAGTTTAACAACAATGTTTCATCACCTTGAACAAGGGACCGTAAGTGTGGAGGAATATGGAATTTGAAGCATACATAATGAAGTGTTGTGTTATTGATGATGAGCCACAAACTTGGTTAAGTGCTTCAAAGGCCTTGAAAATTGCATCGAAAAAGTTGTCGAATTGCATCCTTACTCTAAATTAAAGGAAGTCATCTTCCTAGCCCACAAAGTTGAACAATAAAAGTACAGACCTAGGGTAAAATCTTCAAGATCCTACTCTAGACCAAGAACCTTCCACATCTAACTCATCCAACAAGAAATCACCCAATGTATCACCAACTCACTCCTCAAAACGTCCCGAAAACCCACCCCTTCAACTATGTCTATTCCTACAAATCCAAGAGCCCCATGAAGAGGTTGTAGATGCCAAGGATTAAGGCACATCGCCGCAAGATTTCCAAACAAAAAGATTGTGACACTCATGGAGTTTGAAACTTATGACGGTGAAGTCAAGATGGAAAAAACAATGACATAAAGACAAACACCAATATGGTTGAATTCGTTGATCCTAATGAAGGTGAGTGTTTAATGATGAGGAATGTACTCCATACTTAAGTTCTGCACGAAAAAGATCCTCAAAGAAAGGTCATTTTCCACACGAAATGCACCATAGAACACAATGTATGTTCTTTAATCATTGTTATGCAAATGTGGCGCCCGAATCCTTAGTTTCTAAGTTGAAAGTACCAACTTCACCACAACCGCACCCATAAGTCATTCAATGGCTTCATTAAGGTAAAGGGTTGCAAGTGTCTTACCGAGTAATTTTATCTTTTAGCATTGGAAAACTTATGAGGAAGAACTTTGATGTGATATCATCCCTATTTGAAAGGAAAATTTTGAATGGTGGATTCAAGAATACTTACTCTTTCATCAAACAAAACAACAAAATCACTTTTAGTTCTAGCTGTATAACAAAGCCAAAACCCAACTCACATCATCATCACTCACCTTTTTCTACATTCACTGTAATAAACATTTGGGGAAGAAAATATTAATGAGTTTGAAAAAAAAAAAAGAAAAATACATGAGGATAGCCTTAAGGAGATGAAGTTCAATGTAGAGTTTCCAAGTGAAGAAGTGTGTTTTTATAATAATGTGTTTTTATATTGCAAAAACTGTTTTATGTTTAGATATATTTCTAGTCATTAGTTATACAAACTCTTAGTTGTTTTAATTTTTTAAGTTTATAATACTTTTAAAGCCTTGTGATAGTTGGTTATTCGACTACCTACATGTAAGAAAGGAGGAAAGAGTGAACGACCTAAGGAGAGGCTGACTAAAGACGAAATAAAAGTTATTATACACATATGCATGGGAGACTCCAATTAATTCAATGGGAAAGTGTGCATGGGAAGTTACATGAAGTATTCCTCTTCTAGACGTATACTTCATCAAATTAGGAGGAAATTTTTGTCTTCTTAAATAAATGCAAAAAAGAAAAAAAAAAGCCTCAATGAGTTTGGTTGTGTTGGGAACATGTAATTCATTTCGATAATAAAATCATAAATGAAGAATTTGACAATAACAAGGATTGGATAGTCATTCTCAATTCTCAACTTTAACTATTTTTAAACGGGTGAAATTGACTCGAATCTAAAATTAAATTTTTTGATACGTCATACACTAGAATTGAACTAATTTTAAATTTCCAAATTAAATCACAGTTCCCTAACACATCATTAAGGAAGTTAGAGGAGTTAAGGAAGTTGCTTTTGACATGCTTGGACGTCTAAAATATAAGTAGACCAAGTTTTGCCTCCCGAGTCATTTGAAAACTCCAAAGAAGTTACATAATTCCCAATTCAAGTTTCCCTCCAAAGGATTCAAATTCAACAACTTCATGAGAATAGTGCGTACTGCATAGAATTTCAAGAATTCAGATTTGATTTTTTCTTCTAAGGGTTTTAAATTAGATGATGTTACATAACTTCCCTCAGAGAAATTAAACCTAGGAAAACTTCCACATATAAGTGTAGCAGGTTCTTTGTTTCTTTTCTTTCTTTATTTATTCTAAATTTATAAAATCTGGATATATGTAAATTATAAATTTATTAATCAAGGTTTTGCTTAAAAGCCTTTGTTTCTTTTCTTTCTTTATTTATTCTATAAATTTATTAAATCTGGATATATGTAACTTAATTATAAATTTATTAATCAAGGTTTTGCTTAAAAGCCTTTGTCTTCCTTTTAGTTTATTGGAGTAGAGCTCAAATAAGAAAGTCTCTTTGCTTGTAGCGAGTGAAGGCACACTTGTTAACTTAGGGGCCTTTAATTTGTCAACATGGTGTGACTTATCATTGAATTGACAAGGCTTGTCATACTATCCTTTCTTCCATTCACCTTCCATACTCATTTGATCCTTTTGTAGCATATCTTATCAAACACTTCAGCAAAACTTCATTAACCTTTCAATTCTCATCCTCTCATCGAAAACTCAAGATACCCTTTTCTACTCTTCATATTCCCCCTTTGAAATCCCATCACACTATCACAAATACCATGCAAAATCATTCCTAAATACAAGTCTAAAGTCTAAACACAAACCCGTCCTTTGATCCTTGCTTCACCTCGTATGGTCTACTTAATCACACTCGGAACATACAACGAAGAGGTATCAGGGACGCAAATGTGAAAGATAAAACCGCATTGATGCTAGTTGGGATTTGGATGGTTGTTGACAAAGTGACCTTTCAATATTCAGGCATTTATGAAGAGTTGGAAGAATTGTGATCAACCCCATTTAAGCTAATCTATTTGTGTTCAAATTCTTTCACTAGAAGAGCAAGGATAAGGTGCTTGTGGAGGTTTCCATGGTGCTTTGATCAAATTCTTTAACATTGCCCCGTATTGACTCAAGAAAATGAAAAATATAACTATATAAAACAAAGCGAGCAGCTAACTTGAAAACAAATCACCTCATTTGATTTAATTGGATGTGGAATCTTGGTGATGCTGGAATTCCTCAGAAGCAACCTGAAAGACATATATCAAGCTAAGCGTATGCCAAATAGGAAAATATATGCAATAACACTTTCGAGTACAAACAGTTGATAAACCAACTTTTTTTGTTTAGGGCAGTTGTTAACCATATAAAAAGGAATTCAAATCAAAACAACACCGAAGATCTTTTTACAGGATCTCCCATCAATGAAAAGGCTACTCAAAATTAACGCAAAAGTTGCGTACTTCGATGGAAAAATAGAATAAATTATGCAAGTGTTGTACCTTTTCTGAAGTAGAATTGAATATAGCTTTAACATCTTCAAATACAGCATCGACTGGTTTAGCAGCATCAATCTTGACACAAATATTCAGAAGCTTTGCAGTCAGCTTGGCCAAAATAGAAATGAACCTGACCAAAATCTCTTTGATCGATAAGAAGAGACAGTGTCTCACCTTCTTAAGTTTTCCCTTTGAGCTATAATGTGCAATAACCGGAAGAGAAGACTCCAAGTATACCTTGAAACGCTTCTTGATGGTCTCTATATTATCATCCTCCCTACCCTGCATCGATAGCACATGTTAGGCATGTACAAACCAACTGTGGCAGGAGAAAACTCGTTTAATAAATTCAGAAAGTGAGATGAGATGATTGAAGCATTTGGAACCTGATTTCTACTCAAAAGACGCTTCTCCATCTCATCTTCTGGGCAATCAAAAAACAAAACAAACTTGGGTGCTATTCCAGTCTGCAGCCAACAAGACAGTCACTAAAAGAAAATGCACAGCTTCAAACAGAGCTTTGATGAACTTTGTGAATGTATAAAATAGACAAAAACATAGAAAGGAGACTCACAACAGATTCAAAGGTTTCTCGGTTCTCCTCATTGCGAGGAAAACCATCAATAAGAAACTTATCATTTTCACTTTCCTGCATGGCATGCTCGAGAAGCTTCACAGTAACCTCTGAAGGGACAATCTTTCCTTCCTTAATAATGCTCTGGATCATGGTCCTATAATTAATCATGACCAATGTATTTATCAAAAAATAGATTCTACAAAAACAATCAGTGAATCTAACGGCAAGTGAAATTTAGTATTTAAAACAGCTTAACACTAAACATAGTTTATGGAGTAGAGACTAATACAGGAAAGAAAGTTGAATATACAATTCAACACATAAAAGACGCCCATCAAGTTGATCTGGATGGTATAAAGAGACAAATGATAAGAGGAAAGAGTTGCAAAATAAGCTAGTGACAAGAAACAAATGAACGAAAGAACAAGACCTTTGTGAACAGCCACTAGAGTTGGATCTTTTTTTCATGCAGCTATCCCACATCCCCAACTCGAAAATATTGAGACTTTTGGTATTGTCATTGAATAACACCTTTTTATTCTATTTTGCTTTCATATGCAGGTACCCCTTCACAGAATACTGTATATTGTATTATTCAGGGTGATTCTCTTAAACATCATCATAAATTGACACATTTACTCCCTGTGGTTCAAGTTATTAATTATGCACAAGAGCAGAATAAACTATAAGTAGAACTATTATTTTAATAACTGTTAGATCACCTATTCAACTTACAGGATACAGTCAACTGACAACCCAAAAAACATAGATAGTTTACAATAGTGATAATAGCAATGAGTGAGAAAGCGGGAATAATAATAATAGAGGCATGTGTACCACATGCAACACAAGAGTAGTTCATGACAAAAAACACAATACCCATTCTTGGAGCCAGATTTAATTTCTGCTCGCAGAAGATCACCAGCACTTAGATGGGTGTATCCAAAGTGTCGAACAATATTGGCACATTGTGTTCCCTTTCCGCTACCAGGGCCACCTGATACATTAAAGAACTAGCACCAATTATTTCAAAATCATACTCCGCCACAAGTAGGATGTGAAAAGATTTGAAATTGCAAAGGTTAAAAAGCGTGTCTCCCATTTATAGACTACTTAAGGGAACAAACTATCCACAGACTACTTAGGGATACGCAGACTAAGAAAAAAAATATCACAGTGAATTGAAGCAATGCCAGAGTGAATTGCCGTAGAGGGTTGATAAAGTAGTCTTTGAGGACAGTTGGCGGTAAATCACTTTTTAGCAAGTAGCAACTAGTAGTATGAGATAAATCAATAGATAAGATGTGGAAGATAAATCAGTAAATTACAATGTCCAACTTAACTTCTTGTAACAACCTAATTCGAACCTTCCCTTGATACTAAATCTATTTCCCTAAAACATCTACTTGCTACTGATTAGTAGCATGCTTTATAATTTAAACTAGTTGTATGAGATAAATCAATATATCATTATAGCAAGGCTAGTAGTATGATTTATAATTGATTAGTTGCTACTTGCTAATTTAATTTAAGTAGGCAATAGATTCCATAATTCAGTTGTTACAAGAAGTTTAGTTAGGCATCATTTTAGAGGTGCTCCATGTAAAAGATTACGTAAAGTATTAATTCCTACACGATGTATTAAAAGAGGAGTTATTGGAACTGGAAAAACCTCCCTTTAGGATGGCTATATACATGTAATAGCTATTCAAAGTATTCCAATAATATAATAAGGCAAGCTACGCAAATTTAGTAAACTTGATTTAACAAAACCTTGTTTATGGTGAATAAAATTTAGTGCTAGATTTTTGTATAGCATGCCCTTTACTTGATTGTACTTTTTGTTGCTAACTAAAGCATTGAGAATTTAACTGTGTGCAAAGGTTGCTTTGAAAACGAATAATCCGGTAATTTGTGTTAACAATTTGTAGTATATCCATTTGCTCTTGTTTATAGCTTATACTACCAAGACAATTCACCCCATTACACATTTAGTAGTACTTCAATTTCATTGGCCCTAACCATGTCTATTAAAGCTTGAGAGTCTAATAAACAGCAAAAAGACAGAGAAACCCTCCCCTCTCCACACTAAGAAGTTGAAATCTATGCTTTTAAGTTAGCCATCTTATTGTGGATAAAAAATTCATAAACAAATGTAATAGCAATTAAATATGTTAAATAGGCTACATCAAAAATTAAGGTTGATTTTAAGATATTTTCAAGAAGTATGGGCAGTCTCCATGGCTCTGTATTTGCAACATGGGATATGATAATTGCTATCTTAACAAAATTAATAGATCCATTAAGAGCATAGATTTATAAATCATGTTGGGAATCAACGAGTTTACCTAAAACAAATATAACAGTCACCTTCCTTCCAGGTTTCTGCAGATAGACACCAATAAGTATAAGCATGGAAAAGAAGAATAAAAAAATAAAACATCAATAAAAATTTAGCAAAACAAATATGTTTCAAGCGTAAAAGCTCAAAATGGTACAACCACACAAATAAAAGGCAAGTTTGAGTGTTTACAGTGCATTCTGCATCAAGAACAGATCCCATAGATTAACTGCATCCAGAAAAACATTCCATGTATTAGAAACAGATGAAAAGATAAATAGCATTTAGTTGTAACATCCATAAAACATTTATGAATTTGTGTATTTGAAAAATATTTGGAGCCCACCATCAGGAATAGCTAGTTTGGTATCTTACATATCACAAGTCATTTCTTGAACCTTTTTTTTTTGTAAATTTAGACGAGGGTGAAGAAGTTTTATGATAAGTGCATTTATTCGATAAAAATTTTCACTCCTTTTCTGATGATTATTAGAACCAATTGTTGGTTTTTATTGTAAGTTTGCGTATTTTTGTCTTATGACCTTAATTATGCTTTCTATGTAATTTTAAAGCAAAAATTTAAGTTTTATTGGGTCCTACGGAGTGATAAGAGGGTGAAGGTTTGGACAAATAGTCTAAGACCCCTAACAGGTGAAGAAGGAGAAATAAAATGAGGTGCCAAGAGAAGCAATGAATCGTTGCAAAGCATTTGCCTAGTTACTTGGGAAGAGTGTTTCCCATGTATACTAATAGTATAAATTGGAAATTAGATTTTAGTTTCTAAAACAAGGAGTAGTTTTAAGCAGTTTATTGTTATTTCTAGCAGTTATTTGTTTAGTTTTCTAAGTATTACGTAAAACACAATGTTTTCCGTTTCTTGATTTCATTAAATTCCTTTATGGTTATAAAATTTGATTGTCATCAATTTGTAAGTTTGCTTTTTCTTGTTCTTGATTATTATTATTATTATTATCTAATTGCTTTTTTATTAGATTTAAAAATGTCGAGTATTATTTTTAGGGCTTTGTTGATGTCTTTATGTTAGTTTCTATGAATAGTGAGTAGTTTCCTTATCTAGGATTGAGGGATTGATCCCAAATTCCCAATTGTTGTATGGAATAATATAATTTGATTAATTGTTTGAAAATTGAATCAATGGCTAGATCTGTGCTTAATGAGTCTTAGTTCAAAATTTCAAAAATCTTTATTAACCTTTTCAATAGAATGAAAGTTTATGATTAGGAGTAACTTAGGATTGAGGTACATTTAGGTTAAATTCATACAAGTTTAGCCAATAAAACGGAAGTTTGAGGATTAAAATTAGTAAATTCCTGAAAAAATATTAATCGATATAACGGAAGCTTGAGATTAACTAGATCACTTTTAGTCATTTTAAATATTCAGTTTCACATAATTAGGAGAATAATTGATTTCTATATTAGAATTAGGTGATTTCCGACATCCTAAACTCTTTATATTATGATTAAACCCCACATTTTGAGTCTTACTTTATCTTATTATTATATCTGAGTATTTTAGTTATTTGATAGTATTATTAGATATTAATTTTGCGCCATATATTGTTGTTTTGTGTCGCGTGATATTTAGAGTTAAGTAAATTAATTAACTAGCTTCCTTGAGTGCGATTCGTTAAGCTACACCTACACATACACCGTGCACTTGCGATAAAGTAAGACTGAAAATGTTACAACTCACCAAGAGGTTTCTTCACTATACACACCGACCAAATATATCCGGCCGTAAAGGTTAAGTAGTAGAATTAGGGAAAGCTAGATATAGTTTAGTATTAGTAATGCCAACACTCCCTCCACAAGAGAATTGTCTACTCAAGTAGGGTAACTTACAAGCACATACTTCTATAATTAGAAACACCTGCAACTTATTCCATTCCTCACCCATCTCCTCTCACTGGTTTTGGGGTACACTCAACCTGAATGATCCCAACAAAATTGCTCAAATGATGCCTCTGGCTTCAAACCAGAAAAAGCAACCAGACATGCAGAAGTACTTCTATAACATCTGTACAGTGTACTAATTTGCTAATCCACTATTACTCTTCAAGAATGCTTGAACCTCCTTAAGAAGATCCATCAAGCTAATCCACTATTATTATTCAGAAGTTCTTTCTAACTATAGCTTAATGATCCGTTAATCTAATTTGCAAATCTACTATTAACATAGAAGCACAATCTAAAACCACGAGAGCTCTCATTTTTCCAATTTATTAATCCTTGATTCAATACCTCAACGTTTTGATAGTTCAACAAATTTCAATCCACAAATAAGCATGTTAACCACGAAAAAAATTGGTTTTCAGAACTGGTTACTCTTCCTACCATTAAAACGCCACAAAATCAAAAACTAAAATTCAATAACCAATAAAATAACAAAAACAAGAAAAAAAAAAAAAAAAAACTATGATAAATTAAACAAAAATGGACAGAAATTAATTTTGATATTCGTTATTGAATTAATTAAACAAAAAACTGAATGATATTGCCCTAAATCAGATTAGAAGATTAAATTAATTTTGATCAAATAGAGAACAAAAAACTGACCTTGGAGATGATCAAGTTCCCGATTTACTTGAAGATAGCAGGGAATTTGGAAGAACAGAAAATATGGATGAATTGCAACGGCTGTAGCTTTATAAATTACTTGGGACTAATGGAATAAGCAGTTACGAGTTTTGCTGCGCAGATTGCAACAGAAATAGATGACCCGGTCATCTAACCCACCCGGAAAAGAATGTGAACGTGTAATAACACGGATACAATTTTGAAAAACACAAATTCTGGTGAAGGACGATCCTTTTAAGAAACAATTTTTAATTGGATCGGCCCATTAAAAATATATAGTAAGAGTAGAAATTAAGCTATAATAATGGACTTGAGAGGTGTTTCTCAAAGTGACGATCTCTCAGGTAGGGCTGGCAAAAGCTGACCCGACCTGTTAACCTGATCTGAAACCGACCCGAAATTAGCGGGTTTGGGTTTAGATTTTTGACCCAATTAATTAAATGGGTCAACCCGACCTGATCTGTTTATTAAATGGGTTAGGTTCAGGTTGAATTTTTAAACCCGAAAAATACCTGTTTAACCCATTTATTAAACGGGTCAATCAGGTCAGGTCGACCCATATTACTCAATATTAACCCATGAATATTTATAAAAAAAATATACATATATTTTAAAAAATACCCCAAGTCCAAGCCCATTTTAAACCTAATCGGACTCCTTTAATCCCTTAATATATATATACACAAATTCTTGTGAGAGACGGTCTCTTTGAGAGACCATCTCTATTGGGTTGCCCCATTAGGGAAAAAGTAGAGTAAATATAGAAAATTTGAAATAAATAAGATTATTTATCAAAAAAAAAGCATACAATAAGATCATAATCAAACTTATTCTAAAACTAAGCGTGTAATCCGCAAACCTTAGGTTCGGGCTGTTCGCACTTAGTAAGTGCGAACAGACTGAGAAACTGAAACAGGCTGTTCGCTGTTAGTAATAGCGAACAGCCTGTTTCAGGTCAAAAAGTCAAAAGTCAACAAAAGTCAACTCAATCGGCCGCTCTTAGTAAGAGCGGCCGATTACGTGGCTGATTTTTGTTGACTCATCCTTTGTAAAGGCCCGCTGTTTGACTCTGTTTGACCTGTTCGCAGTTACTAAGTGCGAACAGACACTTGATTTTTTTTAACCAGTTTATTACTGTTCGCACTTCCTAAGTGCGAACAGCCCCGAACCTGTGCTTTGGGTATCAGACGCTTATATTTGGAATAAGTTTGATTTGGATCTTATTGCATGCTTTTTTTTGATTAAAAATCTTATCTATTTCAAATTTTCGTAAATATACGCAATAAGCTTTTAATGAATTGGGTCTGAAAGACGTCTCTCAAAAAGACGTTCTCTCAGGAGACTAGCTGATGCTCACATTTCCTCACTCCAACTTAAAAAAACCCTAACCTATTTTCTGATTTGGGACTTGGGAGTGTGTGGCGCATAGATCTCCTTCTCACCATACTCTTCTGTCTTCTTCTTTACTTCTTACTAGCATTTTTTCACTCATCCTCTTGAATCTACCTCAAATCCTCAATGCCAAAATCCAAAGTAAGAATTATTTCTTTCTCTCATTCTTTTATTTTCTTAGTTCGATTTTTTTATTTTTTTGTTCGATTTTTGTGTTCACTTTTTCTTTGTTTGTGTTAATTTTGTGTTCGATTTTATGTTCCAGTTCCATTTTTTCGCTTTTCATTGTTCTTTCATCTTGATTTTTTCGATTTTTTTTGGTTTATCTTTGTGATTCTGGTATTTTCTGCTATTTTCGCTTGTCTTGTTTGATTTTTCGATTTTTTTTGTTTATCTTTATGTTTCTAGTAATTTCTGGTATTTTCTGCTATTTTTTATTTATCTTTGTATATGAAAAGCAGTATATGATTTTGTTCCAGTTTCATGTGTTCGATTTTTCAAGTTTCTGGTATATTTGTGTATGTGTTTGATTTTTCAATTTTTTTTCGTTTATCTGTTTGCTATTTTTGTTACAGTTTTATTTTTCTTAGTCTTTGTTTCTGCTACAGTTTCGTGGGATGGTAATGAAGATTAAAGTTGAAGAAGACGTTCTTGCCCTAGTCCAAGCCCAAGTTTAAGTCCAAGTCCAAGTTTCGATCAACATGAATTCAGCTACCTTATTTTAGATGATTTGTAGAAACTAATTATGTTCCTTTTGGTTTTGGCTTGTCAACAAAACAATTTGTTGTAATATTTTGGTTGTTTGTTTACTTTTGAAGATTTGTGAATGGTTAAATGGGTTATTAGCAGGTTAAATGGGTCAAATGATGATGACCTGAATTTATGGGTCAAATGACCCAAATAACCCGAATGATATTAGTAGGTTAAATGGGTAATTATCAGATTGACCCGACTTGCTACAGATCAGGTTGGGGTTTCAATTTTAACCCATTTAAATAAACAGGTCAGGTTCGGGTCAATGCTCTAATGACCCATTTATATATGACCCGGACCTGAAAGTGACCCAACCTGATCTGTTTGACACCCCTACTCTCAAGAGACTAGCTGTTTGAAAAATTAAACTTTTCACTAATTCTTAGATGAAAACCATTTTATTTGTGCTCACCCAATTCACATATTCTGTCTTAAAATGATCACTTGTAATGTTAAAGTAACCACTTATAATTTTTAAATATTGATTTTTTTATTGGTTTAGAGTAATTATTTATAATCTTAAAACGATCGTTTATGATCTTGAAGTAATCAATTAAAGAAATGGGCTAATATATAGTTCTGTCTCATGGTGAGACAGTCTCTTACAAGACGAGCTGTAAACTTTTTTTTGTTAAGAGAATTAATGTAGTGTTTGGGAACAAATATTTCATTTCAAATTATAGATTTCAATTATGAAATCATCAATGAAGAATTGAGAATGACAAGGTTTGGGTAGTCATTCTCAAATCCTCAACTTTAACTAGTTTGAAAACAATAGTGGAATTTGATCCAAATCCAAATTTTAAAATTTTTGATTTGCCAAACAATAAATTTTAGCCAATTCCATATTTTCAAATGAAATCATGGTTCCCAAACATGGCATTAATTTTCACGTGATAACCCCGAATATTCGGCATTTTTACGTAGTAGAAAAATCTTTTTTTTTTTTAATCATGCGGTGACCTTCACCTTTCAATTTATCCACGTGGTAGATAAAAAAAGAAGTTTTTTTGTTAACTTTACTTTATTTTACCCAATGAAATGACTTTTTTTCAAAAAACATATGTTCTGATCACCATTAACCAGATATTATTTCAATATTCAGTTGAAATAAATACTTAATTTAACCAAAAACTTAACATTTTGTATATTATATGGAAAAGTTGAAGCTCAAGGTCACCAAGCGAATTTGAAAAAACATTTGTGCAAAAGTCAAAAACTCAATGTCACCACGTGGAGTTTTCCAAACATTTAAAAACTACTAAGGGGTGTTTAATTAACGGCTGATCACCAATTAATTTACCAAACATTAGCATTAAATGGCTTGATCACTCAATTCTATTTGTATCAAAATACACTTAAATTGTTCAATAAGCTATTTGCCAAACACTCATACCTCAATTCAATATTGGTGTCTCCTTTGATATTTCACCCTATTCCTTTGATTTTCCTCCCTATTCATCAATCACCCTTAAATAGTATTGTATTTTTAATTATACTTTCTTTGATTCGGCTTAATAAAAAGATTATTATAAGTAACATATTTTAATTTTTAATTATGCATAATTAAATATATTAATAATAGAAATAGTGCACAAATATGTCTAGTCTAATTGGACATTTAGGCTAAATAGGAGTGAGTTTTAGTGAAACTAATTTCTAAAATAATTATTTTCTTACTTGAACCTTTGTTCAAGGCTTGTACGAGAAAAAATGGTCAAAAAGTCAAGTCATTATAATTATTTTATTAAAATTTTAAAAAGATTGACTAGTTAATAGTATCAAACTTTTCGTCATTTCTGCTCTGTGTTCAACAAGTAACCATTTATCTCCTTGTTTATGTTGATGACATACAACTCGATCAATTGTTTTACAAAACTTTATTTCTAACTTAGTAAACCGCTTTTCACTAAAAAAATCTAGACACATATCATACTTTCTAGGTGTTGAGTCTTCACACTTCCAAAGATGATAGAATTTAGAAAATAGGCATGGGCAACACAAACAACGAGGAGGAGAAGTAGTCCACTCATAAATCCAAAGAAGGTTCACTACTAAAACCAATTGGTGAGAGTAGGAGTTACTCCTTGAGTTTGTAAAGTGACGATGCATACTCTTCTCTTTCTCCAATGTGGGACAACTTACATGTGGGTAACACATGGACACGTCAACCATGGGCCATTACGTTGTTTATTGAGATGTCTTAATGGCACATCTAATATAGGTCTTGGAATCCATCCTTATTTTGTCCAATTCATTATGAGTATTATGTGTAGAGAGTTTATGAGAGGTTAGAGAAGTGTTTGAAATGATTGTTAACATTAATCACAACATTACATTGTATTTATACTAGAAAAGAAATATCTAAAATATTACATAGAATAATATAAATACTAAGAATAAAGATTACATGTAATATTATCTATAAATATTATAAGATAAAATAATTATATTCTCAAGATAATCATCATATTAATAGAGCTATCTTGATTGATATGTTGAGATTAAAATGATATGTGATATATTCTCTATTATTATGATGCTGATCGGGCTCGAGAAAGGGATGCCTACATCTCAATTATTGCTTATATACAAATTCTTACTTGAGATCGTCTTTATAAAAGACGCATGTCAAATTCATCATCATCATCATCCTAATACCCAGTGTATCCCGCTCATAGAAAATTATGGACAGAGTCTGGGGAGGGAAGGACAACGGTAACTCATACCCATAAAGGAGAGCGCGGCCAAAAGGAGTCCTCCGGCTCGAGAAAGATGAAGACACGTTCCTGTCACGTGAGAGTTAAATAAAACGCATATAGATAAAATAAATAAATAAAAAAAATTATAAAACTAAACAAACAATAATAATAATAATAATAATAATAACAACAACAACAACAACAACAACAACAACAACAACAACAACAACAATAATAATAATAATAATAGAAACGAGAAAAAGCAAGAGAACATGACGTTATTTTAACTTTGGTTTGGTTTGGACTGAATTTTAGAATTTAAATTTTTGTTAAAAGTTTTTTCCTTGTTCAAATCAAAAGCCCTACATTTATTAATATCTTTTTGTTTTGAAAATTTGGAAATATATAGATAAAGAAAAAACCACTGAAACTTGGGAGCCCCAAGGCCGCCGACATAAAAAACTTTGCGAGGGGAAAAAGCCATTAGACAAGGGGACCAAGAGACAGGCCACTCAAAACAGCATAGGAGTGGGCTATGCATACACCAAAGAGTTCAAAGAAACCTGTAACACCTTACACACCAATCCACTTCTAAACTATACACCTTACACACCAAGAGATTAGGATATAATACAAAAATACTCCACGAAAACCAAAATTCCACCACCACTAATGGACTAGAAAGCAAAAAACATTACAAAATCGCCTCGATATTATTCAAACAATCATGAGGGGAGAACGGAACAATATCCAACAGTTCTTTTGCCCATACCCCAATTCTAATTTTTAAAGTGTTTACAAAAATATTAGAGTTTGGAGTATACTCTTCAAATTCAGCTTTGTTTCTTTCAAACCAAAGAGACCAAATAACGCAGCTTAGAATCATCAAACGCCATTTTCCTCTTCTGCGTCCTACCATAAGTCCATTCCATTGTAGCACAAAGTTTTCACATTGTTCCCTTTATACCCCACCAATCTAAAATATGCATCCATACTCTCCATGAAAATTGACAAGAGAAAAGAACATGAGGAATAAATTTTGTTACTAGTCGACAGAAGGGGCAGAGAGCATAACGAGTGGCAATTATTCCCTTATCAGCAAGGGAATCACCCGTCTTTAGTTTTCCCAATAATGCCATCCATAAAGTCAATTGAGCTCGAGGAGGTACATGTTTATGCCAAATGGACTTGATGAAATGCTTTGGTAAAATAGCCTCAGTAATCTCATAAATCTTGTCAACAATACCCTTTATGGGGTAATTCGGCTGCTTTGATCCACCCCAGCAAATATCATCAACAGCATTCCTCTTCGGTGTGTTCAGATTTAAGATAGCTTCTAAATTTAAAAGATCTGCAAGTTCCCAATCAAAGAGTGGTCTACATTTATTAATATCTATTTAGGAGCTTTAGGCAGAATAATTTTGAAACAATACCTGCAAATTTGATTTTCGGTGCAAAATATGCAATTCGGTCTATTTTGTTTAATTTGGATTGGCATTTTAAAATTTGGTTCTATTCAATTTGGATTATAAATATTATGATTTAGATTTGGACTGAAAATATCTAAACCAAATTTTATTCGGTTTGATTTGAATCTGTATCGAATCCAAACCAAAAACCAAACTTTCACCTCTACCTCCAACTACCCCTATCCCTAGTAAGATCCTCAGAAAGGTTTAACTCATGCAAGTCAACTTTTATTTGCTCATCCCAAGTTTTCCTAGGTCTTTCTCGACTCCTCTTACCTTCTACTATAATGCTTTCGACCCTTCTCACAGAGGTGTCGAAAGTCTTTCTCTGTACATGTCCAAACCACCTCAATCTATTTTTTCGCATTTTTCCAGAAATAGGGGCAACTCCTAGTTTGCCTCTAAACTCTTGGTTCCTAATTCGATCAATCAATGGGCCGACTCATTATTAATAAAAAAACAACTACCAAAAAAATGCACGCTGTGTAATCCTATCTAGAGTTGGTGTTATAATCTATTGAAGTTGGTATTATAACCTATTAGAATTGGTATTATAGCCTATTAAAGTTGGTATCTCTAAAAAGATTATAATACCAACTTTAATAGGTTATAACACCAACTCCAAATACCAACTTTCGTAGGTTATAATACCAACTTCAATAGGTCATAATACCAACTTCAATAGATTATAACATCAACTCCAAATAGGGTTAAACGCACACATCATTTTTCAAATTTTTCTTTTCTTTTTTTAATTTGTTGGGCCTGGGCCGGGAGAGCCGTCTTCTATAAAGACGGTTTCTCAAGAGAGGCGTTGTTGCTTATATAGGATTGGTATTATCGTGTCCTACCTTGAAATGATAGGATAAGGACCTCACAATGACCAAGAACAAGAAGAAAAATAAAAAACAAAATAGAGCATATATAAGCAATGGAGCAACAAAAAATAAGAGCAAGATCACAAAAATGATTAATGAGGCAGCTTAGACACCTCCCTCTCAAACATAGTTTATTACCATAAATGAATTCAACAATACATAAATGACCTAACCCTCAAAAGCCTAAACTTCTCAAGCACAAAATTTCCACCTTTGATGGAAAACACACTCTAATATAAGGAAAGAACTCTTTTGGCACACTTACCCTAGTTGTTCTCAATGTATTAGCCTCTCTACAATGCATATGTGTCTAATTTATACCAAACAAATAAAATAACTATAGGACTAAATAGTAAGCTTGCTACTTAATTATCGTGCAAAAAAAAAGTCAAAATTGGCCTTGCACTATGGTGCTCGAACGAGCACCTAACTGCTGGTTGCATTCACTGACTGTTGGTTGTTGCATGCCTTGTTCAAGGCACTTCCCAAGCCTTTTGTGTCTCGTTCAAGGCATAACCAAAATGCACCTCCCTACTTTGTTCAAAAAACTTTTCATACACCTCTTTGATCACCACATGTAGTAATCAAATCTCAACTTTTTCCTCCAATGTTCAAGCCATGGAGTGGGCTATGAAATGATCAAAATCATTTTTCATGCTAAGAGAATTGTTACTTGCACTAAAAAACATTTTGCAATCTGTTTATTTTTTTCTAAATCCACCTCTATTTAGGTTGACATAAGCTAAACACAAGATCTCATAATTAAATTTAGCCTTCCTCTCAAACTAACAAGGCTTTCCAAAAGATATAGAAAGCTACCTTCTCTGTCTCTAAGATTTTGTCATATTTTCTTTTTAATTTGTTTTTTTTAACATCAACATATTATTATAGGACTTCAATTATTATCTTAAACTTTTGATTAAATTGATTTCTTGACAAAATGTACCAACCACTTTCTTTTATTATTATACACATTTCAACTCTCTTTTAATATTATCTATACAATTCAAATGATCTCACCAAGTTGACACCTTTTCCTAGTGGTCCCTCCTTAATTTGTTCTTGTGCAAATCTTTTTACTGTGGTCACCTCCAAAGTTGTACATGTTGAGTTCTTTTTATTGTAACCCTCTTCTTATCTTAATATTTGTGCAAATCTCAAACGAGACATTTGCTTTGAATTGAATGGAGTATTAAACAATTAAAAGTAAGCATTTAAATACGAAAATAAATATTTTAAAAATATAATTAAGATATATAGTACGACCAAATTTAAAATTGTCTTACAAAAAGATGGTGTTAAGCCACAATTTGTGGAATGTTAAATATAAGCCATCCACAACTAGGATATATAAATCAATGCCAAGTTGCCTATCATATGAACCTTCACATCTACCAAATTCCACAAACAAACCTAACTTGCATTAACCAATCAAACAAGTAAAATTCTTTTATATATTTGATTTATACTATTTTAACGTGCGCCAACCTAATAATAGTAAATATTTTTAAATGATTATATTTAGTTGCACTTATCAAGTTAAATACTTACTATTTTAATTAGATTATTACACACTAAAATAAAATGAATCAAATCTATACAAGACTTTCTCGTATAACATCTATAATAAGAAATTAATTGGTAGCCCTTTCCTAATGTTTGTACTAGTTTTTCATCAACGAAAATTATTGGACAAACGATGAGATACTTTTTATATAATTGACGTAAATTTTTGACCAAAACATGTTTAGTGTAATGGATGGAAGAACGTCTTTTAAGTTGAAATCACTTCAATTATTTGTATGATTAATTGTTGTAATGCTTTTCTAAAGAAGACGGTCTTCCTCGTCTCTATCTTCACTTTAATAATACGTGAATAATTGTAATTATATAATAATAAAAAGCTTAAAATAGAATCTTTAAAGACATTTAATAAGGATGCACGCATTGATACTCTTTTAAGTAATGCTATATTTTGTCCCATTGATATTGTAATTTGCAACTGATATTTCACAGTAGAGACGAGTTTAAAATAATATTAGATGATGTCAATGTATTAAATATTGTTTTTAAAACATGTTGATAGTAAAACTTGAACCTGAGACAATGTTGTCACGCACTAATATTTTTACCAACTTAACATAAACTTATTAGCATATTTAAAGATATAACTTGTTAAATATTGTCAACTTGAACTAGGCTGGATCCACCCTATCTGATAGTAAAATCACTATCAATAGCAATCTCAAAGTGACGTACTAATATTTGCTAAAAATGATCTATTCATATGTTGTAGTCTTATAGATCATAACACAATGCTAATTTTTGGAAAAATGATATTTGATGTTTAAGGGGCTATAGGTTAGAAAATATATAATTACAACATTAACAATTGGTTGTTTTCTAAATTTTTTTTATTCCTGTATAGGGGTAGGAAATAGATGGTTAGGTAAGAATCGAAATCAGTACCTTATTTGGAAAAGTGATATTACCTTTTAACTGAGACAAAATTCGATTCTCATTGGTGTATAGAAGTCTATAATTGGATTGTAAATGCACAACTAATTATTATTTTTTAATTTGTTTTGTTTTCTTATTTACTCTTTCAAAAATAATACTATTATTTTTGTTAACCAATGCAATGTGTTGCCTTATTATACTAAACTAGCTAATAAAGAAATGATTCATTTTTAAAAAGTAAAATAGAATATATTTACTCCATCATATTAATATTGCTAATTAATATAGTAAAGTAAAACTATTTTTCTTTATAAAACTTAATTTTTTTTTTGATTTTAATTACTTTTGAGAATAGCAAAAGCTTTCTTATTGTAGGTGTTAACTTGTGACATCAGTGTCACTACACACTTATGCATTTATTCTGTCTATTTTGCTATTTTTGGGGTGTTTATTTGTTCTTCCTTTTTCTTTTTGACCAAAAAGCATAACAAATCATAGAAACTTACTGTTCTTTTATTATCACAAAAAAGTTGCCTTTTCTTAAAATTGGATTATCATTGAAAAGAAACATCAATCTTAATTTGATACGTGTTTGATCAACTAATTTTTATTTAAAGTCTATAGAAAAGTTGACATGTACTATCGTATTATAAACAATTCAAGTACTTCCACCTTTTTTTTTTATAAAACTTTGCTTCAAAATTATTTATTTATATTTTTAAAAAAGAAATTATATAGCCTATAGGATAATAGAAAATATTTGGAAATAGAGAAATTGTGCGACTAGGACGTTTAATTGGATGATTGAGTTCCATGAAACTTTTGTTGGAGAACTACTTTTCACACCTTTTACGGTTAATTTTTCTATTTCATACATTAACGCTATGTTTGAATAATAAATTAGAAGACAAAAGAAAAAAGGAAATAGAAAGAGACGAAAGGAAAAGAAAGGAAAAAGGTCAGGAGGGAGAATGTATACGTTGTTTGTTTAGAAGGAAAAGAAAAGGAAAATAAAAATAATAATGAATGTTTTTTCTCTAAATCTTTCTACTTTAGTTAAGAGTGTAATCTTAATAAAATTTTGTCCATATTTTCGTTTCAAATCCCTCTCCTCTAAATTTCGCCCTTCCCCTTTTATTTTTCAAAAACGTATTCTTCGTTCTTTCAAATCTCTTTTCTTTCTTTATCTCCTATTTATTTCTCTCTATCTTCTAAGACAAGTGACTCTAAAAAAAAAAAAAAAAAAAAGAAAAGTTCACAATGAGATCAAGAATAGTAAGTCTCTAAGTTTCAACTTCATACTAACTTAATGATCTTGACAACTTTCCATCTCAATAACATTCATATATACAACAACTTTTACTTCCAATAAATTTGAGTTCAACGACTCATTATCCAAACTTTTATGTAACCTGAGGAATACGATTCAGGAGAGCTGAAGTTGCCTATATTGTATATATGATTTTTTTTCAGACAATAAGGTTTTAACGACACATCTAATATAAATATATAAATAATATTAATAAATAAATAAATAATAAATATGTAATTTATTTATTTACTTGTGTTAACAGTGGCGGACCTACACTACAAAAATAAAAGGGTTAGGCGAGAAAGCATTTTAGTTAAAGAAATTCAACATAATTTTGATACTTTATAAGTTAATTAAAATGATATAATATTATTCACAAATAACAATCAATGAAATCATACGTAAATACAAATACAAATTCTAATTTTGAATTGAAATTATAATAATTTAAAGCAAATTAAAATCATGATTTATAAACAAATAATACCCGAATCATACACAAATAAAATTGATTTTATCATAATTTAAAGCAAATTAAAATCAAACCCATATCAAATCATACTCAAATTCACAATACAATAGGTAATCAAATTCTAAAAATAAATTCTAAATTCTAATTCAATTTTAATAATTTATCTAATATAATTATGGGGGATTGGATTGTGGGGCTGTGGACTATGGGCAACAATAGTGCATGGCGGCGGTAGTGTCGACAACAGTGGCTCTGGGCCAGCTACTAGCAAGCGACAAGCCGACAACAATGGTGCTTGACATCTTGAGAATTCTAAAACAGAGATCGTAAGGAAGAAGAGTCGAAAATGGGAGAATTAAGGAAACTAATAGTCATTAATTTCCTTCCTTTGATAGTCATTAAGATAATTGCTTTTATAAAGTATAAATGATGTTAAAGTTTTAAATCAACAAAATGTGGATGTTGAGCCTAGTGGTATGGAAATGGGGTTAATTGTCCATATTTGGCAATAAGTCAAGGGTTCAAGACTTACATATTACTTTTTTGATTTTTTTAATGGGGTTGCATATGGAACCCCATCACCTAAGCTAGGTCCCCCACTGCTTGTGTAGTATAAAACAAAATACGCTTACGTCATCTCTCTTTAAAATTGATTATATGTGTCACCATCTCATAAATAATACTCTCTCCAATTCACAATAAATGTCTCATTTAATTTTATAACACTATTCATCGATCACTCTTATTTTGTATTTTATTCTTAATCTAAAACTCAAAATATAGTCAAGTAGGATCTTGTTTGATTCGTCTTAATGTAAATTTTATTAATATCAAATTTTTATGATTTTTAATTATACACAATTAGACATATTTAGGATTGAATTAGTGCATTGGATGGTGTGTCAAAACTAAATGGGACAATTAATGTGAATTAGTGAGAGTATATTTTGCCTTCAAAATGTAATGGTGATGTCATCACTATCATACACTATATTAATTTTGTTGTATAGTAAAGAAAATTAGATTGAATAAGAGAGTGTCATGTGTAATTTTTTTATTGGCCAGCATTATCAGAATATTGATGGCAGAGATATTAATTGCATGATTTTCAATTCAGTCAATTTTAATCATTTACGGAAATAAAATGTAGCATTCATATTAATGGCAGAAATAATTGCAGGAATTTCAATTCAGTCAAGTTTATTCTTTACAAAAATAAAAATTTGGATTTATATTAATGGCATAAATATTAATGGTAGGAATATTAATTGCAAGATTTTCAATTCAGTCAATTTTATTATTTTACAAAAATAAAACGTTGGATTCATAATAATGGCAGGAGTAATAATTGCAGGAATTTCAATGCAGATAATTTTATTCTTTTACGAAAATAAAAAATTATGATTTATATTAATGGCAGAAATATTAATTGAAGGAATTTCAATTCAGTCAATTTTATAAGTTGACAAAAATACAAATTGTCTTTCAATACAATGGCATGAACTACAATATAAATACACCATTTGACCAACTTAATTATTTGCTCATATCATTTCTCTTTTCTCAAACTTCAGTGTTGGATTACAATATATGTATGTAAATACTTCATTACACACCTTCATATAATATTTTTATTCGTCTAAAATTTCATTAAGATATAAACGTATTTAAAAATCCGTGCATTGCACGGGTTTCTATCCTAGTTAATTATAATTATTTTGTACCTTCTGTTATAAATGATAAGTTGTAAATGAATTTACTATTAATGGTGTAATATTCAATGCCATGTATGAGATTTTTTAAATTTTCATATATATAGTAATTTAACTTACAAAGCATAGCTTGCCAAAATATGAATATATGCTTTGGGATCGAAGCGCAACCAGACCATTCTGCTCCATCTAACAGATTGAGATGTACCAATAAATTCCTTATATACATCCTTGATCACATAATTGTCTTTATTAAGAAACAAGAGCAATTGTTCCTTAATCTTGCACAATTTCCTAAGAGCCTAGCTAGCTGTAGGAGGAGGGTTAAACAACCACTAGTCACCACCTTTAGTGTATGCACCATGGATCCACCGAACCCAAAAGGATTCACTCAATTTATTAATGTGCCAAACTGTTTCCCTAATAGCAACCACATTCCATGCTTTAAAGTTTCTAATATCCAAGCCACCCTCCTTTTTAGGTCTACAAATGTGCTCCTAGTTAACTAAACCAAGTTTAGTACTATTGCAATGATCAACATTCCACAAGTAAGCTCTACAGACAACATTAACCTTCTTGATCATCATTTTAGGTAAAATGAAGATCTGACACCAATAAGTTGTTATATTCATCAGAACAAACATTGACCAATTGAAGTCTAGCAGCATAAGAAAATTTTCACCTTCTAACCTCTAATTCTAGAGGTCATTTTGTCCACCAATTAATCATAGTCTACAATGGAGGGCCTTTTACAGTTGAGAGGAATACCCAAATAACGAAAAGAAAGTTTCCTCGAGGGTAGTTGAATAGTCTCCAGAATAATTTACTATTGAATGGTACTAATCCCAGCAAGGTAAATAACAGATTTAGTAAAGTTTGCTTGGAGGCCTGAGGACTGAGAAAAGACTTGCAAGCATTGGCAAAAAATATGTATCAAAGAGAGCTCACCCTTACAAAATAACATCAAGTCATCAGCAAAACATAAATGATTAAGCTTGGTCGACTTGCATCTAGAATGGAATTTAAAAGCTCCTGTACCACTAGCACAATGAATCAGTTTTGTGAGATACTCCATACCAAGAACAAAAAGAAGAGGGGACATTGGATCTCCCTGTCTCAGACCATGTTGAACCTTGAAATATTTCAAAGGATGACCATTGATGCCAAGGAAAATGGAGCAGTGGACATACAAGTATAGATGATTTTCACAAAATGAGAGGGAAATTAAAAAGCCACTAGAATATCCTTAATGAAATGCCAATCCATTGTATTGTAAACAATCTTAGGTGACTCGATACATGGAGCAAAATCATCACCATCGCCTTCTAATGAAATGCTACATAAAGGATGCAAATCTTTGACTAGTATTGTCAAGTGAAGAATATATTGTATCAATCTGATGATCATCATACGACTATTCTTTCTTTTATTCATCAACGTATATCGGGTGTTTCGTATTTGTTGTATTTATGGGTCAACGTGAAACGTGATGAACTATGATATTGGCACATATTAAACGAATTGTTTATTATATCTGCGTGGGAATTCAATACTTCACCATTATTATTCTTATTATATTGGATCTTACTTATATGTGGTTTTCAACGACGAATGTGTAAAGTCATACGAGCTTTCACCTAGTTTGAAAGTCAAATTATTATTCAAGTCCCAAAACGTGGGCGTTATTATTCATATTATTAAGTCATCTGAGCTTTCACATAGTTTGAAAGTCATATTATTATTCAAGTCCCAAAACGTGGGCGTTATTATTTATATTATGAAGTTATCTGAGCTTTCACCTAGTATGAAAGTCATAATTATTATTGAAGTCTAGAAACGTGGACTTTATTTGTCATATTATGAAATCATCTAAGTTTTCACTTAGTTTGAAAGTCATATTATTATTTAAACCCCAAAATGATTGATCTTGGGCGATATTTTCTTAGTATTCATCTTAATTATCAAACTTTCACCTTGTTTGAAAGTGAGATCCTTGTGAGTGTCATTTAGCTTGATAACTCAAACTCTAATTAAGCCCAAAACGAGCGATTTTTGGGCATTATTTGAGAAAGTATTCATAGCGAGTATCACCTAGCTTGATAACTCGATGATTTATTAAGCGGACCTATGTCCGATCAGTATATTCATCAATGTTTTCGAAGGATTCACCTAATTTGATTCCTTATCTAAGTCTCGGGTGAGTAACGACTAGGCAATATTAATGCAGACCTATGTCCGATCCAAATATTCATTAAATGCGGACTTATGTCCGATCCAAATGTTCATCAATGCTTTCGAAGGATTCATCTAGTATGATTCCTTATCTAAGTCCCAGGTGATCGACTGCTAGGCCATATCGTCACATTAGGTTCAAACGTTGTATCATCATATCAGGCTTAAATGCCAAATTATCATATCAGGCTCAAATGTTGAATCATCATATCAGGCTCAAATGCCAACTTATCATATCAGGCTCAAAAGTTAAATCATCACATTAGACTCCATGGTCGAATCATCAAAAGTAGCCCAAATGCCAAATATTTATAATTCATGGAGCTTCCACCAAGTGTGGACTCACCGAGGCAGAGTTTAAAGTTTTTTAGACCTAATTGTATGATTTCTTTCGAACATTTAATTGTTTCGCATCACAGGGATGTTTGTTTTCCTCATAAAGATTGATGCCCTCGCTACATAAAATTCCCTCTTCATACATGGAGCTAATGTTACGGGGTCAATAATACACATTTAGTCAAACTTTAACTACCCTCTTTGTTCACTACTATTACCACTCTCAGTCACTTCCAAAAATAATTCCCCATTATTCTCATATTAATTCACCATCTTAACTCCATTTTACCATTATAAATATAAATAGCATACGTCATTTCCAGGGAGACTAAGTTTTTATCTTCCTACTGTTACTCCATAAAAATATATCGCCCTTCTACTTATAATTTATACTTAAATCAAATATCTTTTGATTGATCTGAACTCATCCTATGATCCGTTAATCTTGCATTCATTAATTATCATATATTTCATTACTTTCAGTTTCCTGATCTGACTTGAGTGTCGGAGGGGTTTTCCGGGAAACCACCTTGGACAAGGCTAACGATGTATTGCAGGATTTGCACATTCTCGTTTCATTACCGAAACAATATGCATATTCACATTATGTTCTATTTCTCAACCCTAGATAAGAACATGTTGGAAAGAAGAATATTAGTAGAATATCTTATTTTATATTTTATATCATTCCAATTTAGTTTCAATTATTGTAATATTTTGTAATATTTTTGTTTCCTTATTAGATGGTCAAATTATGTATAAATAGAGGTGTTGCTCTCATTGATAAATTAATACAAATCCAGTATTCACCAAATTAAACTCAAACCGAATTCCGCTCTATGAATTTCTTCATAGTATCAGAGCCAATGGTGTTTTCCGGGAACCGGTGATCGGCCACGACATTCACCATTAACCAATAAAATCAAAACCAAACTAATTAACTTAATAAAACTAGATCAAAATCAAACCAAAACCAGAACAAAATCAAACCAGAAAAAAAACCCTTAAAAGATGATTTCCTTGGAACGAATGTTACAAAGTATTTAAACATATAACCAAAAAATCTACACTTACCCAAATGTTTCTGAAAATTTGAATTTTACAAATTACACCAAGTGGTGTGTAATGAAATTAAACAAGAAATAGCAGATCGATGGCGGCTCAATCATATCATTGCCGCCCCTCCAGAAAACAAAGATCCTCAATGAAAACAAGACGATGCACAAATGATGTCATGGATACTTTATACCCTTGACACCACCACTATCAATGTTGTTCTTGACCATACTACTAATGCCCATGACTTGTGGACATGGATCCACACTTTTCTTGGGCTAATTATACTACCTCTTGTGAATGACCCCATACAGCGTGAGGTCGCGAGGGGGAGAAATATAGGAGAACCAGAGAAATCCAAAACCCGAAAAGAATTTGAAAACCTAGAAAAAGAACGAAACCCACCCAAACCCATCAATCAAACCTGTAACCTCCTTCTCCATGACCCACAAAAATCAATCCGACCAATTTCCCTCACCTAAATTCCCTACCCATTTGTCTTACAAAAATCGATTCTTACAAAACAAAGAAAAAAGAAATATCTTACTCCACCCATAAAAACTAAACCCAAAACTCAATTAAGACCACACCCCAAAATTCCACTCTTTGACCAAATAACAAAATAAACCAACCCAATTTATTTCTTGACCTTTTATGCAAATCCAAAAAATTGAAAGTTAATTATGAAAAGTTTGCAGAAGAGATAATCAAAGTTTCCTTTGTAAAATCAAAAGATCAACTATCGGATTTTCTTATCAGGGCAATTGGCTCAAAAGCATTGAAGAATATTTTTGGCAAGTTCGTTCTTGGTGATCCCAATACCAAACTTGAGGGGAGGGTAGGAAAAAAAATATTAGTAGAATATTTTATTTTATATTTTATATTCTACTGATTTAGTTTCCATAAGTTTAATATTCTGTTTCCTTATTAGATGGTCAGATTATGTATAAATAGAGGTGTTCCTCTAATTGATAAATTAATACAAACCAAGTATTCAAAACCTAAATCAGTCTTAGTTTCGCATTATGATTTTCTACAGAAAATCTGCTCACTCAACATGAAAGTTGACAAAAAAGATCAAATTAATAAATAAATCATACTCCCTCCGGTCCAGTTTACTTGTCCTATTTTCTTTTTTGGCAATTCCATACTACTTGTCCCATTTCCTTTTTTGACTATCCTTTTCTTACCTAAATACCCCCACTTTTCCAATTCCCAATACTCCACTACCACCTTTACAATCAATTTAATCAATTAAAATGCCCAACTACCACCTTTTAAATGGACCCCACTACTACCTTAAAAACCGTGACTAGTCAAATGGGACTAGTCAAATGGACCGGAGTACAAATTAGAGAAAAATAATAATAAAAATAAAAGAAAAAAAATACAAAAAAGAAAACTTACACTTGAGAACGAAGAATTATGAATGCGAATTGAGAGGCAATAGAATTCAGGTAAGGAAATGTGTCTACCATCGCAAGTCAAAGGTTTTCAAAATATTCTAGGTTTGACAATAAAAATACGAAAAATTAACAGCTCATATTGGCCGAGATCGTCTCAAATTGAGACTAAGAGTGGGGCGGTCATATTCGCGCGTGTATCAACCTCATATGTTTCTCTTGTTTTTTTTATATTTTTGGACATTTTTCAATTTTAATCTTAGAGGTATCAATTTTGACCTTAAAGATATCAATTTCAACGTAAAGTAAACTTTAAACAGATCAATTAACAAAAAATTTTAAAATTTGACCTATTTGTGATCAATTTTAACGTTAAACTAATCAATTTCTACCTAGGTTCTGTTTCGCAATTTGAGAACGAAGTGAAGAAAATGATACTTATTGTTTTAACATTCTATGGATTAATTTTAACAACAAACGAATGATCAGTAACACTATCAATAATAGTGTTAAAATATTGTACAATAGAAATGCTTTTATTTAATGCAACATGATGGTTCAAATGGAATATTAATAAGGAATCAAAAAAACACGAGTAAATAAATCTTAAAACTTTAACGACCCATTTGGTTAGTAATACTAAATGGTGGTAATGTGAATGATTTATAGTGTAAAATTTCATGAAAAGTTATATGTCATTCCCATGGTAATGAAACTTTGATCACACAAATGTTTTTTTGTTTACAAATTTCCATTACCACCTAATACCACCTATTCCAATGATAATGCCCTAAAATGAATTTTATGAAGAAAATAAGATTATTGAAATTGGACAAGCATGTCCATCAAGGTAGCCAAGAGATTTTTCAACCAAAATTACACTAATTTTTCATTTTCATTACCACCTTTTATTACCACCCATCAAACGGACGTAAAAATATAAGAAAAAACCAAAAGAATCTTGAAATACAACTGAGCTAGAAGGCATAATGAAACCCAAAAACAATTAAAATCATACAAAGCTACAGAAAAATACTACGACGTGACTCACGGAACTAGGGATGGTCATGGGGCGTGTCTGGAGCGGGTCCAATCAGACTCGGACTCGGACCCTTTTAATTTTTTGAGATTTGGACCCGGATCCGGACCCTAAGGGTCCAAAATTTTCAGACCCAGACCCAAACCCTTCGAATCTTATAGGTCTAGGGTCCTTAATAGGTCTTTAATGGGTCTAAAAAAAGTCTCTTTGATTTGTCAAATTTGAACCATTTGTAAGTTATTATATTTTTCGTATATTTTGAAGAGAGTTATTATCGTACTTTACAAATATTTAATACTAATTTAACATTTAAAGTCGCATAGCATCATCCATATACGCTTAAATTATATTACAAACACTAGTTCGAGTCCATGAAATAAGGTTAATTGTGTTAGCATTTAGTGAGTAGCATATATATTATTTACATATATTATGATTATATGAAAAGAAAATAACTGTTGGGGGCAGAATTCATACGTAGAAGACAAATAGAAATGGACAAATTAATATTTATAAGGGTCCGAGGGGCGGGTCCAGGGTCCAAATCTTGAACCCGAACGAACCATGACCCGCCAATTATTTTTTAGATCCAGATCCGACCCGGATCCGATGGGTCTCAAAAAATAAGACCCAGACCCTTAAAAAGGGGCGGATCTGAGGCGGATCCAACAGGGTCCCGGACCCGTGACCATCCCTACAGGGAACCCTTGCAAATGAGTCGTTGTTTATGAAGGAGATTCTGGGCAATAACTCATCGTCCAACTTCCAATATGTGTAACTAACTTCAAATAGTCACCATTTCTTGCTCTAGCGTCAAAATTATCCATATATAATGTCTTTAGCAAGCTCTCTAAGAGGGTGTTTGCCAAATAGCTGATACCTAGTAGCTGATGCTGATTGTAGTGATTTATTTGACCAGCTGATTTTATTAACTGGTTTGACCAGTTGATTTTGTACCTGCTGCTATAAGCAGCTTGTTCACAAACAACTTATTCATATTAATAAGTTGTTTCAGTTAGCTAATTCACCAAACACCAGCATTAACTAGTTTGACCATCCAACCCTCTATTTATATCAAAATAAGCTAAAATTGCTCAGTAAGCTAATTTAAAGTTTAGTTTCAACCCTATTGGTTTTGCATAATTAAATGGGATTACTGTATCAAAAGTTATCAAATATATGTTAAATTTCAACTCAAAGTCTTAGCATTATAAACAATTTTTAGCCATTTTGCTTCTCTTCTTTGTCAAACATATTCAAGCTCTATCATCATCAAATCAATGAGCACTATGCCAAAAACGATAGAAACCACTCAAAATAAGTAAAGTAGCATAAGTACTCCAGATTAAGAACATATTGACTAAAAACGACCATCATACATAATAATATTTATAGTATCATCTCTATTACTTAAAAGAAATGCAGTCTATTATCTAATTAATAGTCGGTTGAAAATTGAAATTACTTATTAGAAATATAATTAGGGGGAATTTTGAATTTATTCTTCATCCTAAAATGAATGTCAAAATCTTACTATCGTAATAAAAAGCATCTTAATAGTATAAAGAATATAAATCATAAAAATAAATTCAAATAATTACATTTATCAGGTCTAAACACATGTTCACCAGCTCGAGTAATAATTTCAACAACTCGGATCGTACAAGTATATTAACTAAAAATATACTTATTTGCTTCCACAATCAATTTGTAAAATTAAAGATACAAATCTTATATAGTGTGTTCTTATAGATACATCAATCAAAACGCATTATTTTTGTTCATAGTATATCATCAAAGTTCGATTCCTTATCTTACTAATACAAGCAATAAAATTGATTAAAAACTTTTAACCTGTCAAGGAACCAACTCAACCAAAAGCTTAAGCTTATGGTTGAGGCCCCAGGATATGTTATATACTCTAACACGCCCCCTCACACGAGAGCCCTTTGGGCTAGAAGTGTGGATGCAACACATGCCCTCCTCATACATGGCGCTAAATTTTTCCACTTTAAATGAGGGATAGTTGAGAATCGAACCTGTGACCTCTTGTCACCCTGGCTTCTGATACCATGTCAAGGAACCAACTCAACCAAAAGCTTAAGCTGATGGTTGAGGCCCTAGGATATATACTCTAACATAACCAATGTTAATTGTCAACCAATATTTAATTTTAATGTTTGATTTCTCTATCTAAATTAAGTTATTGTTTTCCATCATAGATATACTTGATATATCTACATGGCTTTATTAAATTAAATATTCTCAATCTTATCTATAACAACTCGGAGTTTATAATATCCGTGCAAAATATATATGTCAATATCTTGGGATGCCTAGTTGCCTAGCCACCATCCCACATTCCGTACAAAAACTCTGAATAAAAATACGCAATAATTTTAATTTTTTATTTATTTTATAATTTTTCCGAGTCTAGAAACAAAATCTTCCAAATCAATATAAACTAAAATAACTAATATATTTTTTTAGATTCGGGATAGATTCTTAATTATAAAAGGGAAAGAGAATAAATTTTTTTGTTTCTATAGATGGTGAGAATTAGATCCTTATTTTTTCTAAGGGCAAAAGGAAATCTCATCATCCTACATGTGGAGAACATACACGCTTTCTATTAGAATTTAGCAGATGAGTCAGACAACTCAAAAAAGAATGAGGAGAAGATGTAAACCACATATAAATCCAAAATAAATTCTATACTAAAACTAATCGGTAATAGTAGAAATTACAATATAGAACAACTCACATGTTGATAATAAATAAACACTTAAACTCTTGGAAAAATTGATATTAATAATCCAAACTTTCACTCGTTCACTATGAATAATCCCACCTTCGGATTATTTTCTAATAATCCAACCTTTGTGATAAATTTGTACACAACATACCCATTCCGTATTACTAATAATAGGTAATAATAGGGTATGTTACTAGCAAACTAAAATAAAATTTGGATTATTCACAGCGAAATAAGGGTAAACGTTGGATTATTATAAAATAATTAAAAGGTTGGATTATTCACAGCGGATGAGCAAAAGATTAGATTATTAATTAATGTCAATTTTTCCAAAATTCTTTTTGAAGTAATTATTTTATTATATTTATATTTATTAAAAAAAATTATAATTAAAAAAATGAATGTTTAATGGAATCGGCAAACAGTAAGGCCCAATTTGTAATATGGTGGGATTCCAGCAAATTGATTCAAATTGGAATCCAAGCACGAATGCACTATCTGTATTCTCCCTTTACAGTTTGTGTTGTTGCTCCTCTTAATAGTAAATCTATTTCCACAACTACAAATATATTTTGATAACTTTTAAGAAACAAAATAAATAAATATTCACCATGATTACGCATTAATTATTCTTTTCAAACCTAATTATGCACATTATATTATA
Organism: Amaranthus cruentus; assembly: GCA_019425755.1. NCBI lineage: Eukaryota > Viridiplantae > Streptophyta > Magnoliopsida > Caryophyllales > Amaranthaceae > Amaranthus > Amaranthus cruentus. The sequence continues at coordinate 14,340,810 of CM033455.1, forward strand.
TTCTAAGTGGATATATATATATATATATACATCTAGCAGCTTGTCGATTCTCCGCATATCTCTACACTGTACACTGTACAAGTAACATATAATTATCTGCACCACTCTTAGAATTTTTTATTTTTGTTGATTCAAGTGGTTATTTTGATGATCTCATCATGCTTATCTAATTAAGCTACTAGGTGCCACTACTATACTAATTACCAAGATATTATTATTGTTGCACCCTAGTGGAAAAACATGACCGCATCGGTAAACCAACTTATTCAAAAGTTTAAGTTAATGGTTAATGATCAATTTTGATTTCCAAAATATATTATGTATTTTGACACTCCCCCTTATAGATAGGAGGATCCTAGAAGGAATGATTGAGATTCGAACATGTAGTCTTTTGTCATGCTGGCTCTGATACAATGTTAATAAATCAACTCAAGTAAAAGTTGAGCTTAACCTAGTGGTTGATATCCAAAATATGTTATATACTCTAACATTGCATCATACTGAATAAGCCATGTTTCCATTATTATCATATTTTAAGTATATTCCTCTCAATTATTGAAGCTATAACCAGCATTTGGCTATCTTGAATAAACCTTTGACAGATTTTAAGCGTTATGATAATCAGATCGTTATCATTTTATCATTTTGTTGTTGAGATTGGAATTTGAAACCGTTAGCGCAATGTTGAAGGAAAGTTGAAACAAATTAAAGATATGAGATATTATCGTAGTAAGTAATATTATTATAGTTTGTCCATTAAATAATATATTAGAGATTAGTGATTAGTGATAAAGGAAGTAATGATAAAGGGAGTATACGGGCCCGATACAATTCATAATGGTGTCCACGAATACCATTAACATTGTCGAATAAGCCAAGTAAATTAAAGCAAAGCACTTGTTGAGCCCCTTTGGAATGCATCACCTTCCAACACCAACCACAATTTCCATTTGTTGGTCAATTATTTTCAGCCCTCTTACTTTCCCTTAATTCTTTTAACAACAATACCCTTAAAATAAGGCCAACAACACTAACTATTCCATATATCTTCACCTTGTCCTTGCCTCCCCTCCCCACAATTTCCATCTATTAATTATGTCTCATCCAAATTACTACATACTCCTACCGGGACTGTACTTTCTATTAAAAGTTTAAGCTGGTGGTTGATATTCTAAAATATATTATGTACTCTAACACATGGGCAGATTGAACAGGTAGTCTAGGTAGACATGCATATAACCACATTAAAAATCTACTAAAAATTTAATAGTATTGCAATAGGGTAAAAAGTAAATTTGGGTGAGTTAGACAAAAAGTAGTGTCTAAGGATCAAACCTTGCCTTTGAGTTATTTGTGACATCACTCATTTTTTTTTTTCTAAATCTGCCTTTTCTATATCATGTCTCCTCATACATGTCTTTTTGAATTAGAAGTGTGAATGCAATATATAATCTTTTTATATTCCACTTTAAATGAAGAATGTGTGAAATTCGAACTTGTGACACTCTTCTTAATTTCTAATTTTCAATGATCAAAACTTTAATATAGCTTCATACGTTACAAATGTTCTGGTGGGAGTAAATAGTGAGGAGAAAACCAAATTGCTATCATAAATAGAATAAGATTTTGCCTTTATTTAGATAACGAATGCTAGCTAACAAAAGGGAAATAAGGAGTAAAGGGTTTTAAATGGACCAAGTAATTGTGTGTGCAATGATACAACGGAAAAATTGCCCCAATGCATATATCATTTGAGTTTTTTCTTTTTGTCCAAGTATAGCAAAAAATAATGTTGATAATATGGAGTCTTTATTTATTTTTTTTATTTTTTTTTTGCAATGTTAAAATAGTTAGGGTTGTTAATTATTGTTATATATTTTATTTACTTGGACAATAAGTTAGCATGCATATCCGATCATGGTGGAACCCACTAGAGAAATGAGATTTATGATGCTAATGGTATGTTCCATGAAAGATATACATGCATAACTTGTTTGATAACTTGCTTAATAGCTCTTACTTTTCAAAATCAAGGGGAATAAATAAGCATCAATGTATGATTTATTTTGTGAATAAAAAAGAAATTGTTAGAGTTGTGTTTGGTTTTGTGAATAAAAATAAGTAAACTTCTTTGAGGACCTGATAAGAAATAGGGGTAGGCGGAGGCGCCTTATACATGTTTAGACAATTGATTCTCCCTCCGCTTACTTGTTGGCCGATGTTCTTGTCCCTTGGCTTTTAGTCGTTGCTATTACTAGTTTTATTATTGTTTTCGTTTTATTTTTTTAATTGTTCGTCTTACTGTATTTTATTATATCCATATGCATTCTATTCTTATCTATCCTATGTCTAAGGGTCACGCTTGTGTATGATAAGACGCAGACTTACGGAGTTCGCTTCAGCCGCTCGGTCCCATCAGCAGAATCTTATCTTACTCTTTCTCGAGCCGGGAGACTGTTTGGTCGTGATCTCCTTTATGGGTATGAGTTGTTATCGTCCATTCCTCCTCAGACCTGGACATTGTCTTTCTATGGGTGGGATACAGTGGGTATGATGATGATGATGGGAGTTGAGATGTACAAACAAGTTATTGGCCATAAATATAAAGGTTCCTAAAAGCAGCTAATTATATGAAATATGTTTGACGTGAAGATCTTAAAGAAGTATACAACAAGAAGTAGTATATACAACAATTGATGTTAAAATTATAAAGAAGCATATAACAAGAAAAGATATATATAGATCAAATAATAAAGTTTCTAAAAAGGACTAAGAGAACTAAAAAGATGAAAAAATCTAACTTCATCAAAAGATTGGTCGTTGATAGACATAGAGAGGAGTTATAGAGCTACCATTGCAAATAACAGACCGTAAAACTCCAATTAACCGTTTCTAGTCGTTAATACCAACTACATTAGCGACTAGCAAATCTTTGTCGATATTAGCGACTACCCACCATTCATAACTTAGGTAGTCTATGATACCGACTACCCACTGATCATATCACGCTTGTTGATAGTCACTATTTTACGGGACGACTTTATTAGTTAAGAATAACACTTTTTTTGGAATCGTGAATTCAGAATCAAAATATATGAATTTTCTTTCTTGTTGACTTTCATATGTGAAAATATTAAATTATACAATAAAGAAATAAAGAAATATATATATATATATATATATATATATATTATTTGGTTCCATTATTATTTTCTACATATGGAAGAAGAATAAAACCCTTAATGTTTTATTATTTTTTATTCTAAATAATATTATTATCATTGGTTATTGATGTCTTAATGTTATTATTTTCTACATATGGAAGAAGAATAAAACCCTTAACCAAAAAAACTTTTGGACATGTAAAATGCAGTCAACTTACCCATATATACTACTATCTTGATTGTGAAAATAATACTCAAATGTCGATCATAGGACAGACTTTCTGTGTAAGAGATTTGATGTGTTTTATCACTTGATGAAATGTTTTGTCAAAAGAAATAAGAAGACAAGCAGTTTTACTTCAGAATGATGATTGTAAATCTTAGTTTAACTCTGGCTCGGACTATAATAACATTTTAATATCAGTTCTAGCTATGTCAAAATCCATTGTTTTCCAATTCGGTTATCTTCATACCCATTTGAAAAACCATTTAAATCGATTAAATATCATGTCGGCGTGGATATATAGTTCCACTTGAATTACTTTTTCGATTAATTATCATATTATAACCAATCGAGATGTAGAATAAAATTCTTGTCGACATCCATTTTTGCATAACATATTAATAAGTATGTAAAAATACAACAAACATTGGATAGTAAAATAAATTTCCTACAATTAATTATTGTTAGTTAAATACTTTTATTCTAAAATATATAAATGGAAAGGGAGTACAATTTGTTTAACAATACTCATATAAAATGTGATTATAAGTAGAAGTATATATTTTTGATGAAAAAAGATAAAATAAAGGTAAAGTAGGTGGAAAATGAATAGAGTTGGTTAATAAAAGAAAAGAAAAGAAAAGAAAAAGGATAAGCTAGGTAGCTAAAGGAATCTAATATTGTAAAATCATGAAATAGGTACATGCAACATAATGCATGAAGGGACATGCATACGTGTATGGCGATTCACCTCCCACTTTCTACCTTTTTTTCAAGTATAAGAAGGGACTACTCTTCATTTTGCTACTCATCAACATCCCCCTTAACTTCATCTTTTCACTTCTTTTACTTCTACTAATACTCTAACTACTAGCTAGTTTAAGAGAAATTCATGTTTTGAATTAACTAGATATCATTTATTCATCAAATTATTAGTTTTTTAGTTATTAGTAGTTTTATTTGTAATTTGTTATCTACTAAAAACTAAGAAAATGGAAATTCAGTCTATTTCTGGGGGTATTTCAAAGATTAAGGCTTATTTGGCTATTATTTCCCTGCAATTTGGTTACTCTGGGATGTATATAGTAACTGCACTTTGCTTGAAACGTGGGATGAACCATTACATCCTTTCTGTTTACCGTCATGTCTTTGCCACCCTTGCTATCGCTCCCTTCGCCCTTATATTTGACAGGTACTCAAATATTAGTTAATATTGATTGATTTGTATCGAATTTATTTTGCTTTAATTAAATACTTATTTCTTTTAAATGTTTAAAAATTTATTAATCACTATTTTGTTTGTATATTTTGTTACAGAAAAACAAGGCCCAAGATGACTCTCTCAATCTTTCTCAAGATAATGGTGCTTGCTTTTCTTGAGTAAGCCTCTTTTTTAATAAAAAAAAAGAAAATAACTCTTCTTTACGTGCTATTTAATTAATTTTCATAATTTGTTGTGTTAACTTTTATCTCTAATTTTGATTTAAGTTAAATATTTATATTTGAAGTATAATATATTAATAAATTACCTTATAAAATTAAGTGTACTTTTATTTTGTTGAGACTTATTTTATGACTTTGAAAATATGAAATGTTATTGGTGTAATTTGATCTAATTTATTATATTTATTAAAATATTATTCAGGCCTGTCCTCGATCAAAATCTATACTACGTGGGATTGAAGTTAACGTCAGCAACACTTACTTCTGCAAGTGTCAATATTCTTCCAGCAATTACCTTCATTATGGCAACAATTTTCAGGTATATATAGACTCCATTAAATAGTTATAAATTAAATTAAATAGTAATAAATTAGAATATATATATATTTTAAATTTTTAAATTGTATAGACAAAATTACATTTCATTATAAAATTTTGGAATTTATATAAATATCACCAAATAGCAATGTTATAATATAATATATTATTTTTTCTCAAAAAAAATATATAATATATTATTTTATTTTTTACTTTGTTTTCTAATTTACTATTTTTAATATATTATTATTATTATTATTATTATTATTATTATTATTATTATTGCCTGTTTATTATGAATATCACATAAATTTATTTTCTTGGGTGACATACTATGATGAAAAGGGGTTGCACCAATTAAAAAATATCATTATCATGCAATTACTAGCTAGTTCAAAAGTTTATCATTTTAATTTTATAAGAATTATTTTCACTCATACTAATAGGCATATTATATTAGATGGGTTTAAATGTATACTTCACAAGGCCATCACATCATAATGTGTTGCGCATATTATAAATTCAGAATTTTTAGATATTTATTAAATTGTAATTGAGAATATATGTATATATGTTTCAAAGTTACATATATTTACTTACATGCCATAACAAAATATATACCCAAGAAGACAACTTCAAATGAGAAAGATAAAAAGATATTCCTAATAAATATATATATATATATATATATATAAAATAAATACAACCTCACGAATAATTATATTTCCCAAAAATATATTTCAGATGATATAGTGACCCTTATAATTATAACGTTCTGTTACCTAACAAGTAATTAATTATATGTGATGATTGTTAAACTTTATTGAAATGAAAATAGTTTCTTACTCCTTTTGTATTAATACTACTCTTCTCTTAACATTTCTATATATAGTTAAAAATATGTAGGGCAATCATTTAAATTTTGGTATGGTGGAAAATAGAGGAGATACCCTATACACATATGCTCAATATACAAAGATTCAACTAATCACACACAAACATATTCATATAGTAAACATGGTCGATTAAAAATAACTTTTTTTTGTTAGTTTGCTTATATTAAAAAGGGTAGAATTAAAAATGGCATTAGGGTTATGAAATGAAATATTCATATTGAAATAAACTCGACTCTTAGTGCAAATACTACATTGTTCTTTAAAATTTACGGGCATTCTATTAATTATTTCAATGAGTGTTTTTTTAAATGGAACAAATTCTAAAGAAAGAGAAATAATAGGAGTATTTCACATATAACGAAAATTTTAAAAGAAAATTCTAACTTTTTCTAGAACTCATACGTAAGAGGTATTATTAGCTAATTATCTTTTTTGAAAGATAAAAGAAGATAAAAGTAGTTTTAATTTAGTGCGTGTGGTGTGGCATCAACAAAAACGACTCTTGCCAAATGACACAACAATCTTATTGGAGGACACAATTTTTTTGTGGAACCAAATACGACAACCAACTCCCAACAATAGCTATATAACAACAAAATTTGTTTTCAACAAATAAATGTACTTTTTATCAATCATTACTAAATAAAATTTTGAATTATTTGTTTTTTTATGAATTGCATAACTAAGAAAAAAACTGTTTGAATGATGTGTATTTTATTAATTTAAATATCAACCAACAAAAATTATAACAAATATAGTCTAGGTAAAAAGAGAGAATATACTACTCCGTTACTTGAATTAGTAGAAAAATAAAATTGGTATTTTAAGAAAAATATGGATATTAATTAATAATTAATAAAGAGAGAATAAATTATGAGCATGAAATTGAAACAGAGTTAAAATATATTGATCATCATCATCATACTCAATATCCCGCTCAGAGCAGAGTCTGGGTGAGGTAAGTTGACAAACAATCCTTACCCGTACTCCCTTTAAAGGAGGACTAGAGGAAAGTGGTCTATAATTTATCCCAAGAAGGAAAGAGCCCTGAATTTCGGCACCTGTAATTTAAAATAATCTTAAAAATACATTTAATACAAAATAAGTGGTACGAATTAATCAAAATAACAAATAATACAAAAAAATGGGACAGAGAAAGTAGTGATCTATGTAAATTTATTTAAAAAATACATAATTGGAAAAGTTAATTTTAAAAAATATATTTCCTTTCTTCTGAAATATTCGCTCCTAATTATGACACGTTAATGAAAAAATATCACCATCAGTAGCAAGTATAATAGAACACAAAAAGTATTTGAATCTAATGGGCGAGCAGCGGTCATTTTCATTTTCCCATTTTTGATGTTATTATCTTAATAAACGGCTTTATCCATTTAGATTTAATTTAATTTAAAATATTGTTCATACCCGTCCGTTCAACATAGTGGTCAAAGAATGGACTAGTGAAACAAGCTAATGGACAACTCGTCCATGAACAAAACTAAAACTTTGTTTTCATATACTTTTGTAGTCACTTAATACTTAGCATTTATTATCTTTTTTAATTATTTTATGGTAATTGTATTTTTATTATTTTATTAAAAAGTAACTCAAGAATTTACTATTTTATCTTGATTTTATTTTTACTCGTCATATTATTACTTTTTTACCTACTTTTCAAAAGGGTAAAATAGATAAAACGCATTGAAAGCAATTTTTCTTAATTTCTTGTATCATCAATCATATATCCAAATGTGCAAGTAATTAAGAACGAACTAGGTAGTATATTATATAGATTAAATATTTTAGTAAGTTATATTGTTACCTAAAGTAATTATTTCAATAAAACATGTAGTATTTACATACATTTCTTAAATAAAATAGTATTTTTTTTCTTGCAATATTCTTTGAAAATTTTATCTATATATATCTCCATACTGAATTTCGTACACTGCACAGAGTTCTAAACTAGTATATTTAGTTTTGTTTAGATATAGTGATAAATAATAATATATGAGTTTAATTAAAGAGAAATATTAACTAGAAGTAGTTTAATTAATTAATTAATTGTTGTTTGGATGATGAATATACGGTAGACTAGAGAAAGTGGACATAAGGAAGCTTCCAAGCCAAGCAAAGATAATAGGAACAATAGTGACGGTAGGAGGAGCAATGATAATGACACTTTACAGAGGTCCAATCGTAAATGTTTTCGGAGGACATGGAATTGATCCACATAGCTCAACCACTGCTGCTGCTGCTGCTACTTCTACTCAGCATTGGATTATTGGCACCCTTTGCGTTCTCGGCAGTTGCTTGGGCTGGGCTGGTTTCTTCATCCTCCAAGTAATTAATTACTCTACATATTTTATTTATTTAATTACCGTTAGAAGTCCACATGTGAGATGTCCCATATCGGAGAAAGAGAAGAGTATGCATCACTTTATATACTCAGAGAGTAACTCCTACTATTACTAATTGGTTTTAGTAGTGAACCTTCTTTGGGTTTATGAGTGGACTACTTCTTCTCCTCCTTGTTTGGGTTGCCCAGGCCCATTTTCTAAATTCTATCAATTACAAAATATTATATGAGACAGTCTCATCCAGAGACACGTCTTATACATGGGCTGCATAGTCCATATCATACATACTATGATAATATTATGAGAATAAAGTCTCCTTGCAATACAACAAAATTAACTTATCGGGACATAAAATTTAGTGGCAATTAAAAAATGTCATTGATTTATGTTTTTAGTATATAATAATTATTGGGTTTTATTCTAAGTTCCACCATAAAGTGATCTAAGAGACATTTTATTTGGCCTTTACAGCCCATTTGGTAGGTGGTAATAAACGCTGGTAATAAACGGTTCGTTAGTGACATAAGTAACTATTATTATGATCTATATGGTGACATTTATGAGAAATGTGACTAAATCCTATATTGCGAAAAGCTTTAGTATGAATTTTAATTATGCTATTAAAGGATCTAATAATTGTCCCTAAATTAACTATATATACCTTTAGAATTTTAAAGTAGTGACATTTAAATTAGTGTCACCAAATATTTCCAACTTTAAGTATAACATGTTGTAGTGTTGTTTGAGGTCATGAAAAATGGTCTATTACAAAAGTAGCTCTAATTTAATTTGCATTGTCACGAACTAATTCAATTGAAAGTTTAATTAAGCTATTAGTCTACGTGCTCAATTATTAATATTTAAAATTGTTGCATGCAGTCATTTACATTGAAGGAGTACCCATCAGAACTATCACTAACAGCATGGATATGCTTCATGGGATCATTAGAAGGTGGTGTTGTTTCACTTGCTTTGGTACGAGACATGAAAGCCTGGGCACTTGGCTGGGACTCCAGACTTCTTGCCTCTGTTTACACCGTAAGTATAATCACATCATTTTTAAATAAGACAATCTCTATATATTGAGTTGACTCATAAATATTTAATGTGCTAAAGTAATTAGTTACAATTTTAAATGAAAAATAATATAAATATAAAATATTATTAAATGATAAATGAAATTTGAGATTTATAGAAACTTATCATCTCATATTTTAATTTTAATAATTAATCAGGGAGTGATATGCTCGGGAATAGCATATTATGTACAAGGAGTAGTAAACAGGGAAAGAGGACCTGTTTTTGTGACAGTTTTCAGCCCTCTTTGCATGATCATTACCGCAGCTCTAGGATCCATCATCTTGCATGAGATTCTTCACTTGGGAAGGTAATAATATACTTGTGTTATTCAATCCGTTTCAGTTTGTTTGTTACCCTTTCACTAAAACGAGAAATAATATAGATTAATCCATTATTCACTCTGTTTCACTTTATTTCTTACTCTTTTGCTAAAACGAGAAATATGTATATCCTAATCTACAATTATCACATAATTGACTCTCTAAATCCAAATACAACTACATTATATTCACTAATTCTGTTTCTGTTTGTTTGTTACCCTTTTGCTAAAACGAGAAATAGTATATCCTAATCTACCGTTATCACTCACGTAATTGACTTTCTAAATCCAAATAAACCTGCATTATTCACTGATCAGTTTCAGTTTGCTTGTTACCCTTTTGATGAAACTGAGAAATAATATATCCGTATCTACTAAACCATGCACATAATTGAATTTGTTAATCCAAATGCATACTTATTCACTCTATTTCAGTTTGTTTGTTACTCTTTAATTCTCGTAAATAGAGAAACAATAATCATACATTATACTAAAAAACTTAGAAAATTCCAAGTGTCACAACTAAAGAAAATTTATCAAATGGAACTCATTTATTGGCTAAAGAAAAATGACATGACATTTAATCTTAACTAATATCTTTACTATTAAAGTATCTTTGACTAATATTTATTTATAATTAAATTGAGTAAAGTAGAGAATGCAATATACTGCATAATATATATGACTTTACTTTTATAATATCATATGTTTATATATGTCGATTTTAAAAACCGTACATTTGTATGAGTTCTACAATATCCTAATAATCTACCACAATGATGCTTGTGTCAAGTAACCAACTCAACCAAAAGCATAACCTGATGGTTGAGGCCCCAGGATATGTTATATACTCTAACACGCCCCCTCACACGAGAGCCCTTTGGGCTAGAAGTGTGGATGCAGCACAGGCCCTCCTTATACCTGGTAAATATTCCACTTGAATGAGGGGTGATTGAGATTCGAACCCGTGACCTCTTGTCACGTTGGCTTCTGATACCATGTCAAGGAACCAAAACAGCCAAAAGCTTAGGCTGATGGTTGAGGCCCCAAGATATGTTATATACTCTAACAGAATTCACATAATTGATGAATTTTTTAATCCAAATATATTATATACTAAATGGAGGGTTATAACATAAAATGTTGCAGCATAATTGGAGCATTGGTGATAGTGATAGGGCTATACACAGTTGTATGGGGCAAAAGCAAAGATCATCACCAACCATCAATGGAGAAAGGTGGGAAAGAATTGCCCATGGCTATGCCTATCACAGATCATAATGAGCATCAAAGTAATATCACATTGACCAAGATTTCCACTGGACAAGAGGCTGCTACATAACATAATTTATATTAATTAATTACATCTTTAAAAATAACTAAATTAAAGATCACTGCAATATGTACTTTTGTTTTGTTTTGTCAAAATGTGGAATTTGTAGTTTGGGATGATGAAGGGGATTATATATAATGGTCTTTCAAAAGAATATAAGTAATTAGCTAATTAATTTCATTTTCCCAAACATCATGTACTTGAAATTCCTTGCTCCTAATTTGTAAACTTCATCTCTCTTCTTTTTGCTAATGTAAAATTTCATCAACTTTAACATCTCTTTTTGATTTAATTTAAAATTAATTCCAAATTACAGCTTTAATGTTTATTTTTTGCTTATTACAACCTTGAAAGTATCAAAGAGTACACCATTCAAAGCTATGTGACTGTTGACCAACCCACATGACCTTTGACCAGTCTAAATGATCGTTGATCATTACTAATCACTTGTGATTTTTGTTGACCACCCCTAATTACCTTTGACTTTCCTAATTACCAATTTTAACTTTATGTTTTAGCACTTTAACGTCGTTTTTATCCACCATAAGTCCATAACGATATTTTTTCAAAAAACAGTCGCGATTATCCTTATGGTGTAACTATTTTGAAAATCAGGTAGAAACAAGTACATATTTGCCTACTTTTGGGCACGTAGACCGAAAAAGATACCCATCATAATGATATTTTTGCAAAAAATGGACGTCGTAGTTATCCATATGGGGTAACTCTCTCGAAAAGTTGGTCGAAACAAATACTTATTTTTAAAAGAGTTGCTCATAAAGATAATCGCGACGTCTATTTTTTTTAAAAAAATATCGTTATTATGGTTAAAAATGACATTAGATATCTTTTTCGATTTACGAGTCGAAAAATAGGCAAATAAATACTTGTTTCGAACGTATTTTTAAAAAATTCACCCCAAAAGGGAGACTGTGACATCCGTTATAGGAAAAAAAATATACCGTCATATAATGTGTAAAAAAGACGTTAAAGTGCTACAACATAAGGGTATAATTGGTAATTATGAAAGTCAAAGGTAATTAGGGGTGGTCAACAAAAGTCAAAGGTGATTAGTAATGGTCAACAATCATTTAGGATGGTCAAAGGTCATGTGGGTTGGTTAACGATCACTTGGCTTAAATGATGTACAATTTGATACTTTCAAGGCTGTAATTCGCAAAAACTAATTACTCTATCCGTTTCCTAATGTTTTTCTCATTTACTTTTTGCACAGTTTTTAAAGTAAATTTTAAGTCTTAATATCTCTAAATAAGCATCATAAAAAATTATGAAAAATATATAATTAAAAAGTATACTTTAAGACGAATCTAACAAGATCTCACATTGATATATTTTATCATCTATATATGTCTTAAAAATCTTGATTAAATTTCTCTCTCCAAAATAGAATATTCTAAATGAGAAAAATATTAGAATACAGAAGGAGTAAACAAGACTCTAATTCGCGAAAGCCTAATCTTAAAGATTGTACACCATTGACATTTACCCATTGTTTGGATGGAGCCGAATTCGAAGATGAGCGATATGGGACAACTGTAGATTGTAAATTTTGAAACAAATAAGAGTTTCAATTAAAAAAAATAAAAAACTAAGAGCCAAATCAAAATATATCCAAAAATAAGCGTGAAATTCCCAAAGCAGAGGGTTGGAGCTGTTCGCAGTTACTAACTGCGAACAGCTATGCGGGTTTTAAAACTCAGTTTCTTCCTTCCCAGACTTCATTTCCCCAATTTGATAAACCCTAACCCTTAAAAAACACGACTTTTCTCTCCTCCAAACACTCTTAAACTACTTGCTTACATAAATTTTTTTCATTCCTAATCTAATTTAGCACTTCAAATCTAGTCTGGGATAATCTAGCTTGCTCAAAGGTAGTTTTTTTTTTAAAATTTTTTTCAATTTATTTCGTTTTTTAGGTTAATATTAAACTTTGTTTTAAATACTCCAATGTAGGTAAATTATTCAATCAACACTCTTTTGAAGCTTCCACATTTGATCAAGGTAATGTTTAATTGTTCTATTATCTCTATTTTGTTGGTTGATTAGTTGTTGGTGATAATGAGCATTGATATGTATTCTTTAGAAATATTTGAACTTAATCGTTACTTAAGTTGTTGGTTGATTAGTTGATTAGTTCTATTATCTCTATTTTATTAGAATTGATGATCTAGAAATATATTATTAGAATTTAGGATGTTGTTTTGGGATTGATGATGATCTTGATTATGTTTGTATTGATGTAGAAATGGCGTCATTTCGTGTGACTATTGTGTGTTTTTGGAATGGTTCTATTCGAGAAAGTAGTGGGAATGTTGATTATGTTGGTGGTAGACGTAAGTTGTTTGCGTGCAAATCAAACATGGAATTGATTGAGTTTAAACGCCTTATAAGTTCTAGGATTGGGTTGGATCTAACAAAATTTACCGTTGATATAAGTTTCAAGTATTTCATGAGTGGACAATATACAGTCCTTCCGGTTGAGGATGAGTACGCTTTAGATGCTATGTGGGAGCATTCAAAGATTTCCCATTCTTTAGAAATCTACGCGGAAGTAGTTCCTTTAGGTAATGTGGTTGCTTCTAATCCTAATCCTACACCTATGCCTATATCCACTCAAGATCCGTTTAATCCTTCCCCTTGTTCTCCTTCTCAACCCCCTCCCAATCAAGTTTCAAATGATGAAGTAGTAAACTTAGGAGATATGGATGATGGTTTTGAGAGTAATGAGCTTGATGATGATCCATCTGAGGATGATGTGGATGTGGATGAGGATGCCCTAGCAACTGACATGACTTTAGGAAATATTGTTCCCCCTACACCCTATGCAAAATGTCCATCTGTAGATGAGCATGAGGAGGACAACTCATGGAGGACTTGGGCTTGTGATACTACTTACACTGAAGAAGGTGAGTTGGAGAAGGGTATGAGGTTTGATAATAAGGAAGCTTTGTTGGAAGCTATAAGAGTGTATCATATTCGTAGAAATGTGGAGTATAGAACCGAGACTTCAAACCAATCCGTCCTTACCTTGAAATGTAAGCGGGATTGTTCATGGAGACTTAGGGCTAGGATTGATACATATACATCTTCCTGGCTTATTGTTACATACAATGGGAAGCATGAGTCTTGTATTCAAGATAGTGACACTGTCTCGGTTGGACACATCCACTTGACATCCTCTGTTATTAACAATGTGATTAGAAATTGTGTTGCTAAAGACCCATCAATTAAGGTATCTGTAGTTCGTCAGATGGTTAAAGATCGTTTTGGTATTGAAGTGAACTACAAACGAGCTTGGTGTGCTAAGCAACAAGCATTGATAAGCATATATGGGTCTTGGGAAGGTTCTTACACTCTCCTTCCTCAATTTTTAAAAGCTTTGCAACATTCGAACCCGGGATTGGTAGTTGATTGGTTCTTTAAGGAAGACAATGAGATGGGTGTTTATAGACGACCTAATATTAGAACCTTCCAACGGGTCTTTTGGGCGTTTAAACCTTGCATTGATGGCTTCAATCATTGTAAACCCCTTATTGCTATTGACGGCACACACTTGTATGGTAAGTATCGTCATACTTTATTGACTGCCATTGCCCAAGATGGTAATAAGGGAATCTTTCCATTAGCTTTTGCCTTGGTTGAGAAGGAGTGTATTGCTGCGTGGTCGTGGTTCATGGCTTGTATACGTAAGCATGTGACACAAAGGTGCGGTCTATGCATCATTTATGATAGACACGCTGGTATTTTAGCAACCATGGACGAGCCGGAGTGGCAACCACCTTATGCATATCATAGGATTTGTTTACGTCACTTGCTTAGCAACTTTAATCGTGCTATGGGTAATGTTCAATTGAAAAAGTTGTTTGGTAGAACTGCTGAGCAAAGGCAACAAGCTAAGTTAATGAATGGCTTAAAGGCAATTGCAACTGCTAAAAGAGAGGCCGTTTTTTGGATTGATAACGTGGGAGATATGTCCAAGTGGTCGTTATGTCATGATGGAGGGTATAGGTATGGCGTTACGAACACGAATTTAGCCGAAGTTTTCAACTACGTATTAAAGGGTGTTCGTTTCCTACCTTTGACCACACTTGTTGAGTTCACCTTCTATCGGATAAATGATTATTTTGTTCAAAGACGTCAACGTGCTAGTTCATGGTTACTTGGAGGACACAAGTACACTTCACATGCCACCAAGATTATCAATAGAAACACCGAGAAGGCGAACTTTCATGAGATTGTTGCTTTTGACTATAACAGAGGTGTTTTTGAAATTAAGACTGGAAGGGGTAACAGAGGTTCTTCGAAGGGGGGTAAGATTCAAACAGTGGACTTGCATCAAAAAAAGTGCACATGTAACAAACTGGAGATATACCACCTTCCCTGTTCACATCTGCTTGCTGTTTGCATGAAACGACATCTATCATATGAGCGCTTTGTGGATCCGTGTTACACTTCTCAGAGTTATGCAAGCACGTACGAACCTTGTTTCAACCCGATGCTTGATAAGAGGTCATGGCCTGAGTATAGGGGTTTTGAAGTTAGACATGACCCCGATCAAATTCGTGGTAAAGGAAGACCTAAGTCTTAGAGGATTGCCAATGAGATGGATGAAGGCACAAGGAATCGCAGTAGTTGTGGTCGTTGTGGGAGTGAAGGCCATAATTCTAGAACTTGTAACTCCAGGTAATTTACAATATATATAACACAAATGTATGAAACATATATATTAACCTAATTCACTTGATATACAGTAGTAGAGGAGATGGATCCAGCAGCTCCAGGACCCCAAGATCCTAGTGTCCTGACTATGCAGGAGGAGCACAGGAGCACTCCTCTATGGGATGCCGAGGTTAGTGTTTTGTTCTAAATATTTTATTTATAATGATGAAACATTACACCGTTAACATATGTACATGTCTATCTACGTAGGTTTCAGATACAGCTACCTTAGGCACCAGGCATCCAGATTCGGTTCCATGGGAGATCGATGATAGGATCATCCCATACCTAGAGAGAGCCAGGTTATTTGATTTCCACCTTGTAGCTTATGGTAGAGTGGACCGTGCTATCATCACGGCACTTGTTGAGAGATGGCGTCAGGAGACGCACACGTTTCATCTCCCTCTTGGTGAGGCTACTATCACACTACTTGATGTAGCCTTACTAACACGGCTTCCCATCGAGGGACGTGCCGTGTCCACTGCTGGACGTCGGCTATCGAGCTGGCGTGACTTAGTTCACCGCATCCTGGGAGAGCGCCCTCCAGCGGACGTGATTCGGGGGAGCGGTCTGCGGAGTACGTGGCTGGTGCAGACCTTCTCACAGCTCCCCGCAGGTGCTGACGAGGGCACCATATCGAGGTACGCGAAAGCGTACGCCTTATATTTGATAGGAGCTGTCTTGTTTGCTGATAAAACAAGCAACCAAGTTCAGCTCCTATATTTGACGTTGCTGGACGACCCATGGGAGGTTATCTCCGAGTACAGCTGGGGATCCGCCGCCCTGGGCTACTTATACAGGAGGCTGTGTGGTGCTTCCAAAAAGGGCGTCCGGGAGATCGCAGGACCACTTGCCATATTACAGGTAATTATAATAACATATACAACTTCTACTATAGTACTAATATCGTCATTATAAAACACTAATATATAATTTATATTTATAGCTGTGGGCGTGGGAGCACATTTTGATCGGCCAGCCTTACAGATCGGTTGGTCGAGGTGAGTTTGCTCCTCCGCAGCAACCCCCGCCAGAGACTCCCTATGGTTCGCGTTGGAATTTTGCGCGCCGAACGCGCAAACATACTGGTACCGGCCTAGGATTCTACCGAGATCAGTTAGATCTTCTGCAACCGAATCAGGTAAACATTTAACAAATCAATATCGTTATTTCAAAGCTATGATCTTTACCGCATCAATAACGTACCTATATTATAGTTTGTATGGGATCCGCATTCTCGAGGCTTACGCATGCCCTCGATCACTCGGGGATTGCCGTGTGTGGAGGGCTTCGTGCTACTCATATGCTTCGACATTGTCGAGTACATCTACCGAGCGCTCTCGCCAATATGGGTTGGTCGAACATACCTCCACCCTCGGATACGAGCCGAGTCGCACCTCATCTCCGTGAAGAACAGGCCACTTAACTGGTCAGAGATCAACGGGCGCCACATCGCCCGCTGGGATCGTAGACTGGAGGTTATAGCCCAAGGTGCGCCAATTCATTCTGTCGGGGCACCGACAACACCGGATTACATGCAGTGGTTCCTCTCCATCACACGTCGATGGATGACACGCCCACGTTGACTCGATTTGTAAGTCTTCATTTACATTTAATTTATTTACTTTTCGATCTCATATTGTAATACTAGATTAACTAAGCTCTTAATTAACATTTCCAGGCAAAAGGTGTGGCGGACGTTATCCGAACTACTCATGAGGAGCCGGTCCGAGAGATTGCGCAGGATGTGCTCCTTGGCACGCAGTTCCAGCACTTCATACCGGAAGTTGCTGCCGGGTCATCATCGACAGAGCGTGAAGCTCATTTGGAGGAGATGGATGTCTCTCACAGCTATCGAGCGGGCCATCTCAACCAACTCAACCATCTCAATCATCCCAATATCAGACCCCTCCCCGACCAACTCAAGCAACCGGGTCTTACTACCGTAGGAGGCCTAGGAGACCAACTCAGTTGGATAGGGTAGATGAGTGATCGGGATTTTGTTGTATGTATTTGACTACGAATGTTTTAAACATATGTATATATATTTAGTTGTATGTTTTAGACATATGTATATATTTAGTTGTATGTTTTAGACATATGTATATATTTAGTTGTATGTTTTAGACATATGTATATATTTAGTTGTATGTTAATGATCTTCAAGTTTGTTAATCACACATACATAGTTTGTTAATTAACTATTACAATTACAATCTAGGGTTTCTTCTTAAACTTATTCAAAATCCTCTTCGTTTCTTCACTTCTACGAGCCTTATCAAGCGCTTCCCTTTTCAAGTTATTTATCTCCTTTCTAAGCTCTTCATTCTCCTTATGAAGCCTAACAATGATTGCTCTTTGACATTCGTGCCTCGGACAACCCACCTAAAGTAGGGCATCCTAAGGTCATGTCATCTTGAATAGTGGACAAGATTAACAAATAAACGCAACATATTGACGCCCGGGATACGTATCGCTCCAATCACGACCAAACTCGACTTCATAACCACAATGACAATGCTCATCCATGGGCAATGAATCTTTTATTTACACAAACATATAAGTTAAATGCATCAATATAAATCAATAATAGCATTAATAAAATGAAAGAAAACTTAATAACTATATAAATAAGAATATTAACAAATAAACTTACCTAAACAAAGGGATAATAGCTTTTTAGAATATGTGATAAATTAAGATTTAGGGTGTATTTATAGAGAAATGGAAATGACCGTTAATGTGACCATACAACGGATAGTTTGGAAGATTCAAAAGGCATAGAATCGTTCAGAGTAGTAATCGACGAAGGTCAAAGATCAGCTGCATCATTCGATTCTAGCTGCATGACGACGTACTCTTTTGAATCTTCTCTGCTGTTCGCACTTATTAACTGCGAACAACTCCAAACCCTTATCCAAACCTAGCAGACGCTTATTTTTGGATATAGTTTGTTTTGGATCTTATTTTTTTATTTTTTTATATTGAAACTCTTATATGTTTCAAATTTTCACGCATAGGCTGATTGGGCCGAAACTGATTGATGCACTGATTGGTGGACTGAGATGGCCGAAACTGTCTGGGCCGATTCTGTGGCTTATTTGGGCCCAAAACTGACGCATGGATGAAAATTTGAAAAGGATAAGATTATAAAACAAAAAATAATAAAATAAGAGTCAAATTAAAGTTAACCCAAAAATAAGCGTCAAATTTCCAAAGCACAGGTTTGAAGCTGTTCGCAGTTACTAAGTGCGAACAGCTAGGTTGACTTTTTGACCTGTTCGCAGTTAGTAACTGCGAACAGGTCAAAATGAGTCAACAGGTTGTTCCCACTTACTAAGTGGGAACAGCCTGTTGACTCATTTTGACCTGTTCGCAGTTACTAACTGCGAACGTCCCTGGCTTTTTTTTGAAAATATCTCTTCTGTTCGCACTTATTAACTGCGAACATATCCGAACCTTTGCCCAGGCCTAGTAGACGCTTACTTTTCGAAATACTTTGATTTGGCTCTTATTTCATTATTTTTTTTGTTTCATAATCTTATCCTTTTCAAATTTTCCGCATGGAATGATCCTTTTGTGGGCTGAAATTGAGGAAAATTATGGTTGGAAGGATTTGGGCCATATTGCACAGTGAATGATAATCTGACAATGACATGTTAAGTGAAGAGTTTTGTAGATCTAAAGTTAAACAAGCACTCATATAACCTCTGGTGACGAATGTACTTTTCTTGGATATTTTTTAAGTAGCAAAGCATAAAGAGTCCTAAATACATATAAATATAGTTGACAAAATCCCAATTGAAAAAGAAATTCCTACCTCTACTCCAAAAAAAAGAAGGTCAAGAAAAACTAGAGACTATATTTAAATAGTTATTACTCTTAGATTTTAAACAATTTTTTTTGTGATCAAGTTATTCCTCAGTTACTGAGCCTTGATTATGATTAGTCAGCGTGACTCAACTGGATTTATGTCTAGTTGATTTAGTAGTTCCTTAGGTGAACTCGACGGGATCAGTGTACGGGGTATGACTAGGGATGGTCATGGGGTGGATCTGGAGCGGGTCCAACCAGACACGGACTCAGACCCTTTTAATTTTTTGAGATGCAGACCCGGATCCGGACCCTATGGGTCTAAAATTTTCATACCCAGACCCAGACCCTTCGAATCTGATGAGTTTAGGGTTCTTAATGGGTCTAAAAAAGTGTCTTTGATTTGTCAAATTTGAACCATTTGTAAGTCATTATATTTTTCGTATATTTGTAAGAGAGTTATTATCGTATTTTAGACATATTTAATACTAATTTAACATCTAAAGGCGCATATCGTCATCCATATACGCTTAAATTTTATTATAAACACAGTTCGAGTCCATGACATAAGGGTAATTGGGTTAGTACATAGCAAGTAGCATATATAATATTTATATATATATATTATGATTATTTGAAAAGAAAATCAGTGTCGGGGGTAGAATTAATACGTAGAAGACAAATAGAAATGGACAACTTAATATTTATAAGGGTCCGAGGGGCGGGTCCAGGGTCCGGATCCGGACTCGCCAATTATTTTTTAGATCCAGATCCAACCCGGATCCGATGGGTCTCAAAAAACAAGACCCAGACCCTTAAAAAAGGGTCGGATCCGTGGCAGGTCCAACAGGATCCTGGACCCATGACCATCCCTAGGTATGAGCATACTTATGTCATTGGGCACCAAGGTGTTACCATGCGCGTCTTGCAAACCCCAATATGGTGGCCTCTTCACTGGATTGGTACCCCAGTGTATTTAATTTCCTAAATGTAGGACCTGAAAGGGTCAGCTGGAGGGGGTATATGAGCTCATACTTTGTCATGGGTGTCGAATGGCCGATAACGCCATTGGCCTTGTCACTAAGCCATAATTAGAGAAAGGATCCACAACTTTTGAATACTCTTCGAGGGATTAGAAGTCTTGAAAAAGAAATCGTGGAGTAAATAGGAAGTGCTAAGATAGATGAGCAGAATTCTTATTGTTGTGCTGTGTCATTATTTCATCTATTTATTCTATAGTTCTAATTATTATAAGTTCGTTGATTATTGACGTGTATGTGTTTTGTTGTTGCTGCTTGATTGTGACTTTTTATAATGTTCCTGCTATGGTACATTTGATTATGGTCATTATGTTGAGCAGCAGGAGGATCATAATTTGGCATAATAGGTATAGAAGCTTCTTTTGCGTTGCATTGGGGAAAGAGTGGAGTACGATTGTAGCAATTGTTATATAATTAGCCTAAATTTTTGTAGCTCTTATATTGTTTATAAAGTTTTTGGGTTGGACAATTCTTTCTATGGAGCCATGTGACTCTGTGTATGGTTTTTCGCTTCAAAGTTTTTGGATGTATGGTCGTAAGAATATTTCTTTTGTAGCTAATAAACGATGCGTTCCACGACCTGTGTTGGAGTTGATGAATTGACGATTTGACGATGATTCATTTCCTCGTGAAATATTTTTGGAAGGCATTGAGGCCTTAGATTAGCTTTGTTGTGTTGTTTTATTTACCTATCTTTGTCACATCCTCAATTTTTAGTAGAGATGCTGCCGAAATACACTCACCTTTTTTAAGTTAACGTATATTTATATTCTTTTTCTTTCATTTTATGTAACACCCGAATTTTCTTTCGTCCTTTATGATTTTGGTTTCGTTTACGAGGTTGGAAATTCAGGGGTATTGCAATATCACCATATTAAACTCCGTGCATTGCAGGGGTTTTTATATTAGTTAACTCTAATACAAACAACTCTAAATTTTCATATTCCGTGGATGTAGCTTTTTTTTTTTGAATAATATCTGATTCATTAATAAAGAGTCATACGACATCTACATCAGAGATAAAAATTAGCAAGTACTTAACAACTTTAACCAAAGATAATTCAAAATTAACAAAACTACGATCGTTGTATATGAGATCTGACAATTCTGAACATCCTCTTCCAAATCGCTGTTTGACACGGCCTTCTACGAGGGGGTCTTTCGAATTGTAGTTTTGAGATTGAATTGAATTTGATATAGTTGATGGTAATTCACTACAACATAAATTGCTTTTAGTGGGATATATTTAGAGACATTTAATTTAAATGTCACTATTTTAAATTTCTTATAGTGTATATAGAGGATTTAGTGACATTTATTAGAGTATTTAGTGACATATTAAAAAGTCACACTAAAGCTTTTAGCGACATATGATCTAGTGACATTTCACACAAATGCCACTATAAACTATAGTGACAATTACATATGTCACTAAAGACCAAATTAAATGTCGCTAAATCATTTTATTGTGGAACTTAAATAAAAACTAATAATTATTACACTAAAAATATGAATCAGTGGCATTTTTTTAATGCCACTAAATTCAATGTCGCAAAAAGCTAAATTTGTTGTAGTGATTGCAATTTTGGTGTCTGTTGCATTATCGCATGAATCTCTACCCACAAATCAATTACAAACCAAACTTCATAACTCTAAAGTCTCACGAAGAGAGAGATCAAAACCCAATATATGGGTAGAATCAACCCAATGAATGGGTAGAACAAATCTCCTGTAGAGAGAGGACACATACTTATTCTAATCATATTCTAAACGCTTAAAATGGACAAGTTTAGGGGCTTACCATCAACCAAAACGGTGATGATAGCCCTAAACCAATTATGGAGGTTAAGGTTTTTTAGAAAGACAAGAGAGAAAGTGAGAGGGGGGAGGGAGTCGGTTGAGGAATTCTGTGCTTCACTTATTGTTCTTATCAATCCTAGGATGTAACTTAATTATTAAAAAAAAATTAATTATTTATGTTTATATATTTTTTTTTCCTTCAAAAAAAAGTATACATCTGATAAAATAATTAAGAAATATGGATAAATTAATATTTTATGAGAAAAAAAAAATGTGTGTATTAGTTGAAATAATAAGTTAAATATGTCAATGAGAATTAAAAAGAATTGTAAATACTATAAAAATAAAATAAATCTGATAAGTAATTGCAACAATGAAGAACCTTATAATTTTGATTGCGTAGATTTTTATTTACAACATTACAACAAGGTGCCACAATGATTCGTATCGTCACCGATTAGTCTCAATCTCATTTGATTGCCACATAAAAAATATCTTGTAATGGCACTTCAGAATATTATTGCAGTTTACTACCTCCGTCCAATTATTATACAACATTTCTAATTTTGATCCGTCCCATTTAATTTGTATCATTTTTTATTTTTAAACAATGGTTCATCTAGAGCTGTTCAAAAGCAAGCCGACCCGAATCCGAAAGTAAACCGACCCTAAAAGATGTTTTTTTTTTTTTAGGTTTATCGAACCGAACTTGTACCCGAACCGATTGACAATCGAAAATGGGAAAGTCAAACCCAAGTTGTAACCGATTTTTGTAACGGACACATAACCGTTAGCCGAGATTACCTGAACCTAATAATGACCCACCCGAGTCATATCCGACCCGAATCATGCTCGAAACCGAACTCGATTCGGCTAAAACCAACTTAACCCGAAGGAATGTTAGAGCGTACATTAGAGGCGTCGACAAAACGTTGTTATTGCTAAACTGCATATCATTATTTCGCAATTATTTATCATCAACTACTAGTGGGCTATTCATAGACCTTCAAAATGTAAACAAAGCTAGCATTCATAAATGGATTTGGATAGCGAAAACAAGGCCGAAATATTTTTCCAATTATGTTAAGGATAATTTGCAAATTTCAAAATTTGATTTTTGCCGATTACAGAAATAAAATATCAAAATCTATACCATTCAGGCTAAATGACCGGTGATTAACTCAAATGATCTTTAATAGCCTAAATGACTGATGACCATTAATAAACATATTTGTCTTTCGTTGGCCATCCCTAGCTAATTACCGTTGACTTTCATAATTACCAATAGTTACTCTTTTGAAAATCCAGTCGAAACAAGTATTTATTCACCTATTTCCGGACACGTAGACGGAAAAAGATTAACGTCTTTTTTACCCACCGTAGCAATGTTTTTACGAAACGTTAAATCTATTTTTTGGTCTACGTTAAACAAGTACTAAAAAAATTGTCCAAATGGATAAAAATCACGTTAAAAATCTTTTTCAGTCTACGTGTCGGTAAATTGAGCGATTGAGCAATTTAGTACTTGTCACTTTGAAACATAAAGTTATCCAAAAAGTTCAGTACACGGGTTAGTTTTGTTTGCAATTTTGCATGTTTTTATTTCTACTACTTCATAATTCATATCTTTTAAGAAATATCATAACCGTAAGAACACAACATGTTCTCGCCATGCTGCCTTGCCCCACTAAAGATGACAAAGTTTTATCTCAGTTTTTGTGTGTTTTATTGTATGAAATTAAATTGATTCAAAATTTATTAGCTTGTTGGTTTGATTAATAATGGTAAAGAGAAAGTACTCCTTATATATGTCCCTATAGAAAGCATTCAAATTAGTGAAATTGGTCTAACTTTAATGAAAAGAATTGGGTTAATAAAAGACAAAATATAAGTCAATGGTAGAATGAATGATTATGATGGAGAGAGAATAAGTTATGGATGAGATTAAAAGAAAAAGATGAAACATTCGCCAAAAAAAATGAAGTTAATTTAAGTGAGACGACAAACTAAAATTTAAATGGTGTTAATTCATTAGAATAGACGTAGTGTTTGGATATTCGAAATTGGGCTCCACTTTAAGACCTCCTCACTTTTAGGTTTATATACTCAATCTATAAAATCTCAACTTAACTTATTTGGCCGTTTTAGACATTTTAGGAGTACTGAGTAAATACAAATGTCTATATTTTATTTATATCAAAAATCTTTGAGAAATGTTAATATTTTTTCCATATAAACAAGACACTATTTTTCCTATTTTACTCAATTAACCAACAAAATACAACAAATTAACAATATTTGTACTTGGCTACTTAATGATTTTCTCTGGAAAAGAAAATACCAAACACCACCGAGTAACCATTAACACAAAAATAATAGTCAAAAAGTATATAGTCATTGACAAGGTAATGAATAATTATTAATTATCAAAATTATTAACATGAACAATATATATACAATGACGACTTGCGTGTGTTGCTCTTAAATTATATATATATATATATATATATATATATATATATATATATATATATATATATATATATATATATATATATATATATATATATATATATTTCCAAATAATTTGTATTATATACTAAGGAGAACCTACAGAAACGGTCGGCGGAAATTATATATATATATATATATATATATATATATATATATATATATATATATATATATATATATATATATATATATATATATATATATATATAATATATATATATATATATATATATATATATATATATATATATATATATATATATATATATATATATACATTGTGAAGTCATCAATTTAACCCCTTAAAATAACGAGACCCTAAATCGTCGTTCATGCGGAATTACCGGCACTGGTTTATGTCTCAAAAATTTTTAGATTTATATACTTCATTGTGAAGTCATCAAGATTCCACTTGGTATTATTTTGAGAGTATTATTATGTAATTGATCGATCAGATAATATAATTTACTTAGGCTGATGGTTGAGATCCTATGATATGTTGTATAATGTATACTACAAACCCCTCACACGAGAGTCCTTTGAGCTAAAAGTCTGATGAAACACAAGCACTTCTCATACCTGACGCTAAATATATCACTTTAAATGAGAGGTTATTGAGATTCGAACCATGTCTTTTTGTCACACTGACTCTAATATCATATCAAGACATCAGCTCAACCAAAAATTAATAGTACTTATCTTATTATATCACTTTTAGTTGACTTGGTTGCTTAACATATATATGAGCCTACAAAATAACTAAAAGTAGTAGTTATCTTATTGTAGAACATTAGGCAGTAGTGATAAATAAATTACATTGAAAATTAAATGTATCTAGTTATTACCCACGATAATTTTTGAAATTTCGAAAATACTATATACAATTCTTTTACCATAATTGCATTTCTTAAAATGTACTTAATTCGAAGCTTTACAACAAAAAATTTAGAGGCCGGCAACCCAACCGAAGCTTGAAAGGGCAAATTACAACCCTTCTTCATAGATAGACCTGAGAAAAATTGATCCGATCCGAAAACGGACCCGGGACCCGACCCGTCAAAATCTGAACCCGATCGATCCAAAAGCGACTTAACCCGAAATATGATCGACCCGATAATTACACCGACCGAGAATGACCCGACCCGACCGACCCGTTTTGACAGGTCTAATGTCAATTTTTAGAGTAATCTCAATGTTAGAATTCATTTCAAATAAAATTTTTGTTTTAAACATATCTCAACATATTGACTATATCATTTGAATCCTAAAAGTCTTTAATAGATCTCAAAAAATACGCATTTAACATCTTTTTATCCATCGTAATTATTTTTCTTTAAAAAAGGACGTTATTATCATCTTAATTGAATACATATATCTTTTTAAATCAGTCAAATGAGTTTTTTATTCTTCTACAATTCAGTAAGCAAATCGATATAATTTATAATAACGTTTTGCACATTTGAATGAGCTTTTCAGAAAAAAAATGTCGCTACCCTAGATTATAACTTGAATTCAATCACATATAAGGCTTTAATACTGTGTTTATTGATATGTGGAATAATGTCATAGGGATGAGAAATAGTTTTTTTATTAAAAAAGTTTCATAAATAATAAAATATGAAAAAATTATTTTTTTAATTTTCATAATTCATAACCCATTGGATCAAACCGACCGACCCAAAATCGAGAGTGATCCGATCCAAAAATGACCCGACCTGAAAATAACCCGACCAAAAATAATCCAATCCATAACCCATCCGACCGACCGTTTTCCCATGTCTATTCATAGACTTGGGGGCGCAACCCTCAAAAAGCTGAACTAATGACTAGCCTTAAAACTCCATTTTAGCATCCCACTACAACTAGCTAACACAATTATTATTATTATTATTATTATTATTATTATTATTTATTTTGTTTTTCAAATAAAAGTAATTTCATTCATCAGAAAAAATCAAATACATCGTGGAAGGACTCTCACCCCATCTTATGTGCATTAGTGTCGAAATGAGGCCCACCGTCTATGAAGGGTTTCCTCACCCCACTCTTCATGTGCATACGAGACATAAGAGGTCCAAAAACAGCAGATAACAAGAGTCAGCAACAATACAATAGTGTTAGAGTATATAACATATCCTGGACTTAAGCTTTTGCTTGAGCTGGTTCCTTGACATGGTATCAGAAGCCAACGTGACATGAGGTCACGGGTTCAAATCTCAACCACCCCTCAATTAAAGTGGAATATTCAGCGCCAGGTATGAGGAGGGCCTGTGTCGCATCCACACTGCTAGCCCAAAGGGCTCTCATGTGAGAAGGCGTGTTAAAATATATAACATATCCTAGGGCTTCAATCATTAGCTTAAGCTTTTGGTTGAGTTGGTTCCTTGAGGCTATACAAGCTACTAAGAAAAATCCAGCAATAACAAGGCTGGAAATAAGCAAGAGAAACAGCAACATAGCATCAGAGGAGCCCACAAAACAAATTAGCCATCTCCATGCAAAACAGCACAAGAAGGGATCCACACCTAGGGTTGAACAAAGTTTGGTGTAAACCGTAAATCAAATCGGATCAAACTGAAATTTTAGTATTTGGTCTGGTCTACGGTTTAAATGGTCTGGTCTGGTTTTTTTAAAAATTAAATCACGATTTACTGTCTGGTCTCGGTTTTTTTATTTTTCAGACCAGATCGGACCGCAAACCGTAATATGGTCGAAAATCATCATTTTGTATTTAAAAAATGGGAAATTCCACATGGTAACATCAAGTTTTAATGAAATGTCAATGGTAGCACTTTTTAAAGAAAATTCCACATGGTAGCATCCAGTTTATGCATTATCTAATTGCCGTAGCATTTTCTGTTAAGTTCTTGTTAAATTTCGTTAAATTCATCATTTTGTAAGTTTTTTTCCACATGGTAGCATCCAATTTTTGTTAATTTACCATTTTAACTTTTAATTCACCATTTTAATGTTTAATTCACCGTTTAATTCATTAACGCTCATAAATGTTTAATAATTTTATTGAAAAAAAATTATAAACGTTAAATAATTTTACGGAAAAATAATTTTAACATTTAATTCACCATTTTAATGTTTAATTCATCGGTCGAAACAAGTACTCTTTCGAATAAGTACTTGTTTCGATCGAATTTTCTAAAGAGTTATCCCATAAGGATAGTAGTGACGTCCGTTGTTTCAAAAAAAATCGTTATGATGGGTAAAAATGACGTCAGATATCATTTTCGGTTTACATATCGGAAAATAGGCGCATAAGTACTAGTTTCGACCGGATTTTCGAAAGAGTTATCTCATGAGGGTATTTGCAACGTCTTTTGTTTTGAAAAAAAATCGTTATGACAGGTAAAAACACTACAAGAAATTTTATATTGGGCGACAAAAAAGACTTCTCTTCGACGACAAACATAAAGTTGTAGCACATATAAATTTTGGGCGATAAAATTAAAATGTGAGGCACAATAGTACAACTTGGGTGACAAATTTTAAATATCTGGCACAATAGTAATGCTTGGGCGACAATTTAAAGTATGTGGCACAATAGTATTGCTTGGGGTGACAAATTTAAAATATATGGCACAATAGTAATGCTTGGGCGACAATTTATAATGTGTAGCACAATGGCTTTGCTTGGACGACGAATTTGTAATGTGTGGTACAATAGTATGCTTGGGCCACAAATATTTAACTTCATTTAAATCACAAATATTTAACTTCATTTAAATCACAAGTTTATCAAATAAATAAATACTTACATATCTAAAATAACAGCTTAATAAAAACATAAATTTTTATTTTATTATACACATTCAATTTTTCAAATTTCCAAGTTCTAAATCTAATATATTCTATAATGATTTTTTTTATATAAGAACAAATTCTGAAATTAATTCTTGACTATCTCCACATTTAGCCGAGACGCAACACAGCATCGGTCGAAGCTTCAAACAAATTGATCCAGAAGCTATTTGTGGGTTTTATTCAGTTCGGTCCAATCTTTAAAACTCCAATTGCTTATTAAGCTTGCGGATGAATTCTTGATTATTCAATTAAATTTGTTTATACAATTCTTAGGTATTGTTTTCTATTTTCATTTGCTTAAATCTTTTTTGTTGATTCAATGAATTCTTATATCTCAATTTTCATTAATAATTTATTTGTTGATTCAATGGATTCTTTGTTGATGGAAACTCTTTTCTATTACCCATTTGCATAACTCTTTTTTGTATTCTTTTGAAATCAAGATTACAAATTAAGATTTGTTGTTGAGGTTCTTGTGAAATTAGAGTTTGTTTTTGATGTTTTAATTGCTTAAAATTGTAGTTATTATTTTTTGTTTACACAAATAATTGTTAATGACACTCGTTTGTTCTTTTTATTTTTTGTTTTGAATTATTTTTCTTTTCCTCATATTTTTTATGTTATTATTGCCAAATGTGTTTAATTGATTTTGGGAAGAGCAATGTATTTTTTTATTTGAGAATTCTTTGAATTTTGATTAATGAAATGGTAAAATAATTGGAACATTGTTACTGAATTTCAATTTATATGTTCAAGAAAAAGGCAAAGATTTTGTCATGGAGTATATTTGAATATAAAGAATTGATCATTTAAGAAATAATGAAGATATTCAGTTTTTTTATTTTCTCAATCTTTAAATTTATGTATGAGACGATGTCTGTGGTTAAAGAATATGACAAAGATAAGAGTTTATTTCAAGTTAATTACCATAAGAATATGACAAATTTAAAAGATTATTATATTTTTTTGATGAAATATTTTTCTCACCATATTTATGTATATTCTAATAAATTTGTGTTCTTTTCAGGTTGAGTTGGCAATATTTAAAGTTTGCATAGGAATGTTCAAGTTCGTTTGGAAGAAAGCTTATGTCGCGCATAGATAATTTTTTAGTTAAAACATGACCTTCATGTATATAGTTTTAGTTTATTAGGATTTTACGAGAAGTGCAAGATGCTCAATTTGTAGGCTAAGTAATTTGTGCACAACTTATTGACAATATATATTGGCCACTTTTCATTGATTGCCAGTTTTTATGGTTAAAATATTTTATATTATTTCAAGAAAATCAAAAGCAAATATGTAATGGAAATGTCAACCAAAAGCATGATGATTAATCTTTGACTTTGGACAACAACAACAAAGATGCAGCCCAAAGTGTACTTGTCGAACAACGAAATTTGATGCCCATATTGGAGTTACGTTCAATAGTTGATATTAGGCCACAAAAATTTTTGAAGCCTAAAGCACGTTTGGGCGACGACGAATAAACATGAAGCCCCAGATCAATACTCTTGGGCGATAAATTAATATGGCGCCCGAAGAAATAACTTGGGCGACAAATATAATATGAAGCCCAAAATTAAATTTATGGGCGACAAACACAATTGACGCCCAAATCTTATTCTTGGGCGACAACTATTAAATGTGGTTCGATGATTTTATACATGGGCAACACCAATTGGGCGACACACGTGGTGACAAAAATAATTTTGTTGCCCATCCCTTGGGTGACAAGTTTTGGTACAATGGGCCACAATAATGGTTGTCAGCCAAAACTACTTTTTTTGTAGTGAAATGACGTCAAATACCTTTTTCAATTTACGTATACGTATCGAAAAATAGGCGAATAAGTACTTGTTTTGACCCGATTAGATAGTTTCTTATAATTTTTCAATAAAATTATTAAACATTTATGAGCGTTAATGAAAACGGTGAGTTAAACATTAAAATGGTGAATTAAAAGTTAAAATGGTAAATTAACAAAAACTGGATGCTACCATGTGGAAAAAAACTTACAAAATGATGAATTTAACGGAATTTAACAAGAACTTAAAGGAAACTGCGACGGCAATTAGATAGTGCATAAACTGGATACTACCATGTGGAATTTTCTTAAAAAAGTTCTACCATTGGCATTTCATCAAAACTGGATGCTACCATGTGGAATTTCCCTTGAAAAATTAAGTAGCTACTTAGATATTTTAAGATGTAGCTATTTTTATGTAGCAATATATACTTGAATGATGTTGATGTTATCAACTAATTATATATTATTATATTTATTAATTGTAGGTGTGAAATATTTGCATTAAATACATGTATTAATTTGGAGTAAAATAAAAAAAATAAAAACCTAGACCAGACCAGACCGGACCGTTTAAAACGGTTTGGTCTGGTCCGGTCTGGTGATCTAAACGGTTCAGTCCGGTCTGAAAATTTTTCAAATCGAAATTTCTGATTTAGTCTGATTTTAGTGTCAAATTAGACCAAACTGGACTGTATTCACCTCTATCCAGAGCAACCCAGCACACAATGGTTATTCGTACCAAAACAGCACAGCACTAGGCAGCAGCAACGCACAAATAGCAATTATCAAAACCAGAAGCAAACAACAACAAGCACATATGACATATAATGTAAAAAAACTCTATTTATTTTAGAACATTATTATTATTATTATTATTATTATTATTATTATTATTATTATTATTATTATTATTATTATTATTATCATTATTTTATAAGGGTAATTCATTTCATAAGAAAAGAAAATTACAAGAAGTTGGTAGGGAGCCGAGCAACAAGCTGAGCACTCACCCCTTTTTGAAAAATAACAAAATTTTATTATTATTATTATTATCTTTTTTATATATATATAAAATAATTTTTTCATTTCACAGAAAGAGACTTTACAAGATGTTGGTGGGGAGTCGAGCAACAAGCTGAGCACCCACACCCTTTTGGATACAAAAGGCTAGTCTTTGAAAAATGTATGCCCTAGATTTGGTGCCGCCTGAGTTACTCAAAAAGAAAGAACCAATCCTTGCTAACAAGTTAAGGGCATCTTCACTTAGTTCTCCAAAGGTGGAGAAAGCAAAAGGGATGAATTTGTAACCATTCTCTTCGCACTTTGCCGTGTATTTCTTTCTCTTTCTTTCTGCAGCATTGACTAAAGAAACACCAGGTGCCCATGACGTGACTCTTGTGCCAGCAAAGGGCGAGCCTGCGGTGACGTCCACACATGCATCTTTTTCATGTAGCCAATTGAAAAGAAGGAGATCCGCAGGTTTAAGATCTTTCCCCGCCTCTGAATAGAATCCCAAGGGTGCCTCCTTACGCACTGAAATCCCAGCTTTGCAGCAAATATCTACTAGCATGTCCCTAATCAAATTGTGCCGAAACTTCACGCCAATCTCGCTGGAGCAATGTACAGCATGATCCCCCCATTTATCAATTTTGGGATTGTTGCAGCTCGGACATAGACTACCATCAGCGAACAAGGGAATAGCGAGCCGATAACATAAAACAGACCGATACTGACGATGATTCATTTTCTGCCCTATGCCTTCAATAGGGTAGTTAGCAGAAAGTCCTGGGCGTGTGGTTCCCGAGTGGAGCTAAGAATGGCAACTTGTCTTGGGGTGAGCCTGTAACTAGACGCAAGGCTTTTCTCAACAATATCAAAATAAGCTCATGCCAGCTTTTTCATCATATGGGGGGCAGCGGGTTCATCATTGAGAGAAATAGCGTTGGAGCCACAAAGAACCCGAAAGAGACCAAGAGGACGTTCAAAAGTCGGACCCAGGGAGGGAACATCATTATTAGCCAAGATCTTAGCTTGGAGCGAACTGGTTTGAAGACGAGAAGCAAGGAAAGCGTAGTTAACAACATCACCTGCCGAGTAGATGCCAAGCCCACCCCTCTTGATAGGGAGGGTAGTTAACCTCCATTGCCAGTCCCTGAAACCCGGACCAGAGGTTGTAACAATCTTCTCCAAGATTATTATTATTATTATTATTATTATTATTATTATTATTATTATTATTATTATTATTATTATTATTGTTATTATTATTATTATTATTTTATTATTATTATTATTATTATTATTATTATTATTATTATTATTATTATTGTTGTTGTTGTTGTTGTTGTTGTTGTTGTTGTATTTTATTCTATTTATGTAAGTTATTTTTTAAACATATATGAAGAATAGAAATTAGTGGTATAGAAATAAAACGCCTGACGAATATATGGGGATCAATCTAAGGAGTAGTCCACAATGCAACCGGGAGATGAAAATGGGTGGGACTAGACTTGAATTATCCACCTTCCAATTTTGCTTCAAATAAAGCTCGAATTATGTTTTTCAGTCCACCTCTACTTAGAGTTGAATTTTGCATACTCTAACTTTCCTCCGACTCAGAATCTCGGACCTCCTATGGAGTTCGGATTATTATCAGCTTACTTTTTAGCAATATTATATTAGTAATTTAAAAGCATAAAAAACTAACACAGTAGTCTTTCAAAGACAAATTAACAAATAAAATATATCTTTCAAATTCTAGAATCGCAATTAGAATCGTTAATTATAATTGCATAGGATCATGGAATCACAGCTAGAATCGTACGATTCTACTGAATCTACACGATTCTAAAAATACTCCACAAAAAAGTTATTGGGTCTTAGCCCACCATATCAACTGTATATCACTAGCCCCAAATTTCTACATTTTTGCTTTCTAATGATTAAATTGGACTCTAGACAATAATATGACTACTTTATGAATAGCACACGTGGACTTGCTACTGATTTATTGATGATTGAATTGGTGTTTATAATCGATAATTTTGGAATTATTGATTGAAAAAACTATTGAGTTTGTTCATTTGCTATTATGAATAGTAGGGCTTTGAAATTGTTATAATATAATGTGGCTTTGATAAATCTATTACAAAATCACTCTTCTTGGCATGGCCTAATTTAATAAGTATCATTATTACTAAAATCTACTTCGTGTGTTTTCACTAAATTTTAGATTATATGATTATATGTATATTTTTTTTATGTTTTTCCATTCATTAATATAATAGGAAAAATGAAACAAAAAAGAGTTATATATATGCACTTTTTGAAAACTAACAAAATTTTAAAAGTATTAAATAAAAGTGTTCTTTTATACTATGAAACCTAAATCATTGCTTTGAAATTTCAGTATTATAATTATATTTAATTTAATTTGAAGTCGAGTATGGAGTTGACTCGAGTGAGAGTCAGATTCGAGTCAGAGTATCGGAATTTTTATGACGACCAACTCCAATTCCTCTCTGAGTCGGACTCGAATTATATTATCGGATTCGTAGTCAGATATTATTTTTTCAAACTTAAATCGAATTAAAATCCTCGAAACAAAAGTGAATTCGAACTGAATTGTCATTCCTAATGCAATATGCTACCCATTTTAATTCTTATCCTATCCTCTTTCTCCCCGCACACCATTCAAGTTTCTAATAACCTCCGTCATTAAATTTTCTTGGCTAATAATAATAATAATAATAATAATAATAATAATAACAATAATAATAATAATAATAATAACACTTTGAAACCCTTCCTAAAAGGTGGGCATTGTGTTCATAATAATGCAATCATGGGGAGGTATGCCAAAAATCTTAAGGTCCCTAAGTCCCTTGTATCCTTTTTTTGCTTGGATAATACAAAAATCTTTTCATTAAAAAAATAATAATAATAATAAATAATAATAAAAGTAATTATGATAACAAGTTAACAACTCTAATGTACCAAGTATAGGACAAAATATTTTTTATAAATTAGCCTTTTATATTCAAAAGGACGTGGCCATCTGGATGCTTAGATTTTAGTTGTATTATTATTATTATTATTATTATTATTATTATTATTATTATTATTATAGAAAAAGATATTACAAGAAATTGGTGGGGAGTCGAGCTACAAGCTGAGCACCCACACCTTTATGAATTACAAAAGGCAAGTCTATGAAAAATGTACGCTCGAGACTTAGTGATACTTGAGTTGCTTACAGCGACCGATGCGATCCTTGACAGTAGGGCGAGTGCGTCTTCACCTAGCTCTCCAAAGGTGGAGAAAGAAAAGGGGATGAATTTGTACCCGTTCTCCTCGCACTTAGCAGTATATTTCTTCCGCTTTCATTCTGCAGCCTTTGCTAAGGAGACACCAGGGGCCAAAGAGGAGACTCTTGTACCAGCAAAGGGCGAACTTCCAGTTACGTTTACGCAAGCATCTTTACCATGAACCCAATTAAACAGTAAGAGATCTGATGGCCAAAGATCTTTCCCTGCTTCTGAAGAGAATCCCATCGGCGCCTCCTTACGGACAGAGATTCCAACTTTGCAGCAGATATCCACAAGCATGTCCCGAACCAAATTATGTCGAAACTTCACACCGACATCACTTGAGCAATGGACTGCGTGATCCCCCCATACATCCATCTTGGCACCGTTGCAGCTTGGGCATAGGCTACCTTCAGCGTACAAGGGAACATAGAGCCGATAACATAAAACAGAGCGATACTGACGTGGATTCATTATCTGTCCCAAGCCATCGATGGGAATCGTTAATAGAAAATCTTGTGCATGCGGTTCCCGGGTAGAGCTAAGGATGGCAATTTGCCTTGGGGTGAGCATGTAGCTAGACACAAGGCTGTTCTGCCCCTGCCAACTTTTTCATCATATGTGGGGCAGTAGATTCATCATTGAGAGAAAAAGCATTGCTGCCACAAACAACACGGAAGTCACCAAGAGCGCGTTCCCAGAGAGTGAAGATCACTGTTGGCCAGAATCATATGGGGAGCAATTATTATTATTATTATTATTATTATTATTATTATTATTATTATTATTATTATTATTATTATTATCAGTCGCATTATTAGTATAGTATTAGTATATAATTAGTCGTATTAGTATTTTATTAGTCTTATCAGTTTATTATTAGTATATAATTAGTTGTATTAGTGTTTTATTAGTTGTAATATTATATAATTACTCGTATTTGGGCATTATTAGCATATTATTAGTTATATTAGTGTATTATTAGTCGTATGAGTGTAATATTAGTATGTTATTATTAGTCGTATTACTATGGTATTAGTATATTTAGTTGTAACGTATTAGTGCATTATTAGTCTTATTAATGTAGTACTAGTTTATGATTGGTTTTATATAATAGTACTAGTCGTATTAGTATAATATCAGTATATTATTAGTTGTATTAGTATGTTACTCGAATTAGTCCATTATTAGTATATTATTAGTTGTATTAGTATATAATAATTAGTAGTAGAATGTGATTAATAACTAATAGTAGTGGTACAGTTGTATACATTCTTCCGACTGAATTTTGATCTAAGCTTATTAATTAGTCGTATTAGTGCATTATTATTATTATCATCATCATACCCAATATTCCGCTCGAAAGCAGGGTATGAATGAGAAAATGTGATGGACAATTCATAGTCGCACTCCCTTCAGAGGAAGGACTAGAGAAATGCATTATTAGTATATAATTAATTTAATATATAAAGCTTTTTCATTATAGTTATTGTATTAGATGCTAGTATAGTTACGTAGATTAGTGCATTATTGTGAAAGTAGTCGGAAAGTAACTTTAGTATAGTTAGATTAGTGCATTTTACGATTTTACGATTCAATTTTATCCATTTTAATCTTATGCCTTATCAATTCTAAGATTCTGTCGGAAAGTAGTCGGTAATAAGGCAATAAATTTCTCTCTTTTTTCCAATTTAAAATTCCGACCAAACATAAATATAATTCAGTAACAATTTTGACGCAGTTTTCGACTAAAACGTTTTAGTCCGAAATTCAGTCTATAAATTTTGACTGTTTTATGTTAGTAGGAATTCAATTGATATTCATGCGTTTTTTTGTAGTGTAAGTACAATTTAGGTAACATAACTAATTTGTTTATTTATAAATTTTGACGACCGCTTATTATTATTTTAAAATTGTAAATTGATAAAGAAAATCCAGAAAATACTTTATAATTAAAATGATCATAATGTTTGTCTAGTTTAATTAATGTTTTCACAAAATATATTTTTATTTATCACCGATATTATTGGTTAGAAATATGGTATTGCATGGTAACAAATTATTATAAAAAAATAAAAACATGATTAATAAATATGAGCAGACTTCATTACCACGTGAACGACAACACTTTTTAAGAAATTTACTAATATTAATTTTCTTTCTTATTAATACTATTTAATATAATACTTTGTCACCAAAATGGGTTTAAGAAATGAGATGTACATAATCTTAATTAATAATAATAAAGATGTTTTTTCTAGTTAGCCCTTCATAGTAAACATCTAATCCTATTATTTTAATGGAATATCATGTGGACCTCATTTTTGAGAGTACTCCTATATTGAGCAATATTATATGTATAGAAATACTCTAATTTATTATATACCAGACAAATACTCTTGTGCGTTGCTATCAAATGAGTCATGCATGATTGTATTATAAAGGAGGTTTTGAGCATGTTTCACATGCTCAACTGCACAAGAATATTACGAAATACTGAAGGCCTTAATTTTACATTACGTATTTATTGTCATTAATTTTGATGATAATTTTATTTATAACATATTCATTGTCAGTGGTAATAATCTCAAAGAAATCGTCACATAGACTTTGCAACATTTGAATTTTACATGTCAGAGCATTTTAAAAAATTGGTTGCATACTAAGTGAGACTGTGAGTATTTTATTGGCCAATTTCTTTTTGGTTCAAGTTGACATGATTTAGATGATTTGATTTGAGTTGAAGTATTTTAAACAATTATGTGCGTGACAAAATGTTTAAAAACTAATTAAACATGTAATATGTATAAGAGTAATTTGCGAATTACAACATTTAATTTTAGGACTTTAGCGAATTACAACCAACATAGTATCCAAGTCTACCTCATTCAGGCCAATTAATCGTTGACCAATCCAAATGGTCGTTGACCAATATTAATCACCTTTGACTTTCTTAATTAGTTACCAATAGTACCCTTGTATTTTAGCACTTTAACGTCTTTTTTACCTACCATAACGATATTTTTAGTACTTGCTAAACGTAGACCAAAAATGAAATTTTACGGTCGTTTTGAACAAAATACTATGATTTCATCTTTTTGATAGGTATCATTTAAGTGATATTTAATTTAAATAATCCTAAATTCTACTCTAATGTTATATAAATGACTTTAATGACATATTTTAAACATTTTAGCAAAATATGAAAATATACATTAAGACGAATCAAACAAGATTTCACTTGACCATCAATTAATGAACAGTACTATTAAAATCCAAAGGATTATATAAATAGAAAAGTACTTCACAAAATAAAGGTGATTATTAAGAATCTACATTATCAGTTTTCAAAGAAAAAATAAAGAATGAATTCATATAACTCACTAAACCCAGAAAGCTTACATGATGAAACTTTGCAAGGCATCAAGTATGTAACCCAATACTACAAAAATGTGGAAAAGTACCCAGTTGTTAGCAAAGTAAAATGGGGTTATTTGCGACAGATTTTACCTGAAAATGCTCCAAGCTTACCTGAATCAATTGACCAAATTCTTGAAGATGTTGACACAAAAATAGTGCCCGGTTTAACGCATTGGCAAAGCCCTAATTTCTTCGCATATTTCCCAGCAACTGCGAGTAATGCCGCAATGCTGGGAGATATAGTTTGTTCGGGACTTAATGTCGTTGGTTTTAGTTGGATATCTTCGCCTGCTGCCACTGAGCTTGAAGCCATTGTTATGGATTGGATGGCCAAGTTGTTGATGCTTCCTCCCACTTTTCTTTTCTCCGGTGGTGGTGGTGGTGTAATTCACGGTATGATATTAATATTTATAAAACTTTATTTTATTTAATTGAAGTTATGTCATTTGTTGGGCCGTAAATTCAGTTACTCCGTTGGATTTTATTGGGGAAAAAGTTTTGGTTTACAATGGGTCGGGACGTCGGTTTAATACAGTTCTGGTCCAAAACTTTTATAGTGTAGGTCAATTGAGTTCGGTTAGACTAATACGGATCAGGTTATTTAGTTTCGAGTTAACTTCGAGTTGGGTTCTTTAGGATTTGGTTTACTTTTCGTATCGGTTGAAATTTGAAATTGGGTTATTTAGTGTTTGGGTTGAGTAAAAGTTAGTTATATTATGATAGAGTGTCTAGCTTTAATAAACTAAACATAATTCAAGTCAATTAAACTTATTTTTATCTAAACCAAACTTGATTAAGAAGAACAAACTTAGTTTTACCTAAAACAAACTTTATTCACTTGAATTAAACTTATTTTTAGCTAAACTAACTTTATTCTAGTAAAAAAAAATCATTTGCTACAAAACATATTATGTGATTTGACCCAACATGAAATTGATTGAAAAAACGAGGAGAAAAAGAAGGGTATATGCTACAGTTCATATAGAAGCGCAGCATATAACACATTATAAGGTGCACTTCTACAAGAACCGCAACATATACTCTCTTTTTTTTGCAAATTAAAAAAAGCGCCTTTTATTAAAAGACCATGAGTCTATTAACTAACAAAAAAAGCTTCTATTGAAGTATTCGCTAGCTTCACTTGAGAGAGACATAGCCCTAGAGCTATGGAATATCCTTAATAGACTCAGATGCTATTGCTCACAATATAATAAGAAGGATAGACCCATGGTCTTTTAAGTATCACACCGAATGACAAATCAACAACGTCAAGGATAAAATTTTCATGTCAAAGATTCAAGTATCAACAATATAGCACCTAATAGAATTTCAGATTAGCCAGTCCCTTTTGAAAGAGAGGTATTATCCATTGAAATGGATATCCATTTTGTTCGAGAGAAGATTTCACAAGTAAAAGTGAGAGTTCTTCATAAATCGTCATGATATCAAATAGCGGATATCTTTACAAAAGGCTAACCGATAGCTTTATTTGAAGATATTTGGGACTGTCTCATGATCTATAAACCTCTCGTTTCGACTACAGGTGTGTGTTAGATATAATATAAATATTTTTAGTCAAAACCATATATTATTAACATCCTGTTTAGACCTGTGCAACGGGCCGGATAAGGGTCGGGTCGGGCTCTAGTATAAACGGGTCGGGCCTTACAAAATTAAAAACAAATTTTTAACGGGTCGGGCCCATCGAGTCCGGCCCGGCCCGACCCATTTCAGTTTAAAATATTATTTTGAGAACCGTACACTGATGATAATTCGAAACGATGCATCTTGTATTGTTCTAATTTAATGTTATAGACTATGGCAACGGAAGTTGAATTGTATTGTATTATCAAGATTATGCTTTTCTTTTTTTTTCTTAGATGAGTTGTGTTGTTGCAGGTCATCAAGTTCATGATTAGTAGTATAATATTACTGGGGTGCTTCTGTAAAACAGATTGATGAGAAAATTATGTTTATATTGGGCTAACTAGGTGGACTTGCTGATTTTTAGACTCTTAACTATTAAACTTCCTAACTTTTTAATAATTAAAAGTCTAAAAGTTTTTAATTTTAATTACTTATTTTAATTAAAAACTTAAAATTAACTTTCTTATTTTTATTTTTTTTTTTGAATAAAAATTAACTTCCTTATTTTATTTCCTAAAAATTTTGGAAAAGTAGGGAAATAATAATTACAAGCCTAAAAATCAATCTTGTAAAATTGACATAGCTCAAGAAAATAGCAATCGAAATTGGAACAAACAAGTCCGCTTAATTTGCATTTCCAATTTGCATTTCCATTGTACATAAATTTTAAAATATTATTACAAAAACAAAATTTGCAGAGTGTAGTAGTTTTCGCCTCACAAGTCGCAAACGGGCTTTAAGCTGCTCACTTTCAGGTCCGCAAATGAATCTTTGGTCAACAATCACCATCGCAATGCTAATCTTGCATAAGAACACAACATACAAAGCATTATTTCAAGTCTATATGAACAAAAACATAATTTTATGCTAAAAAAAATGAGTACCTAAAATGAAGAGCTAGAATCTTTATTTTCATCATCCATTTCCACAATTGTTTCTTCCTCAATTTTTTCTTCACATGATTTCGAATCATATTCTAAGTCCATGGGAATGTCATATTCAGCACGACGCCAATCTTGCAAACTAACTAGAGCTTGTACAGTTTTGAACTTTAGAGAACTACAACAATATAATTCTTTCATATCAAACACAAATTCCCTTATGTCATTATTATCATTAACTAATACCTCCCCAATCGGTCCATTAGGTCGTTTCGGACAATATTGTAACAAATGACGTTTTAAATGTGATGTCCCTTTAGATGGTCCACAAACCAAATTAATTTTGCAATGCCTACAATTTGCGACTCCCACACCATTGTCATTTACTTCTTCATTATACTCTAGCCATACCTTAGATAATTTCTTCTTCCGCTTAATTCGGGGTGCATATTCATTAGAACCATCTTGCTCCGGCTCCACTCTAGATAATGTAGTAGCCTCGCTTTCCATTTATCATAAATGAGATCTTTGATTGTTTATTCTGTAATCAAGTAATCATATATTTCATGTTAAACATTAGCCATAATATATAAAATAAGCTATATAAATCATTCAACAACATCATTTATTAGCATTGGGGGTAATCAGATGTCAATATCAATGAAGAACCAAAACCAACAAAAACTTGCAAGACCAGATGACATAATAAGGTATCAAATCCAAAATTAAGGGAAAACTAATCTTTGACTATAAGTTGCACAATAATCCAATTAAATCAAAACCTATCACCAAGAAATCAATTAAATGATCAATTGGATCTGCAACAGTCCTATAAAATTGCAGCAGCATTATAAGTTGCACAATAATCCAATTAAATCAAAACCCATCAACAAAAACTTTTACTTTACACCACTGCCCTGCAGCAAACACACATCCCGAACAAAAACAGCAGCAGTCCTACTGTCCTTCAAGGAAACACAGGTTTACCAGACGCTCACCAAAACTGCAGCAACACAAAGGAGAACTCACACCCACCAAAATTGCAGAACGAACTGTACCCCAGATTTAAACCATTTTCAGCCAAATTAAACTTCCAAGAACCCCCCAGATTTAAGAAATGCATAATCAAAGTGAAGAGTTTCGAAAGCAATTTAAAAAAACCCTAATCAAGAAATGCATAAACAAAGGAAAGAAACAAGGCAAAATCAAAGTAAAAGGTATTTGATGAATGTACATTGAACAAATTCAGCTTGAGTTTCGAGCAGAGGATGAGAGATAAAGCAATAGAAAATGGCGATATCCTCTTCTGCATGGAAAGATTGTGTTAGAACAAGGGCTGGAAAGATTGTGAGTAAAATGGTGATATCCTCTTCTGCATTTAGTTGAGCAAGGTCAGCTAAATCCATAGTGATATCCAAAAGCAGTGAGTAAAAGTTTGAAAATAAAATGTTTGGACTAGGCCAATTTAGAACCCTTTCCAAAACCTTATTCAACCATTTTCTTTTAATTTTTATAAATTAAATTTTAAACCCAACCCTTTTAAAACCCAACCCTTAAATTTAAGGGCTGGATCAAGGGCCCCAATGAGGATCCAGCCCATTACACAGGCCTAATCCTGTTATACTGCCTTATGTTAAGCCGTATATTCTAGTATTATACTCCTATAATTACGGAATTACACTCCTATAATCATGGGATTACAGTCCCGTTATCAAAGGATTAGATTAGTAATTAATTTGTATATATATACTCATAGCATTAATGGAAAATTTAAGGAAACATTTCACCCTTCTTTCAAATTTTTTATAAGTGTTGTGTGCTAGATTGTTGTCAATATATGTCATGCATGCAAAATACATCCAATAAAACACAACTATTTTCTAGGGTTTCTAAGGGTTTATCATTTGTTATTTTTCGGTAAAATTATTATTAACTTTTTTGATTATATACTTGAATAAATCTAGTTTGTTATTCAAAACAGGCAGTACATGTGAAGCAATAGTATGCACCCAAGCAGCAGCAAGAGATGTAGCCTTGAATATTCATGGCGAAGAAAAGATCACAAAATTGGTGGTATATGCTTCTGATCAGACCCATATTAGTTTCCAAAAAGCAGCAAAACTTATAGGTATACCTCCTCGAAACTTTCGGGTACTTCCAACTTCATCTGCCACGGACTTTGCATTATCTCCTACCACTTTAAGGGCTTCAATTGAGGTTGATTTATCTCAAGGATTGGTACCATTTTACATTTGTGCCACTATTGGGGCAACACCATCAGGAGCCGTCGACCCAATTGATGGCCTTGGCCAAATTGCTAGACACTATGGTGCTTGGCTTCATGTTGATGCTGCTTTTGCAGGTGATTTTGGATTCTCATTAGTAATTATCAAAATATTTTCTCCTTGTTTTGACTAGCTAATTAATAGTGAATTGTCTCTTAGTGATACGACCTAAAAAATGACTACATAATCTAATTGTCTTTGTAATTTGTGATTGTTGGGTTATTTAATCCATATATGGGGAGCGTCTCACAGTGAGATCGTCTCTATCGACTGATCATAATTAAAAGTCAAGTAGTTAGTTATCGGTTTGTTATACTCCTAGAGTTTGTCAGCTATAATTAAGGACTAGCTATAGTTGTTGTTGTCCTTTCTATATATTGCTCTCCTCTTGTACACCAAAGA
This sequence comes from Amaranthus cruentus, assembly GCA_019425755.1. NCBI lineage: Eukaryota > Viridiplantae > Streptophyta > Magnoliopsida > Caryophyllales > Amaranthaceae > Amaranthus > Amaranthus cruentus. The sequence goes on from CM033455.1 coordinate 14,384,424, forward strand.
TAATTAATATACAGTTTCAATCATTCACACATTATTTTTAAAATTTGGTATCAAGAGCCCACAGCCCTTTGTCAATGGCTATGAACTTTTGTTTTTCTTTATCATCTACCAAAACCAACATCTCATTACCTGATCTTGAATCTTTTCTTCAAGCTTACATTGCTCTAGAACCTAACCTCCCTACCTCACCAACCACTGACAATCTCTTACCAATCCAGCATTAACAAAAACGAAGAAAATTGATCCCCTAATCTTCTTATGGATGTGTGCTCATCTCTCCGATCGCATTCTTGGATACATTGCCCTTGCCTCAATGACACATAAACCATGGCCATCTATAGAACAAATCTTTCAAGCCTAATCACATACTCATATAAATCAATTATGAATGCATTACCAAAGGTTCCATGTCAATCTTGGAATATGTTGAGTCTAAAAGGAAAATCGTCGACGAACTTGTTGTTGCTCTTCAACTCGTAAGTAAGAATGCTTTAATCAATGATATTTTTTCGGCTCTTGGTCCTAACTATGCTTATTTTTGCACTAGAGTTAATCTTCGTCCTATTCCTCTATCCTTTGATGAAGTTTTTAGTGCTCTCTTTCAAGAGGAAGAAAAAATCAGGAACTGTAGGTCTCTTAATCCTTCAGCTAATATTGCTCACTGATCAAATTCCTATTGGTCATCTAACAATCGCTCACATGTTTGATCTAATAATTTGACTTGCAATCAAGGTATCCGTCCGAATAGTAATAATCTCCCACCCACCGCTGGCTTAGATAAACCTCGTTACATCTGTCATGAGAAAATAGGTCATGAAGCTTGCAATTTTTGTAACCGTTTTAATGATCAACATACACCTACTCGACGATCCCAACCTCGACCTAAAGCAAACATGGCCACCACTTTTATTATTCCTTATCCAGATTGGTATTTGAGTTTGGTGCTTCAAATCATATCACAGCCAATCTCAATAATTTTACTTGGCATCTCCATTGAGGGTGATGAGAAACTCACTGTAGGAAATGGTAAGTTTATCTCCATTAACCATATAGGTACATCTTTTCTATCTTTGCCTCCTCGTAATCTTTCTCTAAACAATTTTCTACATGATCCTCACATTAGTAAAAATCTTCTAAGCATCTCTCAACTTACCAAGGATAATAATGTATTTCTTGAATCTCACCCTTGTTGTTGCTTTTGTCAAGGATCAAATATGCAAAATTCTACTTTAAGGGAAAATTAATCATGGTCTATATCGTCTACAACCCACAACTTCTTCAAGTTCCAGTTCAAAAAGTGTCTTGTGTCTTTCTTGCCACTTATGTATCTCTTTTAGCCTGTCATATAGACTCGAACACCCGCATGAGCGACTTCTTCGTCGTCAAGTCTCTAAATTACATCTTCCTTTTTCATTTACCAAACTCGATTCTATGTGCCGTTCTTGGCAAGACTCATCGTTTATCTATAGTTAATTCGCAGATTTCTAGTTCTTTATCTTTTCAACTTGTTTACTTTGATGTATAGGGACCAGCCCCTTCTCTTTCATTTAGTAAAAATAAATATTTTGTTGAATTCTTGTATGATCACACAAAGTTTATTTGGATATACTTTATGTCTTCTAAAGATCCAGTTTTTCCATCTTTAAACATTTTAAAGTATAATCAAAATTAAATTCAATACCACCATCAAGATTTTGGAAACTGATTGGGGTGGTGAATATCGAACGGTGTCACAGTTTTGTTCATAATCTTGGTTTTATTCTTTTCTTCTCATTTCCCCATACTCAAGTACAAAATGGTGCCATAGTTGAAAAGGGGATATCTCTTCTTGGTCATACTAATCTTCCCTCAATGTACCAGGAACATGCTTTTTACACAAAAACTTAACTTTCTAATCAAACCTTATCCTCTCAATTACTACAACCCTTTCTATATTCTTCATAAAAGACAACCTGACAATTTACTTCTACGTATCTTTGGTTGCCCTTGTTACCTTTTCTTAGGACCTTATAACTCACATGAACTTCATTTTCGCTCTCTACCCTATATGTTCCTTGCATATGGTTCCAAACACATATGCTATATTTGTCTATATCTTCCTACTCGTCGTTTATATATTATTCGTCATATTTTTTATAATGAAATTGTTTTTCCTTATCCTCGGTTAGCTGCTTGTTGTACCACTAAGTCTACTCAATCTAATTCCAATTTCCCTTTTCCTCTAAAATTATTAGATTCCATAGCATCTCCTATTGATCCTTTATTGCCTGCTGCACCAAATCCTCCAGAATATATATTCATCCCTCTTTTGTTCCATATCTCCTGATCCCTTCAACTTTTCTTCCGAGGAACAAGTCCTTTCATCATCCACTAATTCTACTTCTCTTTATTTTCTCTCCCTAACTACATCCTCCACATCCATCAATCCCACAACAGCTCCATCATTTACTTCACTATTTATATCTTCATACTTTTGACCTTCTAACAGTTCAGTCCACTCCCTAAAACCCAAAGCTCTTGTCAAACAATCATGTTCTTCTTCCTTAAGCACTGAACCAACTTCCTTTTGAATTTTTGCCTCTCATCCTCATTGGCAAGCTGCCACGAGAAATGAGTCAAATGCTCTCACTAGTTGTTCTACATGGACTCTTTTCCCTTGTCCACTTCGAACTAATGTTGTAGGTTTAAACGGTTTTACCGCATTAAGCGACGTGTAGTTAGATCCATTGATCGATATAAAGCACGCATTATTGCTAAGGGTTTTCATCAAGAGGAGAGTGTTGACTATAATGAAACCTTTAGTTCTCTGATCAAGCCAACAACCATTTGGTTAATTTTTTTAGTGCTCTCTCTCGTGGATGGATTATGAAAACACTAGAATTGGATAATGCTTTTCTAAATGTGGATTTGTTAGAAAACATATACATGAATCAACCACCTAGGTTCATTAATCCCAAGTTTCTTCCCTTCCCCCTTTCCCCCACCCTAGCAGCCTCCCACGAACACCACTTCCCCACTGAAGCAGCCTCCCCCACCACACCCCTACTGATCATCGTGCCACCATACTCAAACCATCTCTCTATATTCCAAACCCACCCTTAAACACATACCCATCTTTAAACCCTGAATCACCCTTGAGCCTAGACCAATTTAATCGCCCACCATTGAAACTAGACAACCCACAGCTGCCTCTAATGATCTGACGTCTACGTTGGATATAAGTTAGGGAAAGGGTTAGGGATGGGTGGCTGAAAATGGGAAGAGGTGTTTGGTGGATCTTGGATTGTGGTTATTTTGCCTACACAGCAAAGACATACTGATGGTCGAGGAGGCTCAAACCTATCTGTCAATATTAAGGGATGGTTATGGATCCAAAGCGCTATTGGATCTAGTCTGACTCCAAGTTATTGAGAACCAATTAGTTTCAGATTGGGTCCATGTCCTAAAAAATAAATGGATTTGGCTCTAGGTCTCGAGATTTTTTATTTAGCTCAACCCTAACATGATCTAGACCCATACCCAACCTAGATACAACCTAGACCTAACCCGATGATAAGCAAAACTTATGTTATACTCCCTCCGTTCTTTTTTGTTCTTCTTGTTTGTTTTTCGCACAGCTTTCAAGGAAACTTTTTGAGCCTTAATATCTATAATAATGTATCATAAAAAAATATAAAAAAATATATAATAAAGTATGCATTAAGACGAATCTAACGGGATCTCACATGGATATATTATATCATCTATATTTGTCTTAAAATCTTAATCAAATTTCTCTCTCCAAAATAGAATATTCTGAACGGGAAGAACATTAGGAAACGGAAGGAGTACCTATTATATATTTATTTGGATTCATTTTATATCTGTTAAATTAGGCTGGACTTATTGTGAATGCCAGCAATTATCGGGGAAAACACGAGGTGCATACACTTCACAAGCCAAGGAGATATATGACATCCCAAAACCATATGGCTATGGGAAGAAGGTCTCCAATAGCTTATAAAGTGTACACACCATTTTCAATTTGTCGATGTGGGATAACTCATCCCAACAATATCTACATTTGACCTATGGAACTACTAGAACTAATTGGACCTTAAAATGTGAAAATAGTACAACATTTAATATTAAATTGTGAGCTATTTAAGACTCTGACCCTCAAATCAGTGATTTTGGGTAATTTTTCGATTCTATCGATTTGAATCTGAACTTGGGTTCACAAAAAATAAATAGGTCTTGATTAAGGTATGGTTGAACTCGACCCAAACCGCGAATGACCGTCCCTTGTCCAAATGCGCAACATGTTACATGTTTTATAACTCCTTTATTAATTTTTAATTTTTTAATATATGATACAAGAGATGACAAGATAAAAAGTTAGAAAGTTCATTGATTAAAGTAGTAGATTTGAAACTTAAAATTTGTGATTCAAATATTCAAACTAGCTAGAAATTTTATGTGTTGTGTCTTAAATTGTACTCATTGATCTGTCCTTTTAAGTTTGTTACCTAACGGTTTTTTTGATAGAGTTACCTAACGGTTTTAGACATATAATAAAAGAGTAATATATAGTTTTTTGGAGAATAACACAAAAAATAAAAATTGTATGGACAAATATTTGAACTGAATATAGATGTGTGAATAAAAAAGTGGTGGTAACATTATCTTACAAGAAAATGTAGTAAATTAATATAAGTAATTATAATTATATGGCTAATGTATCAGTTATTCAACTATAACATGAAATGTCTGTTACTTTCCCTTAGCTATACCTTGTTTTCAAGCAACAAGCGGGTTATATATTGAGCTGACGATGGTGATGATTATATTAGACTTTGCTTATCCCAATCATTTTCTAATCAATCTATTAATATGTCAGGAAATGCATGCATATGTCCAGAGTATAGACACTATCTGGATGGGGTAGAACTTGCTGATTCAATTAGCATGAATCCACACAAATGGTTGTTAACAAACATGGAGTGCTCTTGCTTATGGCTTAAGAACCCCAAACTTATGGTGGATTCCCTTTCAACTAAACCAGAGATTTTAAATAACAAGGCTACTCAATCAGGGGATGTAATAGACTACAAGGATTGGCAAATTGCTCTTAGTCGACGTTTTCGAGCTCTTAAATTATGGATTGTCATTCGTCGATATGGCTCGACATATTTGATGAACCACGTAAGAAGCGACATTGAACTAGCCAAGTATTTTGAATCGTTGATCAAACAAGACGAGAGGTTCGAGTTGGTGGTTCCTCGAAAATTTTCATTGGTTTGCTTTCGAATGAAGCTTGTTGGTAGAGAAGATGTCGAGACTTTGACAAACCAAAAATTATTGGAAGATGTGAATTCGAGTGGGAAAGCCTACATGACTCATGCAGTCATCGGAGGAAAATTTGTGATTCGTTGTGCAATTGGTGGGACGTTAACTGAGAAGCGGCATATCGATAGCCTTTGGAAGTTGATTATAGAAAAAGTTCCACTTACAACATGTGAATTGTGAAGGTGCGTGAAAATATACAATATTGCGTCGGATTACATATATATATATGTATGATATTATAAGTCAATTGGAAATAATAATTAACTTGTTTATTATTGTAAGGATCTTTGAGTATGTGAGAGCTAAAGTGGGAGATATGTATGGTTATAATAAAGTTATGAATTAATGCATTATTAGACTTGTTCCTATGGTTTGCTTTATATAATGAGCTTTATTTTGCTTCACCAACCAAGAAATATCCTTTCATAGTCTATCATTGCTTTTAAAATCATTGCAATTTTACAAATAGTGTGCTGAATCCAAATATAAGACTGATCTAATAAGAAGGGTGCTCAAAATAAGAAGAATAAAAAATATTCTACACTCTTGATTTCCACAAGATAAAAAAAATCTAAGGTCACGATTGGGCCATAAACACTTAGGGGTCGCTTGGATTGAGGGTAAATATTTAAGGTAGTAAAAAAAGTCAAACTAATGTAACAAAGGTAATTAGATATGCAAATGAAGTTATTGAAATAATTGTGATAGAGGTTGAATAGGAGTAAAATAAAAAAATATGAATAGAAAAAGAGTTTGATTTCACTCATTTGGAGGTAAAGAATTCCTCCACCTCCCCCTAGGGTAAATTTATACCCCAAAATAAGGGAACTTATTGCTATTTTCTCTAGTTTTTCATTACCTTATAATTCATTTTTTCACCTCTCCAATAATCAAATTCCTTTAATCACCTACCTAACTAACCTTAAATTCCTACTTTGACTTTTATTACCCCTTAAATATTTACTCTCAATCCAAGCGACCCCTTAATTGTAAAAGCCACCATGTTACACAAAAAAGATACTATGTCATAAATTTAAAGAATGTTATTGATTTATAACATAGTATCAATTTTTGTATTTATAGTAATTAACAAAAAATTCTCAAGCCCAGTAACTCTTTGACCGCACTCTCCTCTATGGGTATGAGCTGCTATCGTTCTTCCCTCTCCAGACCCTGATCATAGATTTCTATGAACGAAATACACTGGATATGATGATGATCATCATAGTAACTAACAAAATAACCTTCTTATCCTTCTCAATTTAAGTATCCTCCTTATTTGATTATATATATATATATATATATATATATATATATATATATATATATATATATATATATATATATATATATATATATATATATATATATATATATGGTGATGGCCACGGTCCGGGTTGGACCGATTCCGTTCCGGTTCCATCCGGTTCCGGTTCCACCCGGTTCCGGTTCCATTTGGAACCTGACCCGAACATTTTTGGTTCTGGTTCCGATTCCGGACGGTTCCAAACGGTTCCTTGGCGGTTCCGGCGGTTCCAATACCCGGGTCGGGTGGGTCGGACCATCGGTTCCATTCTTATTTTTCCTTTAATTATATAAAAATAGTATAATAATGCGGACGTACCTTCGTCGATTGCTTGATTATTATCGAAATTCAATGCTTGTCATCGTTATTAAAATATTTACTAAAAAACAAAAATAAATTAATAAGAAACAATCAACGATAAAGATGATTAATAAAAAGGGGAGAGAATGGACTTGAACCTAGTATCCCAGAGAAATACTAAGCGCCTATGATCCCGAAGGAATCAAAGCCCACGTGAAGTTCTTTGTCGCATCTTTTATATTTAATTGTTGAATGTCGTGGTCCGATATTCCGTATTTGTGATCCTATTCGCATCGTCATCATTTGGTTGGTTGGATGCTTCCGCCGACTCTCCTCCCGACGATGATGCAGACGTATCCATCATCATCCATGGATCATCTTCCTCTTGATCATCATTGTTCTTGAGTCCTTGCATTCGGACCTCCGCTTGATCCCAATCTTTTTTGCAAACACATATTTGAATACTATGTGGAGCAAGACGAGATCTCTTTTCGTCCAAAACTCTTTTACCTGCACTAAAAGCAATCTCACGCAAATAGAAGCGAGGAATTGCAAGGATATCCTTTGCAATTCTCGATAATATGGGGTATTTTATTGATTTTTCTTTCCACCATTCTAAAATATCATAATTACTTTGGTCGATTTCAAACTGATGTTTAAGATAATTATCTAATTCTAAATATGAAGCGGAAGAAGATGATCCTACAAAACTATCATCTCGACTTATTATGTTAGCTATTATGGGATTATAATAATCGGGACGTGCCGAGACGCTAGCACGCCAAGACGTATCGCGACTCGGGTTATATATACTAGAATAATGATCATAAAGGTCCGCTAAAAGCTTTTTACAATTTCCTATATAATTATGTACATCAGTAGGCGGGCGATCTAATGCGTGGTAGTAAAATCCTATAATTTTACTTAGGGCTTCCGTCCTAAAACACGGATCTAATATTGTCACAATTCCATAAATATAAGGGAAATCAGTAAAATATGCCTTCCACTTTTCCATCATTTCTGCAAGAATCGGCTTTAAATAAACGTTAGTATCATCATGAGAATATGTAAGAAGATGATAAAAAATAGTAACACATTCACTTATCACTAAGTGAATGTTTGGTTCGTAAACATATGAAAAAATCTTAGTTGCGTGGTCATACGCTTCTAATATTTTATGTACGCCTATAGCTAGTTCCCAAGTTTCATCACTTATACAGGTATCCGTAAACTCACTATACAATTGTGTTATAACCGGACGATAAGCAATCGCCTTCTTTAATAAATCATGGGTCGAACCCCAACGTGTAGGAGTGTCTAAAGCCCAATATACTTTTTTTAGTTCATATTGGTCACATAATTGTTTATATCTTCTTTTTACTTGTCCTAATCTAAGCCATTTCACTATGTCTCTAATGGGACCTAATAAATCACTTAGGTTTTTAATACCTACTTGACAAGACAAATTAACAATATGAGCACAACAACGTATATGTAACAAACTACCTCCTAGGATACAAGTAAGCGGGTTCGTTATATAAAAGTTCGATGCATTTGATATTTGCGGATGCATTATCGGTAGAACAACTAAATATCTTATCTAATAAGTTCCATTCTCTACATATTTCCATTAGTCTATATTTTATGTTTTCACCCGTATGTTTTTCAGGCATTAACTCAAATGCAATTATTCTTTTTTGAATACACCAATTACGGTCTATCCAATGTGCTGTTACACACATATAAGGCTCTAAATGTGGGGGGAGCTGACCAAATATCGGTTGTTAAGCTAACTCTACCATTAAAAGATTTAAACATTTGTACTAATTCATATCGTTTTGATTCATATAATTTAATGGTTCGTCGTTTAAGGGTATTCCTAGGGATTGCTCTATATTGTGGTTGTAAACATTTTCTATTGAAATATTCGTATCTCTGACTTTCACCGTGGTTAAAAGGCAACTCATCACCAATTACATATTTCGAAAATTCATCAATCATTTCATTACGATTATATTTAAAAGGCATATCTCCGGGTCCGCCGGGGAAGTCCGTTGCCCATTGTTGTCCGCTTCCACTTGTGGTCCCGCTGCCGCTTGCTGCATGCGTTTCTTTTGTGATTCCATGTTTTTTTGCCAAATGTTTGTTGAAAGATCCCGTACCACCACCTAACACGTATTCACAAAACACAATAAATGAATATTTAATACATTCTAACATTTTTGATGTACAAAATATAAATATCATGTATAAAAACTTATAAAGTATTTAACCTTTGGTAAAATTGTAAGAAACTAAGGGCTTTACTCCTTGACTTTCACAAATTTGACAAGTGCATAAGAAAACATCCGGATTGTCGGTTGGTTCTTTTGTAAAATACGACCAAACATGTGAAACAGCTCTACCACTAGGAGGTGGCATTGCCGGAAAAGGTTGTCTTACTGGTACATTTTCATCTAAATATAAATATAAAAACATTATTAAAATACCACAATATATAAATAAATAATAATTTAAAATTCAATCAATTTGAAGAATAAGATTACAAAACTAACCGATACTTTGGAAATTGACTCGTTTACCACGAGCTTGTCTTTGTTGTTGTTGTGCTTCTTCAATTGATCTTGTTGATGATTGTCGAGATCTAAGTATCCCGATAGGGGTCGTTGGTTCTTCTTCTTCTTCTTCTTCTTCTTGTGTTTCTTTTTCTTATGTTTCTTCTTCATCTTCAATTTGTATTTCTCTTTCCACATGTTCCGCATACTCATGTAATTCTTGGTCGTATGGCTCGTACCCTTCTGGATAATTCGGTTCATAATTACTAACCGAAGGTGTTGTTGATATCGATGGAGTTGAAGTGGCCTTTCTTTTGGAGCTAGAAGAACCTCCCAAAGATTTTGCCACTTTAGTGACTTTTTTAGTGGCTTTTTTCAAGAATGAAGACATGATAATCTTGTAATAGTAATTTAATGTAAATATGTAATAAAGAAATTAATAAATGATTAAAAAAAATAATTATTTAATTAAGGAATAACTAAAGAATAATTATGTAATTAAGAAATAATTAGAAGACTAATTATGTAATTAAGAGAATAATTGCGTAATTAAGTAATTAAGTAGAGAGAGTAGGAGAAGGTGGGAATTGGAAATGAAAGGATGGGTGATTTATAAGAATTTAAACTGGCTATTTGTAGGTCCAAAGAACGCGGCGAAGAACGGTAAGTTCCGGGTCCATTCCTTGGAACCGGGTGGAACGGGGCCCGCCTGGTTCCGAGTTTGCTTTGAACCGAGCGTGGGGAACTACCAGCCTTTGGTCCGCTGGGGGTTCAACGGTTTACGCTTTAAGAACTTTTTCCGGCGGTTCACGGTTTGCGGTGGCCCGGCAATCGCCGAACGTTGTCGGCCGGGTTCGCTTGGCCGGATGCCGGACGGGTCAACCCGGAATCACTATATATATATATATATATAGGAAGAAGTTCCAAAGAACCATCCTATATGAGACCGGGAGAACTACTTTTACAAAAGTGTTACTTTTACTAAAAAGGTGTTATCAGCAAAGGTGGTAATCAGATTTTACAGATACTTTACAAAAGTGTTACTTTAAGAAAAAATTAAAAACTCATAAAAAGTAACATTTTTTTGTTCAAAAGTAACACATTTTCTATAAAAGAGTAACACATTTTTATTAGGAAGTTTAATTCTCACGGTTCTCATATAAGCTTGGTTCTCACTGGAACTTGACCCTGTACACTATTTAGCAAATGTCTAATTATTTACAAAACCCCAAAAATAGTACTGCTTCGATTTAGCTTATGTACTGTTTTCAGTTTTCTCCATTTTAATTGGTTTTCACATGATCCTAATAATTAGACATTTGCTAAATAGTGTACATATATGCTTAAAAGGGTACATATTCGGATGCCATTTTTGTAAATAATATGAACTTTTTTCTTCACAAAAAATATGTACACTCTATAAGATAACATGTACCCCTTTTGCTATAATATGTATATACTACAGTAGGTTTTGGTTTTCACTGATCCTCACATGTATGTATAGTATGTATATATGAACTAATAACCTTATGTAACATCCAGCCTATTGCTGTAGCAACAGTATTACCTAACAACAACCTCTTCTTCCTTCTTCAACTATACTTAAACTTACATAATAGCAACAACATATATAATATATGATATAGTATTATGTATTACTGTATGTACCTTTAAAATATGATATAAATCGCTCCTTATATTATTATTATATATTTATTATATATACTATACTTACTATAACACTATACATACATATATATATATATAAATATAAATATATATATATATATAATATGTATAATATATAGCATATATACTATATATATATATATATATATATATATATATATATATACATATATATATATATATATGTGTGAAAATTAGGAATTACAATCATATAGCGAGTACTACTGCTTACTGAAAAGGTATATACTTTTTACTAAAAGGTGTACTTAGCATGTGAAAAGGCGCTATTAATTTTATGATACTATGTGAGTAAAAGTGTTACTTTGAAGAATTTAAAAATAATTACGAAAAATGTTACTTTTTTACATTAAAATGTATTACTTTCAAAGAAAACTGTTACTTTTATTTTTTGAAAAAATATTTTTTACGAAAGTAACACTTTTTATCTAAAAGTAACAGCTTTTTAAAACAAAAATAACATTTTTTGTTCAAAAAGTAACACATTTTCTATAAAAAACACATTTTTATCAGGAGCGTTGGTTCTACATTTGTTACTAAAAGCGTTACCATTGAGACTTTGACATATATATATATATATATATATATATATATATATATATATATATATATATATATATATATATATATATATATATATATATATATATACTATATATATATATATATATATATATATATATATATATATATATATATATATATATATATATATATATATATATATATATATATATATATATATATATATATATATATATATATATATATATATATATATATATATATTATATATATATGTATATATGTATGTATATATATTATCTATGTATAATATATATATATATATATATATATATATATGTATGTATATATGTATATATTGTATTATATATATATATATGTATATATATTATATATATATATTATAAATGATAATATGTATATATATAGTATATATATGTATATATATATATATATATGTATATATATATATATAATATATATATATATATATATATATGTATTATGTAAAATATATATATATATTATATATATATATATATATATATATATATATATAATATATATATATATATATATATATATGTATATAATAAATATTTATATATATATATTATGTATAATATATATATATATATGTAATATATTATATATATAGAATTAATTTTTATATATATGTATATATGTATTATAAATATATGTATATTATATATATGTATATATATTTATATATATATATATTTTTTTATTATTAATATTTATTTTTATAAAAATAAAAAATAAAATATATAGGGTTTAACCAAAGGGAATTGGGGGTTTTATAATGGAAAAAGCCTTTTTTAAAAAAAATTTACAATAGAAAATGTGTTACTTTTTAAAAAAAAATATTTTGGAAAAATTTTTTTTTAAAAATAAAAATGTTTTTGGAAAAAACAAAAAAAAAAAAATTTTTTCCTTAAAAAAAAAAATTTTAAAAAACCCCCCGTTTTTTTAAATTTTTTTTAAAATAAAAACGCCCAAAAATCTTTTTAAACCTTTTTTTGCCTTTTGGAAAAATAACCTTTTTTAAAGGGGGTTGGGTTTCCCGGTCTAATTCCCCAACTTTTCCCAAATTTGGGGAAAAAACCTTTTTCGGCCTGGGGCCCCCGGCCAAAAGGTTTTTCTAAAATTTTTTTAAAAAAATAAAAAAATTTTATTTAAAAAAAAATTTGAAAAAACCAAAAAATTTTTCTTTTTACAAAAATTTTTTTTTTAAAAAAAAAAGTTTTTTTTTAATATTTTGTTTTTTTAAAAAAATTTTTCCCCCAAAATTCCCTTTTTTAAAAGTAAAACTTTTTTTTTTTAAAAAATAAATTTTTTGTTTAAAAGTAAACATTTTCTAAAAAAGAACACATTTTTATTTAAAACCCCCCTCTCATTGGGGTTCCTACCCAAACCCCTTTTATATAAAATATATATTAAAAAATATAAAAAAATAATTTTATATTAAAAAATTTTTTTTTTTTAATAAAAATAATTTTTAATTTTAATATATATATATAAATATATATATATTTTTTTTTTAAAAAATTTTAAAAAAATTTAATAATAATTTTTTAAAAATAATTTTTTTTTAATTTTTAATTAATTTTTTATTATATATATAATATAATTTTTTTATAAAAATTAAATTTTTATAAATATATATATATGTATGTATTATATATATATATATATATATATTATTTATATAAAAAAAATAATTATAATTAATATATTATATGTATATGTATAGATAGATATTATGTAATGTATGTTTGTGTGGGTTGGGGGGGGTGTTTGGGGGGGTGGGTGTATATATATATATATATATATTTTTGGGGTTTTTTTTTTTTAAGATATAGTAAAGTTAAATATATATATATATATATATATATATATATATATATATATATATATATATATATATATATATATATATATATATATATATATATATATATATATATATATATATATATATATATAGAAAAGTTTCATGAAAACCATCCTTATAGGTAACACTTTTTTTCAAAAAAATAAATTATAAAATGGTGTTACATTTTACAAAAAAAACGTGTTACTTTTTAATATGTTTGCTTTTTTGAAAAAAAAATCCAAGAATTTTTTCTAAAAGTAACACTTTTTTTGCCAAAAGTATTATCTTTTTTTTTAAATAAAAGTAATATTTTTTTGTCTAAAAGTAAATTATTTTCTGTAAAAAAGTAACACATTTTTATGAGGGAGATTGATTATCACGATTCTCATATAGCTCGGCCCTAGGGCATCTGACATGTCAAAGTGCAAATTATACTATCGAGTTCTAATGATATTTCATATACTTATATTAATTTGGGTTGTCGAATTGCTGCAATAGTGTGGAGGATGCAAGGTCTGCTTATGCATATTGAAATGTCGAAGTGCAATTGTTGCGTCATCATAGTAAAGTGTTTTTTATTGCGATTTGCGTCTATATAGACACGCAACTTTGAATGCCCACTAATTTTTTATTAATTATAACTGACTTTTTACTATTTAAAATTATTTTTACTGAAAACTTTTTTTTTTTTTTGAAGTGTAAACAGAGCCTAAAAAGTATAGAAAGCATCAGGAACACTAAAAAACAAAACCGAAGTTTATTAAGATTTGCCAACTTGATATAATAACAAATGAGAAGGTACAAACCTTGCGCCTTGGTCGTCACACCTCGACTTCTTTTCAAGGCTTAAAATTTTGAAATTGTTGAAAAATCTAAATCTAAAATTATCGTGAAACATACCTCATACTTAAATTAAATAACCCAATAATAGTAACTATTAGCTTATGGGCTTCTTGTTTTTAAGTCGTCTCACTGTGACACGATCTCCGATCTCATATAGACTGCAAAAAGTATTACTCAACAGTCAACACAAATTCTTAGCTTGCCTCAGAGACTTTTTTTCTTTTTGAGATTAGCTTGACTCAGAGACTTGAAACTGACTTATTCTTGTCAATCTCAGTGCAAACTTGCGATGATATGATGGCCTTTTGAGATGGCAACTCAGAGACAAATAGAAGGGTTTGAGCCCAGCCAGCATACTTGCCATATTTAGTAACAAAAGCTTCAGCAACACGATTGCATAACTTTGGTGTCAGACGAACGCCTGCAAGCTCAGGTATCATCTCCCTCGTAGCAATCTGCTCAGTTAATAATTAATCATTACCCGAGGCAGAGAGTCTGAGTAGCTCATGCTATCAAAACGATATTATCAACAAACTTTTATAAAACTCAAAGAAATACATTTACCACGACGTGAGGAGCTAGTACAGATCACCTAATGACAGTCTAGATGAAACCACATCATGAGACGCAAGGGTGACATAACACGAGGTGCAGAGTGAGGCGTAACAGGGCTTTTTTCCAAAAAGAAAAATATGCTTTTTAGTTCCTTTTGTGCATCCTGCCACAAGGTGCATGCCTATGCATATCACAATCATGATGTAAAAACAAGACTGCATCTCATCATAAAGGTCGCGTTAAAGGTTTTCAAACGGACCAATATCTCTTGCGATGAAAAGGTATAAAAAAACTTTGTTTTGACCGAATCAAGGTATATCTTATAATTCGACCAATATTTAGACGTTATGATAACCGTATCACTCCCATCACCGTTCCGTAACTGTGATTGTGACCGTTACCGCATTTTAACACCATGGTCACAGCGTCTACCCACATTGCGCTTTGTCTATTGCACAACTAAAGCATGCCCTCAAACTACAATTAGGGCATGTTGTGTCGAGTTTATTTTTAGCTCAATTTGATTCAGTCCAATTGCAATCCAATAGCGATGGGCAACGCATGCCAAACACCTACTTTATATCTTGTTACAGTAATCAGGGTACAGTAATATCAGTTACAAGAACATTTTGTTGAATGATTTATACATGTAACTAAATACCATACTTGTAGGGCTAGCGATACAGATTTCTGATTAAAAAGTTTGGGTACGACTTTCAGGTTAGTTTCACCTATGTGTAAACATGTAGATAACTTTAATAGACATGATATAAATGCGTAATATGATGAACCGAGTCAAATCGGAATATATTAGGGTTGTCAGGTTCTGTTAAAGTTGGGTTAGGTTCAACAATATTCTTGATTATCCTTAATGCTCTAATGAAATGGCTAGGATCATAAAATCCAACACCTTCGTTAACTTGATACCATCTCAACTCGATGCCCATCATAATCATTAAACACAAATTTGATTTTATCATATGATTAGAAATCACCTTCCATCCCCAAGAGTGAGGGGATGTCAGCTTAAGTTCTTTATCGTCTCCATATAACCTTTCTAGCAAAAACCATTAATTTGGGACGTTTTTAGAGACATCCCAAAAGCATCTCTGCGGTCCCATCATGTACCCATATCTTTCCCTAATCGTAGAATGCTAGTTGCCACCAAGGAGTCATACCTATGCTACTACATTGAATGTGCATCACAAAAGTAACCACCTTCACCTCAATAATAGAGTAGGTGTTTAAAGAGGCTAACATGCGTGGGTGATAAACTTATTTGATATAATCTAATGCTTATCAACATGTGAAAAGTAATTCAATGTCCAAGATTCCAAAGTTACATCAAACTCCCGAATGAAATCAACCACAAGTGTCCTAAATTGTCAATTTTGATGAGTGATGCAAACAACATATCAAACAGGTTTAAAGAATCCTAAATTGTCAATGAAGAGAAGCCAAAATCACTTAACAATAAATAGCTTGAGCATTTACCTGCCAAACATGAGTGTCAACAGGAACTGCATGATGTTGATCCAGAGAGAAGAGAGCTACACAAGATGCCACCTTTGGACCCACACCGGGCAGAGTAGAGAGAGAATTTATTACATCTTCCAAATGCATTCCACGCAAAGATGAAAGCCACTCAACACCCCCTCTAGGTTTCATTTGCAAGGCTTTTATTGTGTTGACAATGTATTTTGCTCTTTTATCAAAAAAAAATAGCAAACATAAATAGAATGTCAAACCACAAACAACAACATGAACTAAGTATGCTAACAAACTTACAAAAAGAATCAAAATTCAAGAACATAGTTCGATAGCCATGTACCAAACACCACCACCCTTACCCAAAAAAGGGAACGCAAAAGATGCAGAGCTATATAATTAATTGTTGATAAGATCATCATTATACATATTTTTTTTGTGAAAAGTTATTGATGAAGCAAAGAACAAGATACAAGATTAGGGATAAGTTATCCCTAAAAAAACAAGTAAATTACATTTTAATACTCCATTCATTCCTAGACTTATCATCTAGAGCAAAATCTAAAACCAAGCCATTAGCGCAGACCAAAACGTGGTTAGAAACTTAGCTCTCTTTCAAACTACATCTAATGGAAGAGCTCTATCCTTAAAAATTCTACTATTTTACATCCAAACGGTCCAAAGAATGGAAAGGGAGCAACAATTTCATACAAGTTTTAGGTGAACCTTAGCTCCAAGAATCATATTTAAAGGAAATCTTCTATTTTCAAAGGCTCCATCCAAGGCTCTCCACTTATGCTAAATAATCTATTCCACATGTTTCTTGCAAACTTGAAATGGAAAAAGAGATGGTCCATCTTCCATGTTATCAAAAAAACATCATTAGGAGTTGTGAGATGATTGAGGGGGGTTTTTCTTAAGTTCTCGATCAAAAGTGTTGAAATCTATGTAACTTGAACACAATCGGCATCTAGCATGTGTCAGAATGTCCAATTTAGCAATGCTATTGGACACGGCGATAATGTTTGAATGGACACAAATACAACGATGAACATGTTTATAAAGATAATTTTTACAATTACTATAAATTTATTCTTATTTGTTCTATTACAAATTTTCAAAATAAATATTCAATAGTACCTCAAAATAAAGAGTTGTGAATATTTAATGTTAAATTAATTATGATGAAGTAATTTTACAAGCACTAGTGAAAGCTAAAAATACACTAAGCTAATAGACCAATTTATAAGTCTATAAATTTCATTTATTTTATTAAAAAGCCAAACAACAATATAAAACTAAAACAAAAAGAAAAAAGAAAATTGAAGTTCAAAAAAATTAAAGATAAATAAAAAAATACGAGGCTCATGAGTAACTCAAGGATGTGTCACCGGATTTCAAATCTTCTTATCTAGAATTGAGGAGGGGCAAAAGCACACTAAAATTGAAAGAACTTCAAATATAGATTCACAATCTATTTCAAAAGAGTCATTTGTAAAGTATATAAACCAAGAATTATAGCTTATAGTATATGAAGCATAAGATGAGGCAAAATAAGCATTATGTCTAGTAGAAAAGTTATATAATTTAGGAAAGAGGACTCTAAGAGGTCGAGGAACGACCCAACTGTGCACCCAAAATCTAACCTTGTCTCCTTTCAGTATTTTTTAAGACTCGTACAAAATAAAAATTTAGAATGTTCCCAAGAAATGGCCTTCTATAGGTTACAAGCAAGCACATCCCATCTTAAGCAAGCCGCATTTGCTTTTAATAATCATACACAAATTCTTGTATGAGACGGTCTTACCGTGAGACATGCCTCATACTTAGATTAAATAACCAATAATAGAAACTTTTAGATTATGCGCTTCTTGTATTAAGGTCGTCTCACTGTGAGACAATCTCATACAAGACGGGCTGATAATCTTATGCCAAAACAAGTAGTAACTACCAAACTTCAATTATCCCAACCAACCAATGATCTTATTTGTATCTCCAACTCCTGCCCATGTGATGTCTTACACCATTTTCTCATTTGATTTTAAGAATTGAAACACACCTTTAAGAGGTAAAGGGAATCATGTTCAAGCAAGATTTAACGATTTGAGTATCTAAGTGAAGAAGGCCTTTTTCCATGCGTCAAGTCTCCTAGATATCTTATCCAAGACGTAGAAGCATGAGGATTTTTCCTTTGGGATAAAACCAGGAGCAAACACAGATATGAAGAAGCCATGTCTACGGCACTAGAAGAACATAAATTGCAAGTTGAAAGTGGTGACCACAACCATCTCAAGTCTTAAATCCTTGGTGGACTATCATGCGCCAAAAGGAGTATAAGCAAAGAGTTTTTGTTGAAACTATGAAAAAGAGAACCATCACCAAAAGGCTAAACTCAAGGTGTGTTATTGAGGTCAGGTAACAGACTACTTTGTGCTATTATAGAACTTGGAAATTGCAAGTCATTCACAAATATAATTTGTACCCAGAATTCAGAAATTAAAGAAGCTTCAAAAAGACTACTTTCATAAGGTCATGTAACAGACCAAGAAAACTCAATAAAAAGGGTATACCAAGTTGAGGTGATAGCAAAGACCACAGGCAAGGGTGAGTCAAAGGCTGCAGTTGATTTTGGAAAGTCCCCAACTGTGCAGATAGAAATGGAATGCAACAAACTATTCATCTTTCTATGCATGATCTGCATTAAGTTGAGAACATTAAAGTTTTAGGTTTCTATATTTTAAGCAGAAACATATTTCTATGAGTCTACAAAGTTTAAATTTATCTTAATAAAGGGGGATTTATATCTTATAACTTACGCATCATGTATTCATTACATTGTAAAGTGTTTGCATCTTGTAGAATGTATAGTTTGCCAATAAGTTTGCTTAAGATATGAGAATTGTGCTTGTAATATAAATTAATCCTAAGAAGATGACAAAACTCAGAACTGACATCATATAAAGCAAAATTTTGATTTGTGGCAAGAGGTGTAAAGGCAAGTATATACCAATAAATCAAGGGAGCTGATCGAGGAAAGGTTGGTTTATATTTGACAATATAAACTACAAATTAATAAGAAAATTCATTTGGTCTTGACACCGTTTAATACCTATAACCAGCCCGTCTCGTATGAGACCGTCTCACGGTGAGACGGCTTCAAAAATATTACGAGACATCTCACGGTGAGACAGCTTCGAAAATAGAAGTCCATAAGCTGAAATTTCTATTATTGGGCTATTTAAGGCATGTCTCACCGCAAAACCATCTTATAAAAGAATTTGTGATAACCCATATGCCCCCTAAATTCAATGGCTATTGTCAATCAAATACAAATACAACTATCTAACCATTGAGTTTTGGCTAAGCATACACCAAGCATTTAAAAAAGGAGAGGGGGGTAATCTTCAAAATTTAGGAATGCATAGAAACTATAAACAATTAATTGCATCAAAGAAAAGTGATTTGAGTTTAAATTTCTGAACCAATACTACTACTAAATGCGCAGGGATAGAAAAACGAACCTATAGCCAAAGCCAGCTTCCCTAAGCTCTTCTTCTGATACCATGGCCAACCGCTCCAATGAGGGAAATTCGTAAAATTGAAACCCCTCAACGTTACCCACAAATTGACCTAATGACGAAATATAATCAACCATCCCAGTAATTCTCTTAATGTTATTATTAGATGTACACAAGAACTGAATAAGGCATTCCAACGGATCCTGTCTAAGCACACGAGCACCCGCCAAATGGAGAGCTAGCTCAGCAAACCGCTGGTCAGAAGCCGAAAAATCCTCCCACAAATCAGTTAAACAAATACCCATATTGAGAAAATCAAGCAATGCCAACCTAGAATCTTCCTCGTTGGAAGCTGAAGCAGCATGAAAATGGTACGCAACATCACCATTGTCGAGGTGTTTCAAAGACACCAGATAAGACTTAATGACGCCTGTGTATTGAAGAGTCCCTGTTTGCTTCCATCTGAAGGTTTGACCGGTCGGAAATGTGAGGGGTAAAGAGAGCTCTGATTTGCACAGATTGAGTGGTGTCCACTTCTGATTCTGGGTTGTTAAGTTTTGGATTTTGAGAACTTTGGAGAGAGATTTTCTTGCTGAAACAGTTGCTGCTTTGATGTTTGTTTTGGTTTTTGAGAAATCAAAGATGGGTGGAGTTGGGGGTGTTGAGGAAGATGTGGGTTTAATGGCAGACAATGGAGAAGAACAGGGTCGCCGTCGCTTCATTAGAGTCGATGTTCAGTTATCACTGTCTGTATATTCTCGAAGAAATTTAACTATGAGGAGAGAATTTCTGACCATTTTTGCCTGTTTTTTGAAAAAAGAATTTTAAGCTAAATTTCAAAGGATACATAAGAGCTCCCTAAACTATTTGGAAAACAAGCTTATTGGCTGTTTGCAGTTAGTAACTGCGAACAGATAGTTTAATGGGCTGAAGGCTGGGTTTGTGTTTCAGCTCTGTTCGCAATTACTAACTGCGAACAGACCTTTTTTTCATGTTTTTGGTCTGTTCGCAGTTAGTAACTGCGAACAGAACTGCGACACTTATAACATTCCAGTAGCTTATTTTCGAGGCCATTTCTCTCTTTCCCTCTTTCACAAACAAACCCTAATCCTCTAAATTCTATATTTCCTCCTTCAACTTCTTCCCCATTTTTAGTGTAATTGTTATCATCTCTTATTTCCTTAGATATCATTGTTGACTTTGCTTATTAAAGGTATGTTTATTGGGTCATTGAACTAATTTCCTTTTAATTTTTAGAGTTTTAAGTTCTTCTAGTAATGTTGATTTTGTTTCTTATGCAGGAGTTGAACTTATACATACTTCCTTATACACATTTAAGGTAATTTTATAAACATTTGAAAACTATGGATTGTCCTTTGATTTGTAGATGGAATGGTGTTATTGTTGAAAATAATAATGTAGTGATATATCAAGGTGGAAGTTTAAGATCAATTGTTGCAAGAATTTATATGTCTCTTTGTGAGTTTGTTGAGTTGTTGTATAAAGTTTGTGGTTTTGATAGACATATGGTAGAATTAAGACTGAAAATGAAATACCCTACTAGCCAATCGACATCTACTGTTGTGTCACTTGATGATGAGTACTCAATGCATGCTTTGTGGGCTCTTGTTGGGAATTTGGGGTGTACTAGTACGGAGATATTTATTGAACAAGTCACTATAAATATCAATGAAAATGTCCCTTCTTCGGCTCCATTCATGCAATCATTCACTAGAATGATGGAGCATTTATCTCAATTTGATCGCCCTCCTTTCCAAATGTTCACTCATGTGTCTCTAGCACCTGACCCAACTAATAATGTTAGAACCAAATCAAGTTCTAGCTCACAATACCACGGCTCTATTGAACAATATGAGTTCAATGAGGAAGAAACTTATCTTGATAATGAGAGAGTAAGTAATGATAGAGGGTTTGACTGTGATCAGGGAGATTATGACGAAGATGATTTAAGTGATGAGGGAGATTATGATGAAGATGATCTGAGTGATGAAGGAGAAGGGAATGATAAAGGGGTTGAACGTGAACAACCGTTAGTGCTTGTTAATGTAGGTGACAATGTTCAACCTACACAGACCACATTGTCTTCTGTTCCTTTTTATGATCAATTAGAAGAGGATGTAGAAAGAGGTGATTCGACTATGGGGGCTCAAAATTCATGTAGTCTTGAGGGAGATGAATTTGTTAAGGGTATGGAGTTTTCAAGCAAGAAAATTTTAATTGAAGCAGTGAAGAGTTATTGCATCAAGGCTAATCAATCATATACTTGTCGAACGTCTAACAAGAGTGTGCTTGATTTAGTGTGTCCCAATTCTTGTGGTTGGAAACTTCGTGCTCGCCAAAAGAATAGTGATTGGACTATAGTGACTTATAAAGGTCCACATACCTCTACTTGTGTTAGCGACAACCATAACTTGGTGCACGCCATCTGAATTCAGCTATCATTGGTCATTTTATCAAAGAATGTGTTCGGGTGGATCCAACTCTTAAGGTTGGTGTGATCATTGAGATGGTAAACACAACGTACCATCACAGGATTAGTTACTTCAAAGTATGGACTGGAAAGCAGGCTGCAATCGTAGAGATTTATGGTAGTTGGGAAGAGTCATATGAGCGTCTCCCACGTTACATACAAGCTTTGAGAGATGCACACCCAGGTATGGCTGTGGAATGGGTATACAAATCAGAGCGCCCTGGTGTAAATGTTTTCAAAAGGTTATTTTGGGCATTCAAACCTTGCATTGATGGATTTGCGCATTGCCTACCTGTACTTATCATTGATGGTACTCATTTGTATGGAAAATACAACGGAAAGATACTTACTGCTATTGGCATCGATGGGAACAATCAACTTATGCCATTAGCATTTGCTCTTGTCCAAGAAGAAAAAGTTGATAGCTGGTCAAGGTTTATGGCATGTATTCGACATCGAGTCACCAACAGAAGAGGTTTATGTGTTATATCTGATTGCCACCCTGGAATTATAGCTGCCATGAATGATGTTGATAGTGGGTGGACCCCTCCAAATACATACTATCGCTTTTGCATTCGCCATGTTGCTTCAAATTTGAATACTCATATAAAAAATGTTGAGGTGAAGAAACTATTTATTGCTACTGCTTTTCAACGAAAAAGACAAAAAGCAAGCAAAGGTTTAAGGCGCATTCGTCATATGAGTGAACAGGCTTTTGCATACATAAGTGAGATGGATATGAAGAAATGGTTAATAGCATTTGACGGGGGTCACCGATATGGCTATGCTACCACGAACATGGCTGAGGTCTTCAACGGCGTCATGAAAGGTGCTAGATTCCTACCCGTTGCAGCTATTGTTGAACTTACTTTTTACCGTGTGAACAAGTGGTTCGTGAAAAAAGGGAAATAGCTAGAGAACGACTTGCTTCTGATCATCCGTACAACTGTCTATGTTGAGAGAAAAATAGAAGCAAATAGACGTAAAGCACGATATCACAGCGTAGAGCCATTTGACATAACAAATGGCAAATACGAAGTCACAACCGAAAAAGACGAACGAATAGAACGCAAAGGCGGAAAGCGTTACATTGTTAACTTTTCAAACCGCACTTGCACTTGTAAAAAAGTTCGGGTTTTCCACTATTCTTGTTCACATGTGTTAGCTGTATGTTCTGCATATAGCTTATCTGAAGACACTTTTGTCGATCGGCGTTTTCGCACAACTAGCTACAAGAGGACTTATGAGCCTCAATTTGAACTTGTGCTTGACTTACTCAATGGAGGGAATACAATGGCCCTCGTCTGATTGCTGATACTAGTAGAGTACGAACAAAGGGACGTCCACGGTCAAAGAGATTGCGTAATGAGATGGATGATCGTACGGATAGAGGTCTCAAATGGGGCTTATGCAACGGCACAGGACATAACAGGCGTAGTTGTGCACAACGCCAACGTGGTTAATTAGTGTACTTTTTAGTTGAACAATTTTTTGTCGTATTAGTATTTTGGACAATGAATTATGTATTTTAAATATTTTAATTAATTACTTTGATGTTTACATATAATTCATTACCTTAACTTAATTATATTGAACATGTAAGAAATGGGGAAATGGAGAATGCCTCGCAAAACAAGCTACTGGTTTGTATTAAGGATCAATTCTGTTCGCAGTTAGTAACAGCAAACAGACCAAAAAAACAAAACAAATCTGTTCGCAGTTAGTAACTGCGAACAGATAGTTTTTGCATTTTTGGTTTGTTCGATGTTACTAACTGCGAACAGAACTGATGCCCAAAAACCCAGCCTTCAGCCCATTAGCTATCTGTTCGCAGTTAGTAACTGCGAACAGGCCAGAAGCTTATTTTTCCAAATAGTTTGGGGGAGCTCCTATATTTCCAAATATTTTTGGAATTTAGCTTAAAAAAAAAAGTTCCAGTTTTTTTTGTTGCGGAATGCGGACTAGAGATTTTCTAGAGGGGAAAAAAAAAATTTCTTTTTTTTTTTTGAGGTTTTTTTTTCTAACTTTTGAGAATCAAACTCATGGAAAAGCACTTAATTATTAGATTAACTTATAATTTTCTTATACGATAATTCGATTTGATATCCGATTCAAATATTAGGGATATTCAATTTGAAAATGTGGATATTAAATACAGATTAAGATATTTAATTTTTGAAATTTGGATATATGATTTTTTAATAGTGGATATTGAATATATATCCGACATAATTTCAAGGCCGTCTCATTTTTTAAAATTTGTGCATGATATTTTGTTCAATAAGTTATATTAAAAAGATTTATGATTATTTCATGAAAGCTTTGTTATTTAATTATCTTGACTTTGTTTTTTTTCAATTAAAAGGAATATATTAGCTCTAAAAAAAACATTTTACAACCAAGGCTATAAAAGAGTACAATTCATTAAACACAAGAGGGAAGCACGTACCAAACACGACAAGTGGTCTTGACTTTGTTTCTTTTTTAATTTCTTCGCTTAGTTTTAAATCTTTCACTTCAACATTTAGGATCTAAAAAACTTTGATCAAACTTTAAAAAATTACTTGGATTTATTAAAAAGAAAAATGAAGCAATATGGCTAATGACATTTCTAGAACATAATTCATAATATTTTTAATATTTAAGTTCATAATGTTTGACATAAATAAAAAAAAAGGAAAAAATTAAAGTATCCCGAAATTTAAAAGATAAAAATGTGACTCATTCACTAGTCTAGCATGGAAAAATATAAGGTAACTCATAAAGAAAATGTATAGTTTATTTCATCATCTCCATGTGTTGTTCATTTTCACATTGTCTGGTTGAGAGCAGTTTATTGCTGTAGTCAACACATTAAGGTATCTGAACCATCGGGAATGTTTCCCTTCATTCTTCTACTCATCCTCTGAATCTGAGGCTTCAGAACTCGACTGTTTACTCTTCCGATGAGCATTGCCATTCGTGATGGCCCCCTTCTTTTTGTCTTTTTCATTTTCTTCGTCCTCACTATATTCGCTCTCATAATCATCATATTCTTCTTCCTCGATCTCTTCTTCTTCATCTGCACCATCCTCCAGTAAAGGTCCCTCTTCTGTGATAACACCGCCCCGGGTTCCAGCCCTTGATCTTTTAAGAACCTTAATCTTCAAGCTTGTCCTTGTGTCACATCCAATCCAAGAGTCACACAAGCAGTAACAAGTCAAACTATAGTTTCCCTCCGCTGGGGCTTGGAACTTTCCCATCACCAAGCGGGACCCTCGCTTTACTTTCTCAATGGCTTCCCTCACTGCTGCACTGGTGTCTCTTGCACTAGCCCCTGAAGCTTCCATCATTTCTTCTATTGCCTTTGGGGCAGAACTTAGAGCAGTAGCTTCATCCATAAAGTTAATCTTTTGGGAGAACCATACACTATTCGAGTTCTGGTCTGCAAGGAGAAACCAAAAGTTTTCATCCTTGTGATTCGGGTAGTAAGGGGCATGGGGAAGAGCACCAATCAAACCATTAGGCCTTTGAAGTTTGACCCACGCCTGAACTGTCACAATATCGCCCTCCTGTATACCCTCTTCGCCTTCTGTTTCACATTTGACATCCATGGACAGGGAGGGCATCATCTCTAAAACCCGTTCCACATCCTCTACTTCAGCGTCAGAAAAACCAGCTGCTTGGCAAAGCAGGTCAGCACGCTCTTGTGGAGTCAAATCTCGAAGCTCCTCAAAGGTCTTCACCTTCTGCAATCAAGTAAAGGCATAGATCAGGTCTACATGCTAAAAGCAGCAAGATATGTGACACTTTCCAATGAGATTACAGATAAGAACGGTGAGGTAGGTTGGGGATGCAATAGCTCATAATTGACTTAGTACATGCAAAAGCTTCTTACTCGAATTAGGACTAAAGTGACTATGTGATCTACACCACTCAACCTTCCTGCCACCAGCACAAAAGACCAATGTTCTCTAACCTCTTGGTAATACTTAGTAATTGCATCTAAAGAGTCGAGTCTTTACACTACATGAACATGGATTCCTCCGATAGATCGCATTCCAACTTAGTGTACTTGCAGCCAATGCTCAGGCTAGATCTGTCACTGCTATTGATCCAGCCAACAGTCAGAGCAAGGGAGCCAATCAAGACTTTAAAAGCCATATTCTAACACTAATTATCCAGAATTTCATTTACTTTCATTTTCACAAGTGTGCAATATTTGTTTAATCTTTCCCTCTCTTCTACCAAATAAATAAATGAAAATAAAAATATATACCCAATACCACATTTTTAGTTGCATTTTTTCATTATTAACTGTTTGATTCCATAGATGTCAAACCATTCTTCCTTTATTCTATTTAGTGTTGCTCCTGCAAACTCAACTTCTTCATATAATGTTTACCACCCTCTATTAAACATATCTTGAACTGTGTTCCAAACTCCCCACCTTTTGAACTACAAAATCATAAGAAAAAAAAACCCCAAATTGAAATTTGATATTTGAATACTTTCTTCTCAAAAATGAATGTAGGTGATGGATGTCTTCTCAAATTTGTAATTCTTTAGCATTGTAGATTCCTTCTGCCAGTGGTGTTTATTCCTTTTTTTAAGATTGAAAATACGGTCAAACGCCACAAACAAATTATTGACTGGATGTGTTCGTCAGAGGACTTAAAGGAGAAGTTACTTTCAAGGCTACAGCGCCAAGAGTGATGAGTCTTATTTTCCTGTTTTCCGATTACGGTATTTTAAGAAATTCTATATCTTAATTAGTATTCCTCCAGAGTTAGTCAAATGAAGAGAATAGGGAAAAATTGTACTTTCTACGAAAAGTTCAGACTTCAGACTTCAGAGAGAACAGGGGAAAGGGATGTAGACGGTGTGTTTGGAAATTTGGGATTAGTTTACCAGATAAAGGTAAGAGCATTACAAATTTATCATAAAATGAAGTGCCAAAAAATTATGAGGGATTTTATAACTTAAGTCGCACATGGAAGCTCATTAGCATTCCTCCATTTCTGTATTTCAACAGGTATACACCTTGACAGTGTTATTGCAATGAATAGTAACAAATACATGCATGATAAACAACTAAAATTGCATGGCCACAAACCTTGCGTGCAAGCTTTTTGGTGACAACTTCACTAAAATGTGGCAGCTGCAAGAAAGGTGCAATACCTTCAGTTGACCCCCCTCCAGCTTTTTTCGCGCTGAGTGGAACAGCCTAGACAGATAGTTCAAAATGTACAGATTAGGAGCTGTATAGTTTACACAAGAAAAATGGAATATCATGTAATAAACTGCAAATTTCAGAAACTACAGCAAGATTGCTTTGTTCGCAAGGGAGCAAAATCGCGGAAAATGGAGTTCAGAGTCCGGTCTAATATAGCAAATTGAGCTACCGTGGCTTGTCAATTGACTGAATAACACATATCGTTGTATTTAAAACTATTCTCAATGAAATATACAGAACAAACTAATCATTAATTTTTCCTTGTTCCTTTCCTTAAAATTCATCACCTAGACTGGGTTTATATGTAGTGTATTCTGTCTATAATAGATCAAGGGAATAGAGTAATGATTGATGCTTAATGCAAACACAAACTCCATCCAGTTTCATCCTCCATCACGTTAAGACTCACATACTTGTGTGCTACGGATAAGCAGCCCAAGCCCAATATAATTACATACCAAAGGAGGAATAGAAGGAATATCACTAATGATGAGCTGTCCCTAGAGGAGAATAATTCTGTTAAGTAGTAATGAGTATAACAGAATGGGTGGTGGGTAAGGGGAATGAAACGAATGTATGAGCTGGCAGTAATCTCTCTTATTATAAATAATGGAGGACTCAATGGTTATAATCATGCTTGAATGTAATAGAAAAGCCTGAGGCTATTTTGGAGTAGGCTGGATACTCGAAATTCAGCATTTTCCTTCATACATTTCTGTCTTTTTCCTTTCTTTTTCTTGATTATATTGATGTGCTATCTCTGTGGTTCATACCAAATCTGGTATCAGAGCGAAAATGGTGAACAACACCCAAAGAATCGATCGTTTGGAGAGAGAATTACAGTCGATACCACGGCTGATTAACTCTGAAATGGAACGACTCTGTTCAGAGCTTAACCTAACCACCCAAAATCTCAACTCACAAATCCATACCATTACCCAAAACCATGGAACACTCGCCACTGAAATGTCCAACCTAAGCCAAACCATACAAATACTCAGTGATAAACTCATTAACTCAGACCTCATAAACCCATTATTCCAAAACCCACAAAACATACCCATCCAAAACACACCAAACCCAAACACCAATCAAACCGAATTTTCAGTATTTGAAGAAGAAACCGAGGGTCAACCCGTGATGAATGAGGAAGATAGGGGAAATTGGAGGAGGAGGCTTGACTTACCCGTATTCTTTGGCGAAGACCCCAATGGATGGATCATCCAAGCTGAACGGTATTTCACTTTTTAGCATTTGAAGGAGAAAGAAAAATTAGAATCCGCCGTCGTGAGCTTGGAAGGTGCGGCTCTACACTGGTTCCACTGGGAGCACCAGCATTGCCCCATTAAACGATGGGAGGAATTGAAAGGATTGGTGTTGAGAAGATTTAGATCGGATGAGGAAGGTACTTTACATGAGCAGTGGATGGGGGTGGAACAATCAAATTATGTCGCAGAGTACAACCTGGAGTTCGTGGAGAGAGCAAATCCTTTGGGAGTAATACCTGAAAATTTTTAATGGGGGCATACTTTAAAGGTTTGGAAGAGAATGTTAGAAGGGAGTTGAGGCTATTTGAGCCTGTGAGCATTGACCATACAATGTCATTAGCTGTGAACATTGATTTAAAACAAAATCCCAAACCCACAAATTACCATTTTACCCAAAAAATTCCCACCCCACCCAAGCCACACGTGTCCGGCCCAAAACACCCCACCTTACAAATGTCCCTTCCCTCAAAAAACTCACCTCAATTTCTGCAAACCCAAAAAGCTTTATATCATTCCAACAACCCCAAAAATCCCCACTACCCAAATACCACCATGAACACCGAAAACAGCCGCGGGAGATTGAAACTTACTCATAGGGATATGATGGAAAAGAGGGCTAAAAGGCTCTGTTTTACTTGTGATGAGAAGTGGTCTCGCAACCACAATTGCAAAAATCGGCAGGAATTAAACGTCATCCTTGGCCCTGGTGATGTCGACATTGTGGGGGACGAAGAGGAAGGGGAAAAAGAAGAGATGCCGATAGACATGGCAGAAATTTCGTTGAGTACGGTAATGGGTATTTCTCAGCCTAAGACTATGCGAATGAAAGGGAGTATCAAGGGGCAGGAAGTGATCGTGATGATCGATTCTGGGGCCACGAACAACTTCATCTCAGTGGCTGCCGTGAATCGACTCCAGCTAGAGATTAAGGAGGGTGACCATTACGGAGTGACATTGGGAAATGGCGAGAAAATTTATGGCAGGGGAAGATGCCAGAATTTATGTATGACATTACAAGGGGTTGAAATTGTGGAGGATTACTTGATATTGGGTCTGGGAAATTCCGATGTCATCTTGGGAATGCAGTGGTTAGAGAAGTTAGGTGAAGTGGTGACAAATTGGAGGAAGCAACTGATGAAATTCTTCTGGGATGGTGAAGAACGCACGTTAGGAGGTGATCCATCCTTAGAGCGGTCTATAGCAACACTGAATACAATGAGAAGAACCTGGAGCAAGAAAGATCAGGGAGTGTTAGTGGAAATAAATTTGGTGGAAAAATCTGAAGAAAAAGGTTTGGAGGTTCCAGTAGCCTTCAAGTCAGTGGTGAATTCTTTCCATGAGGTGTTTAGTGAACCAAAGGGGCTTCAGCCTAACCGAGAGAACACTCATGCCATTAATCTAAAAGAGGGCACCAGTCCGATTAGTGTCCGACCATAGCGCTATCCGCAGATACAGAAAGATGAGATCGAAAGGATGGTGAGGGACATGTTAAAAGTACACATTATCCGCCCATCTTCCAGTCCTTTCTCCAGCCCAGTTTTGTTGGTCAAGAAGAAAGATGGCTCGTGGAGGTTTTGTATCGACTATAGAGCCTTGAATAAGGTTACTGTTCCCGATAAATTTTCGATCCCTATGATAGATGAGCTGCTCGATGAGCTACACGGTGCCTGCATTTTTACTAAACTAGACTTGAAGTCAGGATACTTCCAGATTCGGATGAAGGAAAGTGATATAGCCAAGACGGCCTTCCGCACACACGAAGGACATTACGAATTCATGGTAATGCCCTTCGGGTTAACAAACGCTCCGGCTAAGTTCCAATCTCTGATGAACCAGGTTATTCGTCCCTATTTACGGCGTTTTGTGCTGGGGATTTTTTAAGATATTTTAATATACAGTAGAAGTGAGGAAGAGCATGTTGAGCATTTGGGAATGGTCTTGACTGTTCTCAAGGAGCAAAGGTTGTTTGTGAACAAGGGAAAGTGTGAAATCGGTGTGGCGACAGTAGCCTATTTAGGGCACGTCATTTCAGAGAAAGGAGTGTCGATGGATGTGGAAAAGGTTTCGGCTATGTTGTCATGGCAGTTACCCACCAGTTTGAAGGAGTTGAGGGCCTTCCTTGGGCTCACCGGGTACTATAGAAAATTCGTCAAGGGGTACGCTACCATTGCTAAGCCATTGACTGAACAACTCAAAAAAGATGCGTGGAACTGGAATGAAGAGGCAACAGTGGCCTTTGAAAGGTTGAAGACAGCTATGACTGAGGCACCCGTTTTGGCCCTGCCAGATTTCTCCAAGCTATTCATCATAGAGACAGACGCGTACAAGGGAGAGTTGGGGCAGTGCTGACTCAGGAATCACATCCAATAGCCTATTTCAGTAAGACATTGGGTAGTCGTGCGTGCCTGAAACCAATTTACGAAAAAGAATTAATGGCGATTGTTCTCGCGATTCTCAAGTGGCGGCACTACTTACTAGGGCGGAAATTTATAGCCAAAATGGATCAAAGTAGCTTGAAATTCCTCCTGTGTCAGCGTGAAGTGGGGGTAAACTGTAGAGTACCAAAAATGGCTCACTAAGATCATGAAGTTCGATTTCGAAATCTTGTATAATCCAGGCGTTTGGAACCGGGTTGCTGATGGCTTATCTCGCAAATCAGAGGGGGAAGTTATTCTGGGGAACCTATGCACATCTCACATTGGGGGGGCACAAGGGGAGGTACGTCTTACCTAAAAATTCTCCAATTATTAATGATCTGTTGAGTGAGTTTCATGACTCTCCATTGGGGGCACATGGGTGAACACACAAGACATATTCCAGGATCGCATCAGAATGGTTTTAGGAAGGGATGCGAAGGCAGATTGTGGATTACGTGAAACACTATGGGTATGTCAAACACAAAATACCTCAACCTTAAGCCCAGCTGGGTTATTGCAACCAATACCGATACCGAATCATGTTTAGGAACACATAACGATGGATTTTGTGGAAGGGCTTCCAAAATCACAAGGGAAGGATACGGTTCTCGTTGTGCTGGATAGGCTCACGAAATACGCTCACTTTATCAGTCTCAGGCATCCTTTCGCAGCTGTAACAGTAGCAGCCTCTTTTGTCAAGGAGGTAGTCCGGCTGCACGGTTTTCCGGTTTCTATCATTTCTGATCGTGATAAGATATTCATGAGCCTGTTCTGGAAAAAGTTGTTTAGGCTGCAAGGAACCTGGCTAAAAAGAAGCACGGCTTACCATCCACAAACCGACGGACAATCTGAGGTAGTCAACAAGAGTTTGGAGACTTACTTAAGGTGTTTCATCAATGGCAAACCGAAGCAATGGATGAATTGGCTTCATTGGGCGGAATATAGTTACAACACTACCTCTCAGTCCGCCACAAAGCTCTCCCCATTCCAGGCTTTGTATGGGAGGACACCACCTCACATTGCTCGTGTCGGCTCAGGAGATACTGCAGTGGGTAGCTTGGAGGATATGCTAAGGGAAAGAGACGCTATGCTGGATGAGCTCAAATTTCAACTTCTCAGGGCGCAACAGATCATGAAAACACAGGCTGATAAGAAACGAAGAGATGTGTTCTTCAACCCCGACGAAATGGTTTATGTGAAAATTCAACCCTACATCCTTAGTCCGTCGCAACAATGAGAAGTTGGCACCAAAATTCTATGGGCCTTATAAGGTGCTTTGAAGAATTGGTCCCTCAGCCTACGAACTTCAACTTCCCAATTACAGTCGCATTCACCCAGTGTTCCATGTATCCCAGTTAAAGCAATCTTGTGGCAGCCACTTACCACTTGAATTGCCCGCTCAGCTCACGGATAGCTTGGAATTGAAGGCGATCCCTAAGGCACTGCTGCAATGGAGGTACAATTCTGATGGGAAGCTGGAAGTTTTGGTTCAATGGGATAAGTTACCTGCATCTGACTCTACTTGGGAAGAAGCTATACTCATGGACACCTTGTACCCGGATTTCCACCTTGAGGACAAGGTGATGCTTCTGACGGGGGGTATTAAGGATACGTAGCCCAAGCCCAATATAATTACATACCAAAGGAGGAATAGAAGGAATATCACTAATGATGAGCTGTCCCTAGAGGAGAATAATTCTGTTAAGTAGTAATGAGTATAACAGAATGGGTAGTGGGTAAGAAGAATGAAACGGTTATTGTGTACGAGCTAGCAGTAATCTCTCTTATTATAAATAATGGAGGACTCAATGGTTGTAATCATGCTTGAATGTAATAAAAAAGCCTGAGGCTATTTTGGAGTAAGTTGGATACTCGAAATTCAGAGATTTTATGTATATAACTATCCGATGTGGACATTTCATGAAACAAATTCATGATTTTGACCCAAAATGAAGTGTGCTACCCATGTCATAGGATCAAGGATCCAACACTACATAAACTATATACCAAAATGTTCACCATTTAAAATGTAATAGGTTTGGGATCCATACTGCATCAAAAGAAACCTATCACAGAAGTACAAGTCTACTAGATGATTGCAAGTATGAAAAGTGAACACTATTACTAGTCTTGTGAACAAAGCACCGTGCAGTAGGAGTTTGTACATTCTGCCATCAAGACCGTGATATAGAACTTGGCAACCATCTTCTCAAATCAAGAGCTATGGGTGGTGACTAATAGGGCAAGAATTTTCTGGATTTTATTAAATGCAATGTGAAAAGACAATAAATCAATATCCAACTCCTGGATTCCTTCTACTATATCCGAGTATTATAGATCTTAATCAAATTCAACCATGACTAGTACAACCTCTAGTAGGTCTTGCATAGAGCAGCGTTAAAAGATAATAAATCAATATGGGTATGTCCAAGTCCAACTCCTTGTATTCCTTCTGCTATATATGAGTATTCCAGATCTTAGTCAAATTTGCAGAAAATGACTAGCTCCTATACTGATGTATCATAAATAAAGGCTGATATAAAAAAGAAAACAAACCAGAATCAAACTCTATCATCAAAGAGAGCTAAAATCTCCAGCTAAATGATATAAAATCAATCAAAAGATATGTTCAATCAGATTAGCATGTAGAGCAATCCCTCACTACCTTCACTAAAGCAATTACTTGCACAAATTATAAACTACTACTATGTTTGTGTCGAAATACTATATAAAATGATATCAAAGCAAAATCAAACGTTTTAGTATGATAAGACTTGCAGCAATGGCTACCTGAATAACACATTGAGAAAGCTCAACAACTCCAATGGCAGGTCTAAGCCACCCATGACCTTGAGCGGTGCGTGGAATTAAAGCCATCTGCATCAGAAAGTAATCATCAATAAATAAGAAACAACCATAAATAAGCATCAAAGATAAATCCAATGATGGGACCAAAAGAGATAGACATACGACTGTGAGATACACAAGTATAGTAACTAAATAGACCAAGTGCCAAGAAAAGATGATTGATGATTTGAGATCTCTTCAATTTTCATAATGGGCAGCTTAGATGAATAAGTATGATAAGTTTTGGAACTGCCACCCCAAAATTCAGATAATCTATACTATATACTAAATGCATTCTTCAGTATGACACGTGTCGCCTTCATGTTCATTGTTTTCCCTCCAAAAATTTTTATTTAGCTAAATTAGGTAAGTAGAATAATTAAACTTGAATGTCCTATTATTTAAATCAATTAACATGTCAAATGGCAATAAAAAATTGGACAATATGAAATCAATATACGTATGGTCAAAATATCATTCTATAATAAAGGCAATAAAAAATTGGACAATGTATGGTCAAATTCTTTTCTATATCTTCTTTATTCTTTATTTATGTTATATATATATATATATATATATATATATATATATATATATATATATATATATATATATATATATATATATATTGGTTTATATCATTCTATAAAAATGGCAATAAAAAATTGGGCAACAACTCAAAATTTATGTTATTGATCATGCTACAAGTTCATTTAAAATAATTTTGTTTATATTTAAGAGATCATTTAAATATTTTTTGATTATCCGTGCTTGGCACGGGATTCCAGCTAGTCTAATCTATTAGACTTGTACCATTACTACAACAATAAGCATTAATCTTTTACCTTGAACATATAAAGAAGGGTTACACCTATACAAATTCAAGAATTCTTCAGACAGCACAACATATTGTAGCTTAGATATAAATGACATATTCTAGTGTATGGTCTTATACTCTCATAGGGGGCCCTCACCTTAAGGCATTCCCCATTTTACACAAGGTTCATAACACATAGTAGGGTATAAACATCACCTATCATCATAGCATGACCATTCGGATTTGAAAATAAAGAGCCCTAACTACTTTTCCTATTCTAATCAGACATAAGACACCTATTCCAATTCAAATTAGGAAAACTACTCCAAATCCTAATCGAAGTAAAATGAGATTGACTCTTTGTTCCATGTAAAATCCATCATCTTAAATATGTAGGCAAAACCATGAAACTAACAAAACAATTGGTTAATAACATGATCAAAATGAATAAATTAGCCAACACCACATGGCCATAAACTAACTTTTTTTGTATATGAATCTTTAATTGACATTTTTGTAGATAAACTTAGGAGCTTGAATCGAGTCTCATACATATGCTTCTAGATTTGCATCATGATCTCTATAAACATCAAGATGAACTTGTTTACTCATATTTTGTGTTCTTCTATCATTGTTCTTATCATATTAGTTCTAGTCTATTGAGTAAGGATTTTGTAGCCATAACAAACCATGTATGGTGGCTGGGAAACAAATTATGCAACCTCTTCGTAATGAAATACCTTTTCATACTGGTTTAGTTCTAGTTTTTTAGTTAACGATCCTTGTTTCCATTGCACTTTAATTGTGTTAGTCTTCATTATTATTGTTTTCCCATAAGTAGTTCAATTCTATCAAGTTTATTTCTCTTCTTATTTATTTAGGTGTCATTGGGTATAGACGTATAGTTCGGATTTTTGTTTTTAAAATAAATCAAACTAAAACTAGTTTGGACGTATAGCTTTTAAATATATTTTTTATACATTTTTTCAAAACCACATAAAAAATGAAAACCACTTTTTGTGAATTTATAATTTTAGTATTTGGAAATTTCCTTTATATCACATGACAAGTATAGTCATGCACTTCTAGGTCTGTTACTTAGTTGTT
Source organism: Amaranthus cruentus (assembly GCA_019425755.1). Lineage (NCBI taxonomy): Eukaryota > Viridiplantae > Streptophyta > Magnoliopsida > Caryophyllales > Amaranthaceae > Amaranthus > Amaranthus cruentus. The sequence goes on from CM033455.1 coordinate 14,420,608, forward strand.
TGCCCCAAAGTCCAAACCCACCCACCAAACCTGATCACAATAAAAGGATATGCTCTTATTATGTAAGATCCAATAAGCTAGTGTTGAGTCTCGAACCTCTTGGTCCAATGAAAGATGGTTAAATCGAGGTCAACTATTTTCAAAGTATATCAGAGCAATAAAACGAGGTCAAACTCATACACAGATCAAATCAGACTCGATTCATTGACGATCCTATATAGACCTCACTTTACCCAACCCATAACTCATCGGTCATCATAGATTCAAAGGTGGTGTGAATCTTATTTTTTGAAACCAGATGGGTTAGAAACTATTCTTGGTGTAACAAAATATGGAAAATTTGATTTTAAAGGTGTGAACTTTGCCTGATTTACTTCTAAAAGTGCGAACTTACGTTTATTTTTTAAAGGTATGAACTTAGAGGGTCATCCGCATCTAAATATGCGGATGACCTGTAACCGGATGAAAAGGTATTTTTCATCTTCATCTCATCATCTTCATCTTCTTCCACCATCTTAGAACTTTCTCTCTCTACCATCATCTTCATTCTATCCCATCATTACCAATGAATTTCGCAACAAAAAATTCCATCTTTCCCGTCTTTCGTTTGCCCTTGTTCTTCTTACACAAACCCTCCTAATAATTTCAATGACCCACCTCTTAAATCCCCTCTTTTTTCCCTTAAACCCTTAAAATTTTCATCAATCGACTCGGTCGCCGGAGAACCGAGTTCTGGGCTGTGTTGCACTGGTGTGGTTGAATGTTTGGAGGGATGAAATGGGAAGAACGAGATTTGAAACATATACATAGTTGTAGGTTGTGAGTGTAGTAAGGAGGAGGAGAATGATGTTGATAGTAATGGCTAAGTCTTCTTCTTGAATTCCATAAAATCCCCATTAATGGAATTGGAACAAGATTAGATCAACAAGATTGAACCAGGAATTCGGGGTGGATTGTAAAAAGTTTTGATGTAGTTGGAGAATTTTGAAAGGTTGAATCGGTGCTAAATGCTGATGTATGTTCAACAACAAGGAAGAAGTCATTAATGAGGAGGTTGAGGAAGAAGGTGATGAAGAAGCCATTAATGGAGCTTGAAGAAGAAGGTGATGAAGATAGTAACTTGTTGTTCCAAGTTACCAAAACCGGTTGCATCTTTAGATGCGGATGACCCCCAAAGTTCACACCTTTAAAAGATAAACGTAAGTTCGCACATTTAGAAGAGAATCAGGCAAAGTTCACACCTTTAGAATCAAATTTTCCACAAAATATAGGTCTAATGTATGTAGATACAACCCGACCCTTATATTACCCATAAACTCGAACTCAACAAAATATGAACTTGCACACCAGTGTTGAAACAAGGCAACATTACATCGCATCAGCCGCGTAGTAAAGGTTTTCAAAATAAATGAACCAATATTCCCCGCGTTGTAAAGGTGTAAAAAAATCGCATTTTAGGCCGTACCAAGGGATACCTTATGGTTTTGACTGATATTTAGGCATTACGATAACTGTATTTTTACACTTGCACACTCAACCAACAAAGTCAGACTTACTCATTCGTTCATGACCCACTTCAAACCTATTTTGAACTCATAATCGATCCTAACTTAAAATTTAATATTTCCAATAAGGCAATGAGTTTGGATGAAGGGTCTTGGTTTAATCAAAAAAGTGAATAGATCTAGGTCTATTAAATTTAAACCTAATCATAGACTTAAGACTGACTCGCTCTTTAAGCCTTAACCAAACCCAAATACGACCTAACTCATAGGCATAGCTCATTAAATATGTACACATTTTATTTATGTAATGATGATAATGATACACATGATTTTTGCTACCAAAAATCAATCGGGAAAAATCTTTTTGCTAGTGTTAGAGTAAGGTTGTGTACATCGAACACTCTAAGCTCCACCCTAAGTGGGGGCCACTTAATGGCATTACCGTATTAGAGTAATGAAATGTTGATGTAGACTTTAATCGAAATTTTGATAAACCCAGACGTGATGGCTAAACCTAAAAGGAATCATCTTGATCTTTGTTTCTTTCTTCATCCTACACCATCACTCAATCCTAATAACACAATTCCCCTCTCATACCCTTAATATATACGTCTATCATCTCTTGTTTGAACTTTCTCTAAACCTAAAATGCAATTTATACCCTTTTTCTATCAACTCTAACATATCCTTGTACTATAATGTGTACCATTGGTTTGTTACGTCAGGTGCTATATCATAGAGTACAACTATTTTGATCCCATATTATAAAGTATTCAATACAAGGAACAAAAAAAATTGCACAAACTCATATTATGTACAAAATGTTATGGGTTATTACCAACCTACCACAAAGTAATTTGGAATTCTTAACAATTCTGAAGTATGTAAACTAAACTACATCAATCATTCAGGTATCAATTTTCACAAAAATCTATGATCCAAGCCGCGTAATTGTAAAATTCATTCATTTATAGCAACATATGGAAATTTATGTTTACCTTCATCAACTCCTCAAGTAGACGAGGAGCAAGTTCCAAGACTCGTTTCAGATCACTATTTAGAGTTGGAGGTAAATCTGCTGTTTCCCGTGTCAAATGGGCTTGAATCAACAATTGGGTCTTCAATATAAGAAACCGGACACATAATTAGTCATCTCTAAATCATTATATATCAAACTTACTAACCAGCAAACAGACTTCAAAAATTACCTTCACTAACAGGGGATGCTGCTTCAAAAATTTAGCTTGCTCTTGTTTAATATTTTTGCTATCTAAGTTCAATTCACTTCTGACTAATAGCAACAGTTTGTGAAGTGGTTCATCATCAATCCTTCTAACTGGAATTTCTGAGTATTCAGCTGCTTTAATAAACACATCCAAAACTTTGCTGGAGCAATAACACAACATATACAACAAATCAAAACAGTTGTGACTCGTTTGGTAGGTGGTAATAAACGGTGATAATGAGAATGAAAAATTAGTGTAATTTTGATTAAAAACTTTCTTTGATACCTTGATGGTCATGCTTGTCCAACTTCAATCATCTCATTTTCTTCATAAAATTCATTCCAATGCATTACAATTGGAAGATGTGGTACTAGGTGGTAATGGAAATTTGTAAACAAAAAAACTTTTTTGTGATCAAAGCTTCATTACAATGGGAATGATGTAGAACTTTTGAAGAAATTTTACACTATAAATCATTCTCATTACCACCATTTAATACCACTAACCAAACGGGTCGTTGTAGTACAAGAGTGAAATAATTCTAAGAGAGAATAATGGAATGGATTCAAACAAATAAAAAAAATAGGTTTAATATTTTGGTTGTGATGACAGAGTCCAACAAATCAAGACTATCATTACAAGGGATTATCACAAAGAAACAAGATGATTAATCATATTTTAGTTTACTCATGGTATGGCCACGTGTGTGCGGCAAGGATGCATCCATCATCTCCTCTCGCTCCCTTAGTAAGTTGTACACCCTCGCTTCAGTAAGGAGGTCACTCAATATGTGTCATACAATGGTGTGTAATCACATATGACCATCAGCCTTTCAAAAATTGTTTTGAGACCTCTCTAATGGACATGAAGGAACAACGCAAGCATTAAAATTCAAAATGGTTCAAGATACAAGTCATATTCATAATGGTTTTAACAACCAAAAGGTGAATCTACTATAAGCAACTACAAAGTTCGTATGGTACTTAAATCAAGAGAAACCAAAGGGCAAGTTTTATCAAACGACCATTAAGGGGGGCAAAAATTGAGATCGGTTACCAGAATATTATGTGATTAATGTGTGCCCTTAAAGCTAAAGGGCAAGTTTTATCAAACGGCCATTAGGCCAACACTGCTATTTGAATAAAATGTTGGGCTTTTAGAAAGGATTATAGTAGGAAGATAAGTGTAGAAGAAAGGTGAATGCTTCGATGGATGAGTGGTCATACCTTGAGGGATAGAATTCGAAATGAAGATATAAGAAAAGGAGTTGCAAATATTGTGGAAAAGATGAAAGAGAATCGTATATGATGGTTCAGGCATGTGCAAAGACGGGGTATTAGCAAACCGATAAGGAAGATAGAATTTTGGAGCTTAAGAGACTTTAAAATAGGACGAGGAAAACTGAAGATTATTCGAGGAAGAAGTGAAAAAGGGCATAAATCTAGACTTACAAATTTAGATGGTAGAAATTCGAAATGAATGGAGAAAAATCCATGTTAAAGAGAATTGGAATTAATATATTGGTTCATGATCTTTCATGAGTTGAGGGACTCTTTGGCTACGCTCTCCTTTATGGGTATGAGTTGCCGCCTTCCTTCCCTCCCCAGACCCTGCTCATAATTTTTTATGGGCGGAAACACTGGGTATGAAGAAGATGATGATGTTCATGTAGCCGTTCCCAATATTTTGGGATAAATTCTCTGGCATTATTCTTGTTGTCAAGTTTAACCAGAATATTTTTCTGTTAGGTTCCTTTAGTTTCTTAGGGTTTTTCTCTTTAGTTTTGATATAGTTAGTGTTAGGTTCCTTTGAGCTACTAATGTAGTAATGTTTAAAACCCATTTTCAAACTTAACATATCAAACTTGGTCTTTGGGAAATGAAACTAAACGTGAGTATGATCTATCCTTTTATTTTTCTTTTTTTATTATTTTTACTTTTTCACTTGTAAATTATCTTACTATTAAGGTAGAAAGTACTTCATTTTAAAGTAATCGACCCAAAATTGTACCTCGATCTAGAATAAATCGATCTGCGACCCTAAAAAACTCGAACCAAAATCGTTTCGATCCCAACTCAAATTTCTAACACTAGTGAATTGCGACCCTGATCCCGTTTCGTGACCTGGATCGTACCTTGATCCTGGTAACAATGCTATAAAGCATAAGCAAACATTATAAACCATAACACTTTATTTGCATCGTAAAATGCTTCCCGTGCAATTCCTAGTGTTCTTTCCTATTAGTTTACACTTGAAAAGAATGACATTTCCCGTAACTTAAACTTCCAAAACTTGTCTACGACCTTATTTCAAACCTTATTTCAAACCAAGTTATGTTGCCACTTATATCAGAATCTCAGAACTGAAAATGAATTGTAGAAGGTAGTGAAAAGAAGTAAGCTCTGACTTAACATGTGTTTGTGCATTTATCCGTTAACAAGCTAAATGAAAACATCAAATTTGAGAACAAGACAAACTCAAATAATTGCAGGAAAACACAAGCATAAGACATGTATGGTACTACTGCTGACAATATAAGTCATAGCCAAGAAAAGCACCTTGGAGCTAATGATGGTTTCATCAGGTGATAATAGGTCAAAAGTGTTTGATGCATGACATAGTTCCCTGTGTACTTGGAAGACCTTGAGAGATAGACAACTGCTATGATCAATGGCAATAGGATACAAACTCCAACAATCCAAAGCAACAGTATTCCACCAGATGCACCTTCAATGTTCAAAAGGAACTGAGGGAGAGCTATTCCCATTTGAAATCCCTGCACACATCCAAGACAATCATTAGAGTAAGCTATGAGGTGTTAAGCTCCTGCAAAGAAAGGCCTTCTCTCATAAAATTGGAGAGAATCAAGCCCAAAAGACAATCTAAGTTTCAGCACATTGAGCAATTGTACCTGTCTCCCATCTGGATGACCGTATTTTTCATAATTTTCACGGGAAACAGGATCAGTCAAGGCTTGGTAAGCTTTTGAAATATACTCCACAAAATATTTATTAGCCTCTGCAATGCAAACAAAAGATACCCAAACATTATGAAGAGTTAGGAATATTAACCAATGAAACGCATCAACATAAATTGTAACTACCAGGATCTGGATTTTTATCAGGATGGTACTGTATAGAAAGTCTCCTATATGCCTTTTTGATTTCAGAATCAGAAGCACCAGGTTCCAAACCAAGAATATTGAATGGTTCAAAAACTTGTATCTGAAGAAGACATTAAAGTTAAGGAGAAAATCAGCTGCCAACAAAGATGATGATAAGACATTGAGCACCAATTACAACAAGTTGAAAATTCATTAGTCATAATTAAAAAGGAAGATGACATCATCTGTAGCTCCTCTTGCAAATTTTATGTACCTCTCCGCTCATATTATTAACATAATAAACCAAGAAGGCCATAATGGCCCACAGCAGCACAAGTGTCATGTTACTACAAGTCGAGAAGTTTGAGATCTGCACATCAAGAATAAAAATAATAATAAAAAATAAGACACCATGTAATACTGAGAAAGTAAAAATTCTTTCAAATTATCACAAATGTATAATGCTTGAAAACAATGACCACTAACCCTTTTAAATAATGATTTATGATATTTTCCTGACTGAGAGCATACTAAACACTGACAATGTAAGCTTTTCGCCTTTTTCTTAGCAGCGCGACATAGTTTCAAAATTGTGTATGGGACTAAAGGCAGCGCCATCATAGTCAAAATAAAAATAGGAAAAAGTGAACTATTCTCTTCTGAAGCAGCCATCTCGTCTTGATATGAGTGAACTTGTATGAAACTATCATTACAAAAAAATTTCAAATCAAAAGTAGTAAGCATTTTGAACAAAAAATCTACCGAAAGACTATTAACATATATATGATACAAACAAGATTGTTGCTTTGATAGTTTTTTCAGTGAACTCAAAACAAGTAAAATAATTACATAGCCTTAACCCCATGGAAAAAAATAGCGATCGAGGATATGTATGGGAAAATCGTCGTTGTGTCGCGGAAAACAACTATAATGGAGAAATACCGCAAATTGCGACGGATGTGATATTATTTTTGAAAAAAAAAAATCACATACGAGGAGTTTTAAACTAGTAATTGCATTTTTGTTGTTTAACTACTATTATCATACAATAATATGCAACCAGCTATTATAATTGCAATATTTGAGATTCTTTTAGTGTATAATCAATTAATTAATTATTTCGTTTGTCAACTATAATTATGAGTAACTATAATTTAAGTGATCGTTATAATTAAAGTTAATGGGTATTAATGAAATTTTAACAAGAAGACAAATAAAAACAAGAGAAAATGTGAATGAGAAAACTACAAATATTGAATGATTTGTAGAAAATCTTCAGTTTGAACGAATATTAGGTAGTGCAAGTAAGGAGAATTGGAGAGGATAGAAGGTTGTTAAAATCGGGATTTTACTTTGAATTGGAAGCAACTCTCAAAATCGGATCGTGAAATTGATCGATTCTACAAAATTGGCAGGTTGAAGAAGCTATAGATATTTGTATTTAATGTAATTTAACATGTAAAAAACACTTAGATTCATGAATAGATACTATCAATATGTTTTGCAATAAGTCGTAAAATGTTTTGCTTGAACATATCAAGTGCATAAAGCAATAATTTATAACGATCAAGAACACTCGGTACAAAACGAAATCAACACCAAATTATTGCGGTGAAGAACACTCTGGAAGAATAAGCGGTGAAGAATACTCAAAAATACCAAAACTCATCAATAATTTATACAAATCAGCAAAAGTACAAGAAAAACAAGCAGTGGAAATACAATATAGGTGAAGTGTACTCAACAATTACCAAAATATTTATACAAATCAGCAAAATACAAGATAATGAAATCAAAAGTACAAAAGGAAATCAAAAATGAATCCAAACTTCACTTCTACGACTGGAGATAAAAATGGCGTAAAAACAAAATCGAAGATGAAATAAACCTTTTGGTGAAGAATAAGCGAAAATGGTGTACAAAGATGGTTGAAAATGACAAAGAATGGACAAGACGAATCAAAGCTCCTGTTGGTGGTAGAAGAAAATGGCGATAAAAATGCGAAAATTGAAGTTAGAATCAAGGTTGTCAAGATCGGGAATCTATGCAGGATCGAAATCATTAGGTGGGATAAAAATGTTGGATCAGATCGTAGGATCGGTCGATTCTACGAATTTGTAAAAATAACAAAATGTATTATGACCATGTTTATTGTTTGAACATTTTCAATATAAAAAAAAGCACTAAAAACACACACTTTCTTTAAAAAATTTAAATTAAAAAAATATACATCTTACTTTTTAAATGTCGTTTTGTATTTGTTTTCTTTATGAAATGGCAAAAAATATATAAAATAGACACTACTCACAATATATTTAGAACACATACACACCAAGGATGTAAATATGTAATAATGGGCCATAGTCAATAAAATAGAACAAAGATACTAGTAATAAACAATGTCAAAATACTTATTCAAAAAAAAAAAACAAACAACAATGTCAAAATACATATTAATTAACAAATTAAAAATTTTAAATTCACTTAAATGTACATTTTATCATATTCTCGCTTTTCATTTCTGTCCACGCACTGCAAACCCATCAAAACCCACCTCATTTCCCCTCAATTCTACCCAAAATGTACAAATGAATTCCATGATTTCTACCTCAAAATCTGAAAATATTCAATCCAAATCGTCATACAAATCATCATACAAATTAACAAATCATCAAAACAAGATTCGAAGACCTAAAAAGTTTGGAATAAGGGTTGAATACCTAAACAAGATTCGAGCATACAAATCATTATACAAATTAACAAATCATCAAAACAATATTCGAATTAGGGTTAAATAATCACCATACAAAATCATCATCAAATTTCTAAATCATACTAGATTCGAAATTTGAATTAGGGTTGAAGACCTAAACAAGATTCAAATTTCATAATAGAAAATAAAAATCAGAAAATAAAAACTGAATTCCACAAGGTTCAAGCATGAAAATCAGAACCTGAGAACCGGATTCGAGCAAATAAAAAACGAAGCCTGATTTGAGCAGCAGCAGCACAGGAATGAAAGTTGAAATATGAAGCTGATGAAGCCTTGAAGATGTTGAAATTCGAGCAGCAGCACCGTAGGAGTAAGAGTTGAAGATGAAGCTGCGGCTTTTTGGTGGGAAGAAGGAAGGAATGCAGGAAAAGGGAAAGTCAGAATCAGAACCTAAGTTAGAATCATACGTGAATGAGACAATGAGCGAAAATGGAGTTGGCTAGATTTTATTGGCGTGAATCAGACAAATGCTAGCGGCCATTAAACTTAGTTTTTCAACGTACGCTGGAATCGTTAAAATCGAGTCAAAATTTGATTTCACCGACTTTATAATAATGATTCCAGTTATTTTATGGAGGTCTGATTTTATTTGCGATTCAACTGTGCATTTGGGATCGTACAATCATACAATTTTAGAATTTGAATGGCGATTTTAATAATTTGTCTGTCCAAACAAATCTAAATACAAAAACGTAAAGATCCATGAAATCGAAACTAAAGGAAAATACACAAAATTATGTCAATTAAAAAAAACAAATCTGAATGCAAAAACGTAAAGATCCATGAAACCGAAAGCAAAGATGAATAGAGAAGATGTACCGTAGCTGGTAGGAGTGAAGAACGCAGTAAAGGGGAGGAGAGAAACTGGTAGACTAAGATCTCCTTTGAGTTGTGAGAAAATGGTGGTAACGATTAACGAAGCAATAATAACTTCAGCAATTGTTAATCCCAATTCAAGTCATCTATCTATCTATCTATTTATTATCTATTACTATTACTATATATTAAAAGGGGTTCTTCAATAAGAGACATATCACTCTCACATTTACTATTTTCCCTCCAAAACAAAAAGGGGTATATTGGAAATCCTTCATTCGGCTAAATATGGTAATTAAAAAATTCTTTCTGCTTTACATCAATCACAATTATCAATCAAATATAGTCATTAATTATTAATCTTATGTTAATTTTAGATTGATTATAATATATTCCTAAGATCATTTTATAATAAAATATCAATCAAATGGCCACTTATTCCGTTAAATAATTATCAATTATCAATCCTTTCTAAGATCATTCTGTAATAAAATATCAATCATATTCCTTTTTTGTTATAATATCATTTGTGAATTACAGCAAAGTTTAACACTTTTGTAAATTACAAATTTTATGTTTATATTTTGCGAATTACAACCACTAATATCAAAGGTTACAGATTCAAGCCAAAACATAGAATTTTGACCATTTTGGTGGTCGTAATTTTAGTTTAAGTGGTCGGAGTTTGTTGTTTTTAGCTTGAACCAGTAAATTTGATACTTTCGTGACGATAATTCGCAAAAAATAAACATTGAGTATATAATTTGCAAAAGTGCTACACTTTTAAGCTGTAATTCACGAATTATTCTAAAAACAAATAAAATGAATTGTTGAAATATATAGGGGTTAATTAGATTAAGAAATTATATTTTTTTCTAATTATTTTCCTGAAATACTAAGATCTAAGTTAAATTTATTTGTATTACACAGCCACATTCCGTAAAAAATTTTATATTACATACCTATAGTTTTCAAATTTTAACATTTTAATTTTTTCTAAAATACCAAGATATAAACTATTTTCCAAGGATATAAGTTATTAATTTTTTTTTTGCACGAATTTTCATCTGATTAGTGATTACACTATTTTCAATCAAAGTATCTATACTATCTATCTATATCTATACTAATATACTAAAAGAGAAACTAAAAAAGTACTCCCTTCGTTCCTTTATGTTCTTCCACCTTACTATAACGGGTAGTTTCAAAAGTTCTTCCACTTTAGAATACTTTCTATTTTTGGAAAGTTTTCATCTCACTTTTACCCCTTAAAACCCTACTTTCCTTACTTCACACTACTATTTAATTATTTTCCCTCTCATACGTCAAATACAGTCATTACTTCACATTACTATTTAATTATTTTTTCTCTCATAATTCTAATACAATCATTACTTCCCACTGCTATATAATTAAAATAATACCCACTACTACCAAAGATTCCATTTTTCTTAATCTTTGTGAAAAACCCAAATAGGAAGATCAAATAGAAACGGAGAGAATATCTTATTGACATGTGTCAAGCTATGGTTGAAAATTTTCATGCCTAAATTATCAAACTATATATTCAAAAAGTATATTCTATTATATATACAGAAATATACATAGAAATATACATCCAAAATTACCCGATACCCGAAAAATCGAATTTCCGGATCCGGGCCGACCCGGTATTCGGTTTTGATCACCCCTACTTGTAAGTTGTAATAGCACTTTTTAAGCAGTGGTTACAAAACATCCAATTCCGTAAAATTGTATATATTTTTATATTTTTCTTTTTTTGTGTTTAATGGAATTAATTTGTTTTGAAAGAAAATATGCATGCTTACTTTTTGTATGATAATATCATGGGATTTATAAATTTTATTTGATAAAATTTATTTTATTATTGTTTTTATTTGATCAAATAAGTACTTGTTTCGACCTGATTTTCAAAAGAGTTATCCCTTAAGAATAATTGCGACATCTTTTTTGAAAAAATATTGTATGGGTAAAAACATCATTAAATATTGTTTTCAGCCTACGTGCTGAAAAATAGGCAAATAAGTACTTGTTTCGGCTGGATTTTCGAAAGAGTTATCCTATATGGATAATCGCGACGTCCGTTTTTTGAACTAATATCGTTATAATGGGTAAACATGACGTTAAATATCCTTTTCAGTGCCATAAATAGGCAAATAAGTACTTGTTTCAACCAGATTTTCGTAAGAGGTAGATACCCCATAAGGATGATCTCAATGTCCGATTTTTGAAAAAATATCATTATGATGGATAAAACGACGTTAAAGTGCTAAAACGACATCAAAAGGTGATTAGAATAGTTAAAGGTTATTATTGATCGTTGTCCAGCCCACATGAACTTTGATCAGACTAAATCACCTTTAAAAAAACAAAAAAGTACTTGGTATTTTGATAAAACGAAAAAAAAGAAGAAAAAAAAAACTAGGTTATATGCTGCGATTTTAGGGGAACCGTAGCATATAGTCTGCTCTCCTTTAAAAAAACGTTACTATATGTTGCGGTTCACCTAGAACCACGGCATATAGGTGGCTTATATGCTACGATTTTGAGCTGCAACACTTGTTAATAGACCATCTGCTGCTAGCACAAGTGACTGGGGTCAAAACCGCAGCGTATAATGGCCAAAAAAACCGCAACATATGTGCTTTTTTCCACTAATGTATAATTATAACGTGTTAATTGTGATGACATAAATACACCATGGGAGTCTACTGACACTCTCTTGGATCCACTTATTATATTCTTTCTTGTGTAGCTTAATTTTGGTGCAAGATTGATCTTCTTAGCAACTTGTTCGTGTGTTTGGGATCTTTGCTTTTGTAAAATCATTTCTATAATTGTTGCTTTTATTTTTATGCCACATAAATCTTTCATTATACCTTCTTCATTTGTCGAATGCTCAATTCGCCTACTATGTTATCGTCTTAGTAGTTACCCTCGGATTTGAGGTTCCAATAACCTTCCTTATGGATTGTGGCGCAATATCGTTTGTATTGCTTCGATTACTTGAACGTGAAATACACAAATAATCATCTTGTAAATTATTAAATTATAGGAATAAGTTGATATGAAATTCCAAAATATAATAATGTTTTTTACGAACCCCTAGCTTATTGGATGTATCAAAATCTTCATCATCTTCACTTCCATTTGGCTGGTACCCTGGTCACATTGGATGATACCAATAGATTTCACCTTTTCTTTCTTACTTTTCTTGTTTTGCCCTCAACTAGTTTTGTTAATGAGTTTGTAAGATTCTTTATCCCAGAACGCTACAACAAGAATTTGTTCTCTTGAATGCGTCAAAGTCGCAGTTTTTCATACTTATTGTCACTTGATTTTGGTGTTTACAACCTGAAAATTTTCAAAGTAAAAATCATTAGTATGACAAGGTATTTATTAACCAGCACATCGAAATTACCTAGATTTGAATTATTAATAACAACATTAACATCTCCACATTACACATCACATTTCAAATAGTTCATCATGGTTATTATCAACTTCCATCCATTGCCACAAAGTATTATCACAATCCGAGTCATCTTCATTATGTTCACCACTTTATAGTGTTTCCATCATAAACTGTGGGAAGTATACCTTTTCTTCTAATTCCCATCATGTTGTGATAAACAATTAATGCTTGTATTCCATCTCACACCAAAAATAATTCCCATCATCATGAACTTTGAGAACTAAGCTTATATGAGAACCGTGAGAATCAATTTCTCTTATAAAAATATGTTACATTTTCATAGATCATGTGAAACTTTAGGACAAGAAAATGTTACTTTTGTTTGTAAAAAAATTGGTACTTTTTAGCAAACAAATGTTATTTTCAGAAAAAAAAATATAAATACAAAGTAGCACGTTTTTATCGAAAAGTAACACATTTTGATCCAAAAAGTAACACCATTTTGTGAGTTTTTTTCAGAAATTGTTTTTAAAGTAACTTTTTGCCTAAACGTAACACCTTATTAGTAAAAAAGGTAACACATGGAGGTAGGGGTGTTAATTACCGGGTACCCGGTTAGCTGGGTCCCTTTTTTAGCGGCCCATGTCCCGACCCATTTAATGCAAGTACCCGATTTTCGGGTACTCGGATACGACAGATCGGGACACCAGGTACTCGATTATTAATTTTGCTTATTTTTACATATTTAATTATAATTTTTAATATAAAATTCTGGGCAGAAATTGTAAAATACTATATCATATACATTGAATTTTAAGGCAGAATTTTTAATTTTAGGCAGAATTTTAAATGGAGATGGTCTATAGAAAAGACTGTATAATTTAACAGTTTCCAATTTGGATGTTTTTCAATTTGGAAATTTTAAAAAAAATAAAAAAATAAAAAAGGTAACCGCCAATGTCATCAGTGAATGCGGGGGTTATTTTCAGAGAGAAGCAATGTCTTCCCAAACTAATCATCATTAATGTCAGAATTGCATATGGAATAAACACTAAACATTATCAGTAACTGCAATTGCAAATTGCATTACCTTCTTCCCACTTTGCAATTGCTTCTTCTCATTCCTTAGAAAATATACACAACAATGTCTGAATGTGAACGATTTCTTTTTCGAATCTAAACGGTTTCTATTTTTAATATTTATTTTTTAAAATCTGAACAGTTACTTGTTTTGGGATTATGGGCTGGCCCAACTGGACGGTCTATGCTATAGACCGTCTATTGCAAGATTTTGTGAAACTATTATTATACTAATTTTCAAAAATCAAAAGCAATATATTGCCAATATAAATCAAATCCACGAATAAACTATAGTCCACCATAAATATAAAGTCCCAAACAAACAAAGCAAAGTTTTACCCAAAAGTCCAAGCAAAACAAAGTTCACAATTCTCAATTACAAAACAATTACAGTCCAAAGTCTTCATTTGCTCATTTTTCAGTCGGAATAGTGGTCATTTCATCAAAGATAATAGTTGGTTGCTCTAAAACTAAATTTTCTATGCCTGCAAAATAATGTACATCTCAAAAAATATAAGTATCGATAAAAAAATAATATTTATTGATAATTGTAATTAATAGAGAAAAAATTCTAAGAAATATATGTTAAACTAAGTAACTAATAAATAACAAAGTCTTCTTCAAAACGAGAAAGGTGAAATACAAAACGAAATCATGTTGAACTAACAAAATCAAGAAATCTTCATGAAAACACTAACAAAATCAAGAATTCAAATAATGAAAAAAATTGAACAAGCACTAAGAAATACAAAACTTACAAAATCATGTTAACCTAAGTAAATAAAAAATAATGAAAAGAATTGAACAAACACTAAAAAATAAAAATCAAGAACTAACAAAATCAAAATGAAACCATGTTAAACCAAGTCTTCATCAAAAACAAAACTAAATAATGAAAAGAATTGAAAAAACAATAAGAAATGTTCATGAAAAAACTTACAAAAGCAAGAACTCAAATAAAAATCGAAATCAATACTAAATCAAGAACTGAAATAAAAAAATAACACAAACAATAATCCATATAAACTTAATCAAAAGAATCAAAACAATTAAGCAGAAAAACTTAAATCAAGAGCTGAGATAATAAAAAAATCAACAAAAAAAATCGAAAATTAAAAAGAACGGGTACAAAACGACAATCAATAAGGGAGATTAACAAAAAAACAACTACAAAATCGAAATAAAAAAAACGGCTACAAAACGAAAATCGAAAATCAGAACAAAACGAAAACAAAAATGGCTACAGACAGCCTACAAGAAGATTGACTAGAATAAATCAAAAAAAAAATCAATACAAAACGAAAACGAAAACAAACGAAAACCAGCTAGAAAAAAAGGAAAAAAGATCATACCTTAGGATGAAGAATTGAAGATGAATCAGTTCAGCACCTATGATACAAAACGAAATAAAAAAACAAAATCAATAAAAAACTGGTAACACACGAAAATCAAAACATAAAAATATGAAATAAATACAAGAAGATTAACATACCTTGAAGAAGAGGATGAATAAGGGAGATGAGACGGAAGATGAGAGTTTGAGAATTGAGTGAAAAAACGACTGAGATGTGAGAAAATAAGGGAGAATGAAAACCCTAGAAAAACTAGAAGAAGAAACGGTGGGCCGGGAAACAGGGAAATGACTCGATGAGTGATGAAACCCTAATAAAAAAGTAAGCATATATATATATTAACTATTAACCGGGTCATTAACGGGTACCCGGTTCAACTTTAAATCGGCCCATGATCTGACCAGGTTAAAATTTTTTCAATTTTTTGACCTGCCATTAACGGGTACCCGACCTGGAGTTTTCAATTTTTTCAATTTTTTGACCTGCCATTTATGAGGCGGGTCAGCGGGTGGAGTACTTTTGAACACTTGTAGGGGATGCGGTGGCTGGTGGTGGTGATAGTGCAGGTGGCTGGCTGGTAAGCAGGCTCGATGATTGGCCAGAGAGGGGGATTGGTCGAGTTGGGGGGGAAGTGAGTGGTTATTATTTGATTTATTTTATTTTTTGGTTATTTTTTTATTATTTTAAATATTTACTTTAATTTAATTTAATTTTTTAAGTTAATTTTCAATTTGAGCAGCAATATTCTTGGATAAGTAAATCAATAATTAAAATTATTTATAATGAACTAAAAGTTAAATTATTATTGAGAAATTAATAAAAAAAATTATTAATGATAATTTTTTCAAGGGAGATTCCACATGGTAATATCTAATTTTCATGAAACGCCAGTGATAACACTTTAGAAAGATTTTCCACATGGTAACATCCAACATTTGTATTTTAATTTTTCGTAGCTTTAAACACACAAAAACGTTTGTGTACCGTTTATTTAGAAGAACAACCTAATTTCAAAGAGTAGGCCTTGATTTTCCACTCCTTTCCATTCTCAGTTCATTCACTGCCATTTCTCTTTTGCCTTGTTCGAATCTCGGCCCCTTTCGATTCTTAGGCCATCTCTACAGCTGTGATCGACCAACCCCTCTCCTTCTTCATAAGTATGGCTTCTTGAAGATGATGACTTCCTTCTTCTGCGATTTGCACTCTTCCCTTGTTCGATTATCTGTTTTTTTGCGAATTCCCCCCTTGTTTTGTGTTTATTGCGACTTAGGGATCTTGTTAATGGAGTTTTTGGATTGTTGGACTTAACACTAGCAATATTAGGGTCGAAAAACGATGGCATTTATAAACTTTTGATTTGTTGATTGTTTGAATTTTAATAATGGATTAGCACATTTTTTAATTGTTGATTGGTTGAATTCAATAGATTGGATGTTATCATGTAAAAAAACTTACAAAATGGTGAATTAAAAGAAAACTAACAAAAATTTAACGAAAAATACTAAGACAGTTATATAGTGCATAAATTAAATGCTACCATGTGGAAAGTGTTAGCACTGACGTTTCATAAAACTTAAATGTACTATATGAACTTTTTTTTTCAAACATATTACCTCAAATCAAAATAAAGTCAAATCCTTGTCCCAAGTAGTTGACGAAGATCTTCCTCATTTTATTTACACATTGACATACTCCAATAGACGGAAGCAATATTTTCTCCCTCCATCGCTTCATCCCTGTGTTGGTCACTCTATACGCTTCACAGCCCCACCCACACTGTTCATCCTTCGAATTCGCTGCTACGATGCCAACTTCTCCCTCAGGTAAACCTATAAATCTCTTCAATTCTTTCAACTAAATTGATCTGATTTCCCGATTTGTAAACTTTCTGCTCAGATAATCGTCACAAAAGGCGGAAAGCACGGGGGCCGAAGATTACGAAAAGGCACCGTGGTATTGATGATGAAGAAGAAGACGAAGAAGAAGATAACGATGTTGCAATGGAGGCAGATGAAGACGAGGACCTTCATCCAAACCTTAAGAATGCTCAAAACCCTAGAATTGAACAAGAAGTGATTTCCAGCAGTTCTGTTAAAATCTCGGACTTCCCTGCCGCTGTAAAGTATAATGTGAACCGGCCTCATTCCTCGGTGTTGTCAATTGTTGCTGCTGAGAGAGATAGAGATCATAAGGGGCAGCATCTTGCTGTTTTGGAGAATATATCGTATGGGCAGTTACAGGTGTTGTCTGCTGTGCCAGCTGATAGTTCTGCGTTTGTTAGTTCAAGTTTAGGGGACCAGGATAGTCCTGTTGTGATTACACCCCCACCCATTATGGAGGGCCGGGGCTTGGTCAAGAAGTTCTGGAACAGGCCCCACCTTCTTCCGTTTCACGCAGGTTTGTTTTCTTGTTGTTTTGGTTTTCTAAATTTGTTGGGAATTTGGTGTTGGCAATGATCAATTTAAATTCATTTGCCGTTGGGGTTCAGGTTATGGTTAGGATTAGGGTTAGGGTTGTTAAAAGATCTATCATTTATTGCTAATTCTAATTGATGCTTGAAGTCTTGACCTCATTTCTTGCTGAATTGATGAGACATTTTGACCCTTTTAACCTGGTCGTGGGCAGAGTGGTTTCAACCTACAACGGTGCACAGGTTAGAAAGGCAAGTGGTGCCACATTTTTTTTCTGGCAAGGCTGCTGAACTTACGCCCGAGAAGTATTTGGACTGTCGTAATTCAATTGTTGCTAAGTATATGGAAAGCCCGGAGAAGAGGTTATTAATTGGTGATTGCCAAGAATTGGCTGTTGGGGTTGATAAAGAAGATCTCAGTCGAATATTTCGTTTCCTGGATCATTGGGGCATCATAAACTACTGTGCTCCTCTGCCTCCTCATGATTCTTGGAGCGTTGAGTCATATCTAAAAGAGGATCCCAATGGTGAAGTTCATGTACCAGCAGCTATGTTGAAGTCCATTGATAGTCTTATAAAGTTTGACCTTCCAAAAGCTAGGTTGAAGTCTTGTGATGTGTCCTCATCTTTGATACCGAACTTCGATGATCATGCTGACTTGGACAGTAGAATACGAGAAATGTTGTCAGAAAGCCACTGTAACTTTTGTTCTCAACCCCTGTTGGTTGGCTATTATCAGTCGGTTAAGGAGGTAATCTTCATTCCTGCATGTTGCTAATTTTTGCCATTTAATGTATATATTAGTATATTGCTTCCCTTTCTATTTTCCTGGACAATTTTAGATCTATGATAATGTTAATCACATAGAAGCAAAGTTTTGGTGCGTAAATTTTATTTTCTGTTTTTAAGATGGAAGTATTTTCTATAATTATGTATCAACATGGCCGATTATGTTAATTGGCTAATACAAGATGGAGAGATAGTGTGGTATGAGTTTTGTTAAAATTAATACTTATGGTAGTCAAAAGGCAGACCTGTACATTAGAGTTTTCTGGTAGGTCTGTTTTATTGACGGTTATAGCAGAGATTAGAGGTAAAGGTAAAGGAATATATTCACACTCTACTGAAAAACCTGTGAAAGCCAATGTAAAATATGAATGGTAAAGGTTAAAGGTTAAGACTTACGAGAGACTCCTGGGGTGGACTGTTTAAATGATTAGTAACATAGCTGAGCACCAATTCAGGGATATTACTAGGCCTGTACTGTCACATATGGCATTAATTCTTGAATTACTAGCTTCATCGTTCATTAAAAAATAGTATATCCGGAGAATTGTCTTTAGATACTGAAGGATAGTGTCATTAACAAGGCAATGCTTTGTTGTTAGTTTATTTAGCATCTGTTTTGGTTTTTCTTGGGAGAAATTTAGTATTGGCATTGTATTTATAATCATTATAGAGGGAAATTTTCACTTTGAGCATTTAGCTATTTGGTGCTCTTGAATGGGTTTATTTCTCTATTACATGATACAAGTACATTCAATTTCCCTAATACACTTTCTACTTTCTTCTTCTCTTCTTAATTGGCATCTCTCTCGTTCTCTTTTCTCTTCTACTCTCTGTTACTTACAAAATCAGCAAGAATAACATGATATTGATTCAACACCAAGTGTTATGTGTTCGTATGCTCATTGCTATGTGTAGTATTTCATTTGGGTTTAGAATAACCTTAGGCACTCTTGTTAATGAAAAAAAAGACAAAGTTCGCCTAACAATTTACAAAACCCATTTTTACATTGAAGATGCGTGTTTTAGCTTCATATATATATATATATATATATATATATATATATATATATATAGGGGCAGGATCAGGTGAAAACCATTAAAATGGTGAAAACTGAAAACCAGACTAAGATATACATATTGCGGCAAAAGGTATACATTCTATTTTATAAGGTGTACATATTTTTGTTAAGTAAAAAGTTCATATATTTACAAAAATGCCATCCGAATATGTACATAGTTTATGCATGAATGTACACCTTTTAGCAAATGTCCAATTATTTACAAAATTGCCACTGGAATATGTATACTATTTAAGCTTTATGTATGTTTTCAGTTTCAACCAGTTTAATTGGTTTTCACATGATCCAAATCCTATTATTTTCCTTGTCAGGATCCTTGATATGTTGATGCACAATACAATTTTTTGTTTTATGTGTTCTCGAGGCCCATTCTAAGTAAACTAGGACATGCCTGCACCGCAATTTTTGGCCTTTAGTTGGTTGATTATTATGCTTGTTAGATATTCATCCATTCTATTTAAGCCAAAATGCAACCATTTTTTGAAGCAGCAAGATTCATCCGTATCCCTAGCTTTGGGTGCTTGTTTTCATTTTGAATTCTCAACTTGTTGTCTTTGCTATCAACATAGTTTTGGTCTGCCTTTGATCATGATGTTGTGGGAGGCTATTTACGCGCAATTAAGATTTTTTTGCAAGTATATTGGTTACTTAGGCTCTATGTGCTATTTCTAGGGTAATTCTTGTATCTTGTGGGAGTGGGTTGTATTTTCTGGAAACTTATTACACTAAATATCGTGGATGCATCTAAGGGCTAAATCAACATATTTGGTTGAGAAAAAAATATTAGACAGTTAGCCTAACAACTAGACTGTGTCAAAGAGGGTATCCGGGTTGATACCCCCCTTTTTTCATTTCTTTTGATTCTTTGTTACCTGTATAAACTCGTAACGCAAGCTAATTTTTGGGTTCATGTACTATTTCTCATCTTAGTGTTGGATTTTTCTTGCATGCAACCGTTAACCATAAAAGCATATTTGGAAGTCTTCATTAATTTGGCCACAACTGCACAATCTTGGAAAGAATTATTAGTAAGGAATGAAATACTAGATGGAATGGGGTATGTCACTGACTTCATTTCATCTAGTGTCTTGAATACTTTCTCAATTTATGCGACTTGGATAATAGCTCTTTTTGAATGGCTATGGCCGTATGAGCACATAGTATTTATTAGTAGCCATTGAACTTGTCCGTTTATAACTTAAGGATATCATTGGTCAATGATAATTGCTGTTTTTAATTGTGTCATGAAAGAAGTCTGCATTTTTGATCTTTTATCTTTTTTATGAACTATAGTTTAAAAACAAGGCCGCATCAACATATCATGACTGAAATATTGCCCACATTGACGGTGAAAATATACATATTGACCGCGCTATCCGTTTCGCGATCGTGATTGATCTTTACTGCTTTGTGATTTAATTAACAAGTTGACGAGGACAAGGTTTTATTTAGAACTCCACATAAGAGGAAAGGCAGGGAAGCTCACTTCCTTGGCAGGTTATTGATAGGGTTATAGGTAGACTCTGTATAGCTGGTTTGGAACTTGTACATTATCTTTTAGATAGATGGTTTAACGGGTGGAGAATATAATTCTTTGCTGAAATGTATATTATATTTAGGAGGTAGTTTGGTCTTATTATTTGCTTTACTTTCCTTAAACTTAATACCTAATAGGCTTTGTTTACAGGCTGATACATTGCTGTGTTCTGATTGTTACCATGAAGGGAGGCTTGTTATTGGTCATTCAAGCATAGATTTTTCCAAGGTAGACCCAACAAAAGAGAGTGGTGATCAAGATGGGGAAAGTTGGACTAATCAGGAAACCCTCTTACTACTGGAGGCTCTTGAAATCTATAATGATAATTGGAATGAAATAGCTGAGCATGTTGGAACTAAGTCCAAAGCGCAATGCATTCTCCACTTTCTTCGTTTGCCTGTGGAGGACAGCTTACTAGGAAAAGTGGAAGTTCCAAGCTCCTGCAGTAAAACTAATGGGATACTGAAGGACAAAATTAGCAGATCTCATCTGAATGAAAATGGTGTATCATCAGGTTTATGTTTCTCTTATATGTATTGTATGATGTGAGCTGGCGAATTTATATTTGTTGGCCTCTTGCAGTATTTATCTATTTTCTTCCTTGTTTGATTATAGTCCTAATAGGTATCTACCCATCTCTCATTTGTCTAGGGCATCAAGATCACGATCCTGATTCAGAAATTAGGTTTCCATTTGTGGATTCTGCAAATCCTGTCATGGCTTTGGTATGTGCATACATTGTTTTACTTGCTTATGCACATATATCTTATCATGCAACAATTGCAACTTAAATATCTTTATGGATTTCTTTTTGGTTTTTGAATGAACAATACTTCTAACCATAGTGTAAAATTGCGGTAACGGAACGTTGATGCGGTAATAGGATTAATGTGGTTATTGTTACACCAAAATATTAGCCAAAACCATAAGATTTATCTTAATACGGTCAAAAAGCGACTTTTTTACACATTTACAACGCGAGAAATATCAGTTCGTTTATTTGAAAATCTTTACAGCGCGATCAATATGATGCAATACGGCCTTGTTTTTACACTATGCTTTTAACAAGCTAACCCTAACGTATAAAAGAAAACAAATGCCTCTAATTTCTTGAACATATTCACAAAACCAGTAGTAAGAAAGAAAAGGTAATGCTTCTTGGTTCATGAAATATGCTATGACGAACATCACCAAATGTAATGATGCTAAGGTCAAATCAAAGGAGATTGCTTGTCAAGTGAAGTCGAAGGTTTATGAAAAGGTACACTAGAACTTTGACTCAACTATAAAAGAAAAAGATATTTACACGATGGGTAAAAGGAGACAAGTTCTATTTGGTGAAGTTTATCTATGATATTCATAAGATGCTAGGCCCTCAGTGGGGGAAGAGGCTGACATTAATTGTATTCACCTCAGACGGCACAATGATGGCTCTCTTGCAGCACTTAGCACTTAGGTGACATGACGGTTGGGTGGCATTTGGCAGGGTGATGTTGGCAGCTGTTAGGTTGGGATGTTGGTTGGGTGTGTGAGTGATGCGGGAGGAAGAGAATGGAGGTGTTTTATATGTTTTATAAAACATTTATCCTTTCTTTCATTTTGTTCAATACAACAATCATCATAGTCAATGTTTTTGTGACCATTAATATCTTATAATTTATTGTGCATTATGTTATGGTGGGATTACAAACCGATTTTTTTGAACATATATCTTCATCAATGTAACTTTTAAAAATTGTATTAACATATGATAGGAGAAATAATGTTCTAACATCTCTTTGACTGTAGTATAATAAAAGCATTGTGCTTTCACTATTAAGGGGTCGCTTGGATTGAGAGTAAATATTTAAGGGGTAAAAAAAGTCAAACTAATGTAACAAAGGTATATAGAGATGCAAATGAAGTTATTGAAATAATTGTGATAGAGGTAGAATAAGAGTAAATTAAAAAAGATGAATAAAAAAGAGGTTGATGTCTCTCGTTTGGAGGTAAAGAATTCTCCCACCCTCCCATAGGGTAAATTTATACCCAAAAATAAGTGTAGTATTTAGAGACTTTAACTATCCTGATATTATACATAGATGCAGGGCATGTGGCTTTGGTAACTGCAACTAATTAGTACTGCTTAATTATTTCTGTCTTAAGCTTGTGCACTTAATAACTCGCAATAAGTCAAGTGGACTGGCTTGGAATGATGGTGTTGCTTGATTATCTGTTGTTCATAGATATGTTAGTTTGATAGAGAGCATATATTGCATAAGCTCATCGAGGATGGACGTAAGCGTTCTTTAATAGAACTACGGAAAATAGATTGCAAGTTATTGGGAAGAATACTGATAATCTTATATACATCTTTTTGTCAAAGCTCCTGAGAATTGTTCAAAAAGATTGATCTTCCATACCTTTGTAACTTGTATACGTTCTGCTGATTCATTAATGCGACTAACTCAAGGTTTGATTAAAGAATTTGCAAGTAACTCCCAAACTCTAAATTTTGAATTCACACTTTTGCAACGAAGTAAACAAATGCACGAGGCAGCTCACGACTTTCTCAAAACAAATTCACACATTATTCAGAAGATATTGCAACCCTATTTATATGCAAATAAACCATGAACGAAGCCCTATTTTTATTGAACATTTTTAATGGACCATAAACATTTTTAAATTTCATTACTCTTGAAATTAATATTGGATCTACTGAGCTAAAATGATCTCATATTTCTAGTTGCAGATAGATTGTCTATTTGAATATTTTTTTGATGAAGAAAAAATATTATTAGTGAAAAAACCTCTGTAGTACGTAAATTAGAGCATGAGAAATGGTATGCTCCCTATTTACCTCCCTAAACTTCTCACTTCTTCCCTCTTTATCCCACATTATTTTCCACTAACTTTTGTCTTCTACCATCCCAAATATTATTAACATTTTAGCAATGGTGAGCTTCCCAAATGCTCCGTAAACATTATTTCACATGACCCATCTTATTCTCATTCCTACTTTCTTTCCACATGGCACCATACTAGTTAATGGGAGTTCCCCAATTAATTGGCCTCCCAAATTTTAACTATTTTGTGATGGTTGGGACTTGGGAACCTAAATTCCTTGTAATATCAAATTTATGGGACCTTAATTTGGAGCCATTACAGGTGCTCTTATAGGGATGCCAGAACCCTGAAAAGTTCAGCTTTCTAACATCAATTTATTTGATTATTGAGATATTGACATTGCCGAACTTGCTACTTTTTTTTCTTATTGAATTATCCCTTTCTGTTCTGAGTTCTGACTGCTCCAATATCTATCTGTTTTAACATTCCTTTACATGCCACACTTTATTCTGGCGTATCGGTTAGTATGGTTCTGACTGGCAGTGTACATTCTCCAGGTTGCATTTTTGACTTCTGCTGTGGGTCCTAGAGTAGCTGCTGCGTGTGCACATGCTGCTTTGCATGCTCTCTCAGAGGATGATGGTTTGTCGAATGGTACTAGGTGGGTGTCTTTCGTTTTTTTCTCTTTTGACTCCACTTCAATTTGGATATAATGGTAATAAGTTTATATTCCAATAAATAGCATCCTTGTTGTACCACCTGTTGTCTTCTGTGCTCCTTAACTCTTCATTTTTCTAAACTATTAGCTGGGTTGCGTAGACTGTGTCAAGTAGACTAGAGCTGGTTAGTGTAAGATTTTGCTTTTACCTGTGTTGAAGATCTTTGCCTTTGTTTATTCATGATCTAAAAACGAGAATCTTTACTCTAGACATTTTAAAGTATATTTTTTGTGATATCATGTCAGAGCTTTCAATGGCAATTCTGATATTTTTAATCTTTATTCCTGAAGGATGGACTTAGATGATGGTCCTGTGGAAGTAAGAAACGGCAATCAGTCAATAGGTAAGATGGTGTTTTGTCTTCTTTTGAGCTACTCTTCTGGAGAATTTTATTTCACTAATGTTCTGTTGATATGTAAGCAAATGGAAACTATGTTTCTTAATTGTATTTACCTTATACATTTAGAAGAGAACTTGGCTAAACAAGGTTCTTGGTTCAGACAATGTAAATTCCGAAACTTCTTCATTACCTGCTGAGAAAATCAAATTTGCTGCGAAAGCTGGTCTTGCTGCTGCAGCAATGAAGGCAAAGCTGTTTGCAGACCACGAAGAGCGAGAGATTCAAAGGCTTTCTGCTAATATAATAAATCATCAGGTACTAGTGTCCTTATTCTCTTAAATGGTTGAGTTCAATGTTTATCAGTTTAGTTTTTGAATTACATGCTACATAGTCTAGTTGCTGACTTGCTGGCTGTGATTTTGGCTCAAATGCTGTATAAGATATGGTACGTAATCGAAAAACATATGAAGCCTGTACTTGTCCAGGTTAAGCTTATAAGCTATCTTGTTACGATGTGTCCTGTTGCTTGGACGTGCTCATCTATCAGACCTTCTCTTTCCATATTGTTTGCAATTGAACTTGGTCTAAGAGATTGCAGTCTTCAATCATATTTTTTATGAAGTGTAACAATAATGTATTGATGTAGAAGCACTCACCTTAAAATGCTACCAGACTCACCATTGCTTTTCATCAAGATGAATTTGTATATACCACTTTATAAAGGAAATTCAAAGCTATAAATGTAATCGAAGCTGTATGTGATGACCCTATCCTGTGCGGTAAGAGATGTTAGAGCCATTACATTCAAGAATCAAGAGGTGCAACTTGCAAGCTCCAGCCTACCACACAACAGTGTGTCTGGATGTGTATGCTCTTTCAGGAAAAATTTGATTTTCATTTATTTAGGTTTCCATTTACCATTGTTAGTTATTTTGTGTCCTAATACCACTCTTGGAGCTTTTGCTCATAAACAGAAGATATTTTGACAAGAACGAACATATTCATTAAGAGGTAAAACATACCATTCATTGTAGATGGCTCAAATGGATCTGCAATGGAAAATTTATGTGATGGAGGCGTGTCACTAGGGTTGAAGGGAAAATTCTATGGGTCTTATATGGCTGGGATGCATATGTTAAGAAAAAGAGATCAATATAGAAAGATAAAAAAGATTAGAAATATAAGAGGTAACTTGGATGCGAATGTTAAGAAAATTGTTAATGGGAGATTAAATACCATGGAGATGCAGCTTAGAAGACCCCACAAAGCTTCATGCCCTCACAAGTGTATTTTATGTTTTAAATGGAGAAGGTAATGACCATCTTTTCTTGCACCATAGAATGTCAAAAAATTATGGGAAAGGCTCTTTATGATTAGGGGGAAGATTGGGGATTTTCTCATGTTTAATCACTACGGTTTGGGGAGCGATAGTGATCTTCAGATGTTATAGATTATATGTTCATTTGCTATTTTATGGTCCATATGGGAGCGATAGTGACCTTAAGAAACTTAACGATTGTTTTTCACCTATGAGGCAATTTGGAGGTGGTAAAAGTTTGGCTTCACTCTGGGAAAAGGCGCATGGTCTTTTTAAACAAATTACTCTTAATGATTTATGTAGAAGCGAATAGATTGCTGCGTTGTACACTAATTTGTATCTATGATCACTCATCCCTTGACATACACTCTTGGCTTCTTCATTAATAAAATTTTTGCTTTATCAAATAACAAAAAGATGGATTCATGGGCATATCCTAAATAATGAATTTCAAAATGAAGACATAGGAAAGGGTCTTAGAGTCACTGCTATTGAAAACAAAATGCGAGGAAACAACTTACATTGGTTTGGTCATGTGCAAATGCACTAGTTGGATTAGTGCAAGGTCGGAATTTTGGGGATTTAAAAGAGAAAGGTTCGTCGAAGATGACTTGGAGAACTAGATCAAAAAATGACATGAAGAATAAGGATTTGCGGGTTGAGTATGACGATAAATATGATTGAATTCAGGAGAAAAATATGTGGATAATGATTGGAATTTGATCTTAGTTGTAGATTGATATTAGATATGACTGAATAAGTATAGTTTCTCAATAATCTCTCACATTGTTTGTTTTGGTTCATGTAGCCAACCATATGTAAGGTTTTGGCATTGTTGTATCGTTGTGAAGAAGGGATGTAAACCTATATTTTATGTAGGGAAACCTATATGATATTAGAGGTGTGTGCATTCCAATCGAATTCATGTGTAAACCTACACAGCTTTTTTCTTGAACCTCTAAAGTCCCCTTTTTACTTTAATAATCCTCGCTACTTTCTACTTTTGTCCACCAGCCGCACTACTTTTACCTACCTTTGTCTATCTTTCTGTTATTCCTAAAATTTTCTGGGAAAACTGCTCAAAATTTTCATTCATGCCGAAATGGACTTCCTTTCAACGACGCCATACTTTAACAAAGTTTGAGTAGCAAATTGAGACTTAGTGAGGGTCTTGATATGGAATTTGGGTAACTGGAAGATAGTTATTCTCTAAAAATGAGCGTACTAACAAGACAAGCAGATATATCTTTTGATCTAACATTGTTGGAAACATTCCTTTCATATTTTTTTGGTCCATTACAGTTGGATTGCATGATGCCTTTTCCAGTTTTGCTTAGATATGATTGGGGATTTTGTTTTGAGGATCCGTTTAGTGCAAGATACTAGTATTTATAAGTAAATTTTATGCTTAAACAGTTAAAGAGGTTGGAATTGAAGCTGAAGCAGTTTGCTGAAGTGGAGACGTTATTAATGAAGGAATGTGAACAAGTGGAGAAAACAAGGCAGAGGCTGGCTGGAGAGAGGGCTCGGGCATTAGCAACTAGATATGGACCTAGTGGAACTGGAGCTGGAGCTGCCCCAATGGGTTTACCTGGTGTTGCGCCTCAAGCTAACAATAACGTAAGCATCAGCAGACCACCGATTGTGTCACCATCTGCTTCACAGCATAATGTTTCTGGTTATTCCAATAGCCAAGTCAATCATCCGCAGATGTCATTCTTACAACGTCAGCAAATGTTCTCTTTTGGGCCTCGATTACCGCTTTCAGCCATACAACCCTCGTCCTCAGGGTTGCCTGCAAATGTCATGTTTGGTGCCCAAGGAAGCGATCAATCTTCTCCGAGTCATCCAATATTGAGACCTGTACCAGGGACAAGCTCAGGCATGGGCTGAAGGTTATGACGAGAGATTGAGTCTATTTGATTTGCTGATTTGTCGAAGAATTTAAATGGGTCACATCATGGATGAGTATTCATTTGGTTCTTTTTTCGTGCAACGCAGCTTTGGGTTACATGGAAATGAACAATAGGTTCAAATGGCGATCGGGTTTGTTGTTTTTCTTCGTATCGTTGTTATCTTTTAGCTTGTTTCTTTTCGTCAATAGTCAAGAATTTAGAGGAGGTAGGCGAATGTTTTAAAGTGCTAATTTGCTGTATAGTTTCTCATGGTTTCAACTTTCAACAATCAAATAGATGAAGGGAATGCTATTCTGACTTTACATTCTAACTATTCTAAATTAGGTATTTTTGTAATCTATCTATTATTTTGAGTCAAGATTGATGACAATATTAATGAGTATTCTCGTTTTTCTTGTAACCAACATCTGTCGTCTCATCTGAGGCGAATTGTGCGTAATGAGCATCAACAAATCATAGTTTCTTTTCTTTAACGAATCATCTCTAGTGAAATAGTAAGCAAAGATAACTTGTGTTCATCCACCACTCGTTTAAAATACCTACTAAATATTATAGTCGGTGTTTTTGTAAATTGTATGCACGTAATAGGTGTTTTTGTAGATTTGTCTGGGCTTTGAGACCGGTCACAATCGTGTAGGATTGTGGGTAGGATCGTTAGGATCGTTAGTAGGATCGGTAGAATCGGTCAAAACTAAATAAATTTTTTTTGCTAGTATCTTTGCTCTTTTTTGCTTGCTATTGTCTATTATTATATCCTTGTGTGTATGTGCTCTAAAATATATTATGTGTAGTGTATATCTTAAATATAGATTGTCGTTTCTTAAGAATTGAGAAAAAACGACATTCAAAAAGTAAGATACGTACGTATTTTAAAATTAAAGAAAAATCTTAAGAAAATGTATGGGTTTTAAGAAAATTAAGGCAAAACAATAAACATAAACATAATATAAGTTATTAATTCTGCAAATTTGTAGGATCGTCCGATCCTATGATCCAATCCTACGATCCGATCCCACAAGTTGATTTCGATCCTACGTAGAATCCCGATCCTAACAACCTTGTACATTACCTCCATTATATGTTTAAACAATCAGTTATGGCTTACAAATAAATTCAAATTAACAAGATATAATTAGAATACAAAAATTAGACTTTTGATTATTTTTTTTATAATGGAAATGAGTTTATGCATTTGGATACTTTTGTCAAAATGTTTAATTTCAACCCAAAATCGTTAGGTTAAAAAATCGAGATTCAATGCATATAAAACAAATGCATATCCACATATTCAAGTTCAATATCTTCTTACTTGATTGTTGTTTTTCTTTTTACTTTAACCGTTGTCGCATCTTAACTTTAATTCCTACTTGATTGTTGTTGTTATTGTTGTGTTGGTAGTAATGTTGGTAGAGGTAGTGGTTTTATTGTTGTTGTTATAGTAGTTTATGTTTTTGTTTCTGGTGGTGGTGATGTTGATGTTGTTATTATTGTTGCTATAATTATTTACTTGTTCATTGTAATGGTTGAAACTGTTGTTTTGTTGTTATTACTGCTGTTAAAACAATTGTTTATATATTGTTGTTGTTGAAGTTATTGTTGTTGTAGTAGTAGTTGTAATCATTGTGACGTTATGGTCGTCGTTGTTACAATTGTTGCTGCTACTATTACTTTTGCAAATACAACTGGCTGTTGTTATTGTTGTTATTGCAATTGCTACTATAACTGCTGCAAATGCAACAGATGGAGCATGTACTATTTTCCATATGTTAGATCTTAATAATATATTGAGTTCAAAAGCCAAATGGGACAATAACAGTAAATTGGAGTAGTAGTAGTAACAATAGCTATAATAACAAGTAGATATAATGGTACATACTTGATCAATTTTTTTTCTGGAAAAATTGTCATGAATAATACGAACTTTCACTCATCTCCCTATAATTATACGAATTAATTGTGAATTACAAACCTGATGTTTATGCTTTTTGCGAATTACAGCCATGATGTTTTTTTTGTGAATTACAGCCACCACGTTTTGAAAGTGACCACCATTACGGCCAAATGACCGGTTATGACCGTTGACCAGAGAAGTTACCTTTGACTTTCCCTCTTTCCCTTCATTTAACCCAGGTTGGTTAGCATTTAACCCACCCCACTAACTACCCAACTAAATTTATTTTTTACTGACCAAAATTAAAATTTTCCCCCTTAAATCATTTGCTGAACTGTCACCATCATCGCCTTTTTATTTCCTCTTTGAGAAGCAATCTTCCAGTGGAATCCGCCATTGATGAGCAGTGAGCTTGGATAAAGGTAACTTATTCTCACTTTCTTCTTGCTTTATTAAGTAAAGTATGCGTTTTGGTTTTTGATTTGGGTTGAATTTCGACATTTAGGGTTTGTAGTCCTCTGTAATGTCTTTTAAAATTCTTTTCCCCTGTGGTTTATCTTCTTGCTCTGTAATGTTGTATAATTATTTCGACATTTAGGGTTTGTGGTCCTCTGAATTTTGGGGTTTTCAATGTGGTTTAGAACTCTTGCTCTATAATGTTGTTTGTTAATTTGAAAGTGGTTTTGACTTATCTATTATAGATGACAATCTCAAATGATTCTGTTAAATTGATGGTATATCATGGGGGTAAATTTGGTAAACAAGATGATGATGTCAGTTATGTTGGTGGTTCTGTTCATACTGGGATAGTTGTACCTATAATTGATTACTGCTTCACTTATGTGTATGGGATTGTGAGAAGGACACTGGATTTGAAAACACCATTTAAGTTGTACTATAAAGAGGAGGGCAAAAGTCTGAAGGAGGGAAAGAGACACCTAAAGGATGAAACTTAGTCTTTATTTTGTTTAGGTACTTTGGATGCTAATACAAGATTTATTACTTTATACTTGGTGATGGATGAAGGGAGCCCACATAAGGGGACCCCCAAAAGGAGGAATCTTCCTAGGAGAAGCCCAAGAAATAACACCCCATCCTCTAGTAGACCCCATGTGCATAGTCCACCTTGTACTACTTCTACACAAAACCCCATACCTGATGTTGAGGTGTTGGAGGTATTAAACATTCCCCCACTTGCTGTTTCTCAACCACCACCTTCATCAAAACCGAAACCAAAATCATTTCATCCACCTTCCTCCTATAGAGCAAAGCTGCCAATTAGAAGAAATAAATCTGGAATACCTATATCCACACCACCACCCCCTCCACAAACTCAAGCTAGATCTACTCCAAGAGTAAAACATATTGCAAGGAGAACTGTTACACCTTTGAAAAGGTGTTCTAAACCAAATTCCAAACCTGTAGTTGATCCAAATCCACCTCCTCCACCTGACCCATCACCTACTGTTGACACAACATCCCCTAAATCTTCTCCTGATGCAGGACAACCCACCACAGATCCAGCACCTCCACCACCTAAATCACCAATAAAAAAAACATGTAAGTAAACCCAAAAAACCTACTGATAAGAAAAAGGCAAGGGTAAGCAAAAGATCAAGCCCAAGCCCAAAGCTAGAAAATTAGTGTTTGAGGATGATTCATGTGATGAGTCTGACATAGATCTTGAGGATGATGATTTTGATGATAGTGTAGATGCAGATTTGTTCTCTGAAAAAGTTGGAGAAACTATTATAGATGACATAAACAGGGCTGCAGCAAAGGGTTGGTTTGGTCAAGTTGAGAAGGATGTGGGTAAGAGAGGTTCTGATGATGAGGAGCAAGATTATGCTTCTGAGGAGCTATTATCAGAGGATATAGAGGAAGAAGGTAGAAGGTATCCAATCTTTAACCCTGAGATAGTTTTGGAAGGAAAAGTAACTTGAAAGCTGGGTTGATTTTTCCAAATGTTGAGGTTCTTAGGACAACAGTTCAGCCGCATGCTGTAGAAAACAAATATGATTTCTTTTCTTTGCATAACAACAACAACAGATTTGATGCAATTTGTGTTGATAGATGTGAGAAGTGCCCATGGAATAAGAAACGTTCTGTGAGAAGTAGATGTACATGTGAAAAGCAAAATTGCAGTTTTTTTTATTCATACTAGTAAATTAAGAGAAGAAGAGACAATGCAGATAAAGACTTGTAGCTTAGAACATCAATGTTGGAGTAAGCACCATACTAGGAAGATTACTAGCAAATTTTTGGAAATTAGGTATCTTAAAGTATGGAGAAGGTATCCAGAGTGGGATCTAGTGAAGGGCCTTCAAAGTAAAGTAAAGGAAGATTATGGCATTGTGGTGAGCTACAACAAATGCTGGTATGCAAGGGCTAGAGCCAAGATAATGTTATATGGTGATGGTGCAGATCAATACAAGAAGGTGCATGACTATGCAACAGCTGTTCTAAAATACAATCTAGGCAGCACAGCCTTAGTTGGTGTATTGACAGGTCTTCATAGGCCTGTGTTTCAGAAGTTGTTTATGTGTTTGAAGGCTGTGTTGGATGGGTTCTTAGCTGGTTGTAGACCAATTATAGGGCTAGATGGTTGTCATTTGACTGGTGCTTACTCTGGTATTTGTCTAACAGCCCTAGTTGGTGTATTGACAGGTCTAACACACTCAGCTTGATCCACCACCATTTAAGAAGCTTCCTACCAGACCCTCAAAGAAGAAAAGAAGACTTGAGCCTGGTGAAAAGAAAACAACAAAGCACCAGAAGCTGGGGGCTAAAAAGATAGGGAAAGAGGTTGGAAAAAAAACTAGGTGCTCTGTGTGCAGGCAATTGGGTCACAACAAAAGAAAATGCAAATCAAGTGAGCCAAGTCAAGTTCCTGAATCAAAGGGGAAAGGGGGGAGGCCACTGGAAGATGACCCTTTTGTTGAAAAACAAAGGGCTAAAAGGCTTAGGTCTCAAAGTTCTACACAGGTAATGTTGCATTATGTTCATGAATTGTCACTTATAAGTAACTAGGTATCCAATTTCTAACATGCTTATGTCTTTGTGCAGGGAAGCATCAATCTTTCTCAAGCATCAGTTGCAAACTTGTCTCAAGCATCAACAGTTGTCAATGATGCTGAGTATCAAGACAGCCCTGCTCCGGTTTGTGTTTAGACTCCAATATGTAAAATTTTAGGAATTTAATTAGGAAGCAACAGATTAAAAAATTAGGGTTTCGAACTGAACAAACAAATAATAAGGAAAAGGGAAGTTCTTTACCTTCTTCATCAATGGAGCTCGAAAAAAATGGAGGTGCTTCAGGAGGGAAAGAAATTAGGGGAAGGAAGAAGAAAAAGGGGGGATTTTAAAAGAAGCTGGTTGGGTAGTTAGTGGGGTGGGTTAAATGCTAACCAACCTGGGTTAAATGAAGGGAAAGAGGGAAAGTCAAAGGTAACTTCTCTGGTCAACGGTCATAATTGGTCATTTGGCCGTAATGGTGGTCACTTTCAAAACGTGGTGGCTGTAATTCACAAAAAAAAAACATCATGGCTGTAATTTGCAAAAGGCATAAACATCAGGGCTGTAATTCACAATTAATTCTAATTATATGAACTTTCAATTAATCCTAAATAATACCAACCTTTAATGTGCATTTTCCTCTAGTATGCTTAACTTGTTGAAAATCTACAATTATAGATCAACTTGTAAGAAAAATAAATACAAGTAAGTGAAAAGGGAAAAATTACATTAAAAATCCCTAACTATGCGTGATTTAAATATAAAACTCCCAACAATTGATTAATATTTAAAACTCTCAACTTTTAGGTTCATTCTAAATTCAAAGTCCAAGATGACTTATAATCGGATAAATTGGTTTTAGCATAGAAGTAGTGGGACCCAATTGTATTTATTAATCACTTCACCCTTTTGACCTTACATGACCCTTTACGTACCCCCATTTATACAAAATGGTAACCGGTTAAACATGTTATGAAATTGTATGAGTGTTTTAAAATTAAAATGGGCCTAAAGTTGGGAGTTTTGAATAATAATCAATAGTTGAAAATTTTATATTTAAATCGCGAATAATTAGAAGTTTTAAAAGTAATTTTCCCAAGTGAAAATTGTGGGTCTTGGTACTTGATGGGTGGCCGCAGTGACTAGTGCTCAGTTTCTCTTTTTGTATCTTGTTCTAAGCTTCTCAACTCATAACTATGCAAATGATACCCATATTCTGAAAAACCAAGATATATTTTGGTGTTGTAGATAAGGGTGGGGGGCGTTGTCGCAAAGGGAGGGGAAGGGGGAGGGTGTGCTGCGCATGTGGGAGATTTAAGAGGGGAGTTGGGATTGTTGCTATTTAAATTTCATTTTTTTTGGGTAGGTATCACATGTTTAACGAGTTATAGTTAAACTTGAATGTTGTGGGAAAACATCTCGAAAGTTAGTATTATTCAGGGTTAATTGAAAGTTTGTATTATTATGGGGATATTAGTAAAAGATCGTATTATTCACGGTAATATCAATTGTTTTCAATCCTAAACACCTTTAATTGTGCTTGATCAAAAATTTTTACATTAGGATTTATATAAATGATCTCACATGACTATGTTTTAAATTATAATATAAAACCGATTAAGAATCATTAAAGAGTTTAAAAAAATAAATTATGTTTAGAAAAAAGGAGTAATAATAGTGAATTAGAGCTAATATTTCGAATCCATAATCGAATTTACAAACCATATTATAAAATATTATACAACTCGTCTTGTATGAGACCGTCTCACCATGAGACGGGCACATATAGCTAGCCCATTTCTTTAATTGATTACTTTAAGATCGTAACGGGTTGTTTTAAGGTTATAACTTATAAGTAATCATTCTAAGACTGTAAAAAATAAATATTTTACAATTGTAAGTGACCATTTAACATTATATTTGATCACTTTAAGACAAAAAGTCTGTATAGCCAATAAAGATGGTCTCACAGTGAAATCGTCTCATTTAAAAATTAGTGAATATTATATCCTTAATTGAGAACCAAGGAAATGAGTTTGATTTTTTTTTTTTAAATTTTAACTATCAACAATGTTAAGGATGTAGGTTAAAACCTACTGTATTTAACTAATCCTTAGATACTTTTACCAATTTGTATTCTTATAAATACCCATTAGTAATGTACTCATTAATAACTACATCAATAATAATAATATCTTTCTGTTTTCCTCTAGTTTTCTAAACAGGAAGTTTTTGTTCTTTCTTGGTCATTGTTCTTGTATTTAAAATTTTTTTTAATGAGTTCGATCCGATCAGATTTCCTTTTTAGACCGAAATATATATATAAACTATATAGAAGTTGTTTGGCAATTGACTATTGATGATTGGTTGTTGGCTTTTTTAATTGACTTGTTTGACCAGCTAGAAATATTGGTTATTTTAGTTGGTTTTTAAACTAGTTGAAAAAGCCACTTATTTATAGAGATACTAGGTACATACCCGTGCTAAGCACGGAAACGTAAGAATTTTTGGAAAAACATATGAGAAAAAGATTGGACATTACAAATTGTTGTAGAAGAGAAAAGAACCATTAATGGAAAAACATATGAGGCAAAATCAAATATAGGTTAAATTAATTAAGCAAATCAATGGAATAAAATTAAATTTAAAAACTACTTAAAATAACTTAAGTAAAATTAGGCGGGAAAATAATTCATAAAATTGTGACACTTGTCACATTCTTCTATTGCTTTAGTAGAATTTATGATGATTTGGTAAATTTAGGTACTAATTGTTGATTATTTATTAGAGAAAAGTGGGTCAAAAAATGAAAAACCAACCAAAAGGCTAACTGAGTAGTCATTTACTATATACTCCCTCCTATTCACTCAAGTTGTCCCATTTTCTTTTATGGGCAATTCACTCAAGTTGTCCTATTTTCTTTTTTGTCTATCTTTTTTTACCTAAATACCCCCACTTTTCCAATTTCCAATACCCAACTATCACCTTTACAATTAATTTAATCAATTAAAATACTCCACTACCATCTTTACAATTAATTTAATCAATTAAAATACCCACTACCACCTTTTTGATGGACCCCATTCCACTTTTAATATCCGTGCCCAACTCAAATAAAACAACTTGAGTGAATAAAAAAAATATTTCTTTTTTTGTCAATTTAACAGACCAAACAGCCAAGTATCAAAACCAATTCATAGAGCTAAGCTAAAAATCATTTATTAAACACACCTATTGACCCAATGACGAGTAAGACAACCGCGTATAGCCGTAATTAAATGCCACGCGTCAAACGCGTATATCCGTGCTTTTGTTTCACGCACTACCTTTCCTATTTCTATATATCACTGTCTTTTATATCATCGTCCAAATCCTCTCCTCCTCAAAAATCTTTCTGCAGAAAGTGAATTCAAACTCAAGCATTCAACAATGGCGTCCTCAATAGAAGACAAATCCAACTCCTCCTCAAATCACTCAATCTCCTCTGTTTACATCTCTGACATGGTAGAAGTCAAGAAAGTCTTCGATCGTTTTGATACCAACGGCGATGGAAAAATCTCCGCTACCGAACTCACTGGCGTAATGACTGCACTCGGATCGGAAACTTCTGAGCAAGAAGTGAAGCAGATGATGGAAGAAATGGATTCTGACAAAGACGGTGTCATTAGCCTCGATGAATTCGCGAACTTCTGTTCTAAAAAAGTTGAAGGTGATGAAAACGGCTCGCAAGAGCTTCGTGATGCGTTTCAGATGTATGATCAGGATAACAATGGCTTGATCTCTGCTGCTGAATTGCACCTCGTTTTGACTCGCCTTGGTGAGCGTTGCTCTGTTCAGGATTGCGAGAAGATGATTCAGTCTGTTGATTCTGATGGTGATGGTAATGTTAACTTTGAAGAGTTTCGGAAGATGATGACCAGGAAATCATCATAGTCGTGAAATTAGGTTTTCGCATTCATCGTAGTTTGCCGACTCTGGGTACGAATTTGATAGCGTAAATCCCTAATTTGTCCTGATCTGGTACCACTTTTCCTTTAATTGCACTTTACTCAATTAAAAAACCCTTTCCATGGATGATTATGGTGTTTTAGCTGTTTAATTGGCAATTTGTGACTCCTAACAATGAAAATCTGTATTGTTTGTGATTGAATATTATTTTAGGGCAAATCTTGTTAATTTCTTCTGTTATTTAATAACACGGAAATCTGATCTCTGAATCCCGGTGTCCGTTTGTTTTGTCTCAAATGTTATCAATTGTCAAAATTCAAGGATTGCATTTTTGACAGAAAAAATTGACTGCGTTAATACTAGCGCTTCAATCTTTTTCTTTACTCCAATATTATTATTTATTGTGTATGTGTCACATATTTAGTGCCATGTCCAACTTATTTTGTATTAATTTTTATATATTTCATGTTTATACGTTTTAGCTAAAGCATACTTTCGACTTTTATAAAAAAACACTTGTAAATCAAAGGTACAGACATGTAGATCATCAACATAACTTTCGATTAGTTTTAAGTCTGCCTTGACTTGATGGCGTCCTTGTACATTTTTGTTTCAAAGGGAATGCTCGGCGGCAGTTTTGTGAGCAATTGTACTTATATTTCTGTATTGTTGGTTAAAAATAAGGATTGTACTAGCTATTTGAATATAATTTGTTGAGATATGTATAAGAATCTTAAAATAATACTTTTATTTTTGTAAAGCTATAAATTGTAATGTAAATTCTGCTTTATGGAACTATGATAATATGATATTTATCGTTAAGTTTAGCTGTAAATGTAGATTACTAATAGAACTAATACTTACATCGCTTCGATGTCAACGGTGTCCTTAAAAATTTCCTCAAAGTGCTAGCAAAACAAAATACTGAAAGTTACTCTGTTAACGGAGAAACAACTTGATCTTCCGTCTTAGAAAGGGAATGGAACTCGATCAATAGTGGAGAAATTGACGATTTGGAGAAATCTAGTTGTCCTTCGTCAGCTACAGTGCTGCCATGCAAACAAACTACTTCAAATTGAACTCGAGGGTGTCCCGGAGGAAATCAACTATTGGATGGATTTCTTGGTTTGTACATGCTATTCGTTTCTTTGAAAAAGTTTTCAAACATTTTGTGTGTTGTATTTGTTATTCCCACAATAAATTTTTTTATATCATAAAATTTAAACATAAATAACATTGTTAATTCTCATTTTAATATTTTAATTAACGCTTATGATCCACACATATCTTCCACCAACTTTATTTTAACATGTTTATACTATTTATAGTCCTCATATGTTTTCCACTATTTTTTAAAATTATTTTTATTTATTTGTGGTATTCATATTTTTTTCAATAATTCTCTTTTAATATTTTTAATGTTTATGGTCCGCACTTTTGCTCCATTAAATTTACTATTCAATAACATAATTTTGTTAAAGGCTTTTGATGCAACTGCCTTTGTTAGAATATTTGCTTGCTTGTTTTTAAATCTTACAAAAGGAAGACTATTGATCTTCTTTTCAAGTTTCTCCTTTATGAAGTGTCTATCCATTTCAACATGATTAGTGCGATCATGTTGTACTGCGTTTCCAGAGACTAATAGCTACTTTATTATCGCAAAACAGTTTGCATGCTATCTTTTGTAGAAAGTTTAGTTCACTTAGGAGCTTCTTAGCCATATGATTTATGTTATTCCTTGGCTATACCTCGAAATTCCACCTCAACACTTGATAAGGCAACAACCATTTGTTTCATACAATTTTCCATATAACACGATTTTTCCTAACCATTATAAAATATCCAGAGGTAAACTTTCTATCATCTCGTAATACGACTTTACTACTGTATCCTTTAGATATCTTAGGATTCTCATGACTGTTGTCATGTGTTGTATCATTGGACGATACTTGAACCTGCTCACCACTCCAAGTGCATATGTAATGTCTAGTCGTGTGTAGGAGACATAGATGAGTTTTCCACCATTCTTTGATATTGTCATATGTCTGTCAATTTTTCGTCTTCGATCATATGAAGACCATGATTGGCTATAATGGGCATCTCTGCGGGTTTACAGTCGATTATATCCTTCCCCTGCAGTATATCACTTGAAAATTTGGAGGCAGCTTTCATATACACCTCTTCTATTTTTTCATAAAGGAAAGCCTTCTTCACATCAAATTGGTGTAGTGGCAACTGATTGTATCAATTTTGGCTACTGATGAGGAGGTTTTAGAGTAATCTACTCCATAGGACCGAGTATACCATTGTGCCACAAGTCTGGCTTTATATTGCTCAATGGTTCTAGCAGCTAGATATATGATTGAATACACCCATCTACATCCCACTGTTTTCTTCCCTTTGGGCAGATTGTATTTCTCCCTTGTTTCATTTTTATTGAGCGTAGGGATTTCTTCTGCCATCGCCTTTTTCTAACTAGGGCTTCTTCAACATTCTTAGGTACATTTTTAGAATCGAGAGAAGTATTAAAAGTCACCGTTGTTTGGGAAAGAGCTTCATCATTGGTTTTATTAATGGATATCTAGACCGTTGTGCTTCAAACTCTGAATCATACCTCTTTGGTCAAATTCCCCTTATACTTCTAAGAGGTAGTTCATACCTAATTGGTAAGTCGTCACTGGGTATAGGATTAGTGACGTCCACTCCTTTTGAGACCATTCCAAAGTACCTAGACTAGTACAATGTGTTGTCCCCTTGTTATTATTCTTTAGGAAAGTCCTAATTTCTTAGTTACAGAGGTCGATTACAGAGCTAACTATGTAAGTTTAATTTTAGTACAATTAATTATTTATCAATTATAGTTTGCATATTTATATATGTCTCACTATGTTTTATGTATGTAATTAGCCCGAAAATGGCCAAAGTGCATACGACCAATTCTAATGCACCCCTAATTTTGTGAGTTTCGTAGGATGACACATGAGGAAAGTAGTGAACAACATGAATCAATAATGGATATATTCGTGCAATGAAAGCTAACTTAACACCTTAGGGATCTTTAGATGGAGGCAGCCGCAGCCCTGTGAAATCCTATCGGTCGTTAAGGACCTATTCCCAACCAGTCAAAGACAAACGGGCAGGCTATTTGAGCAGTATTTCCCTGTGTAAACGTCACCCCACCGATTGTAATTTCACAAAATATGCGACTCTAGCTTTCTAGGTCCAATCCCATATTTTGTGCAACTTCACTTATTAATTGGTCGGTCAGAAATTTTATCTTTAAAGAAAATATTTTAAAAATTATACAGAGGCAAAATTATCAAAAGAGGTGAGAACACAATGAAAAAGACGACGATATATAATACTAGTTTGTGGTTATAAATGTGGTTTGTAACATTGAGTTTCTTGGTCGGGGCCATATTGATCAATCTTCTATTATTGTTGTAAATCTTTCTATGTGTGTAAAAATTTTTATACTTTTCAACATATGATGTCACAAAAATGCTTTAGTGAATTGGTTTAGGGAGCTTGGAACACTAAATTTAAGGTGCACTTTGCTTTAGAAGTTACTTAAAAGTTAATGGAGGTAAGGAAGCAATTGAAACATGTCCCCTCTTTATAACCTATGTACAACATGTTGTCATTTTAGTTGAATGTAAGCTACTTGAAGCATAACAATAATATGCACATGTCAACTAATGGCCCCTTATTAATGGATGATGAGTGATGAATGTTTTACCCTTATTCATTGAAAGATGGTAAAAAGGTCTTTAAGTCTTTTATCTAGCAAAAATCCGAATTGAATATAACTCAATGTGGTGATAATTACTTAAGCACTTTTAGCGGAGTTTAAAGATATTGTTAAAAATTACATTTAACTTTCTCACACTCCTGATGAAATGGTTACGGATCCTATTAGAGTTAACCAACATTTCAATGATTTCAATAATATGTTAGGTGTTCCGCTTACTAACAATACCCTGATTCATCATCAATATATTTCACAAGGATATATTCTTTTCGATGCTTCATATTCATTTTTATCCTTGCATTTTATTAAAAAGACGTTAAAAATGTTCTCCGATCAATTCTAGATGACAAATATCCTGGCATGGACAATTTTTCTAACAAATTCTTTATATTAAGCTCTTCTCTAGCTTGTTAGGAAATTTTTTTGCAAGAATGAAATGCTACCTTTATAAAACTTATTCCAAAGGCTAAGCATCCACTGCACCTAGTAATATAAACCTATATCACATTGTAATGTCAAATTGTCAATTATGAATGCATCACCAAGATCATTTGCAAAAAGTTATCATTGGTCTTAATTAGTTTGATATATCCTACTCAAGGAGAATTTGTGAAGAGGTGTAATATCCTACATGATGTGATGCTTTGTTAGAGTTATTCAAGTATTATAGGTGGAAAAACAATGAGTCCTCCAAAAAAAAATTGTTAAAATTACTTATTTTTCTATTCATTTCATCCGTATTACTACCTCCGTTCCATAATACTTGCTACTGAGTGTGACATGTTGTGTGAGAAAATGTCACTATCAGTAGCAAGTATTATATAACGGAGAAAGTATTAAGGATTGCATTATACTCCTAAATTTTATTTCCATCCTTATTAATGGATGTGTTTTTCGATACTACTCCTTGAAGAGAGGCCTTAGCCTAGAAAATCTTCTAACCACTCTCCCTTGTGTCTTTCTTAAGACCGTCTTTTGTAAAGACAACTCTAAAAAATCCAGCCCAAATTTATATTTAAAGTGTAAGAATATATATTTAGAATTAGACTGGGCTTTTGAGAGCCATCTTTATAAAAGACGGTCTCAAGTAAGAATTTGTGTTTGTCTTTTGCATGGAATACCTTGAAAGAATAATGGCTTTTTCTTATAATATTGAAGGCTTCAAATTCAATCCTATGTGTAAAGTATTGATGGTTAATTAATTGAGTTTTGCAATGATCAACTAAAATTTAGCAAAGGTGATGAATTTTTCATCCATTGTGCTTCAAGCTATAAATCTATTTTCTAATTCATCTAGGCTGAAAGCAAAAAAAATAAAAAATAAAAAAAATACTATCATCTACAGTAGTGGGATGCAACAAAACATGCATGAGAAAATTTGTAATACACCTGATTATTGCTTGAAAATTTAACCTTGATTTCTAATCAATTAATTAGCGTGATGCCAACTTAAAGCTTTTTTCAGTACTATAAAATAAAGCTTTTGATGATGGAATTAAATAACCCATTATGGGTACTTTTGGTATCATGGGTGCCCTTAATTTTATTAACTGCAGACTATGCTAATTGTGTTGCTAGTAAATGTTTTGTATGTGATGTATCAAACTATGAAATGCCTGTTTAACTCTTTGTTTCCGATCTTTTTAACATATATCCATCTTACTCTTGAAAGAGTCTTGACGGCCAATGAGAATGTAGTATTGATTTTCAATCTTTAAGCAGTAACAAAACATTTGTAAAATAAGTAATTGTAAATAAATGAGAAGAAGAAATGGGATAATGCTGAAAAAATGCAGTTGAAGAAGAAAGAAAAGGAAGGAAATGGGGTAGTAGAGAGAGTACAATAGAATAAGTAAAAAAAGATGAAGGAGAAGGAGGAGGAGAAGCGGAAACAAAGTTGAGGGAGGGTAGTTTAAGGTTAACATGGATTAATTAAGTTTTATTATTTGTGATGTGGAAGGATATGATAGGCAGAGAGAATTGTTTCTGATT
This sequence comes from Amaranthus cruentus, assembly GCA_019425755.1. Taxonomy (NCBI): domain Eukaryota; kingdom Viridiplantae; phylum Streptophyta; class Magnoliopsida; order Caryophyllales; family Amaranthaceae; genus Amaranthus; species Amaranthus cruentus. The sequence continues at coordinate 14,463,433 of CM033455.1, forward strand.
CATTTTAAAAAAACATAAGAAATCATTTCTAGTTGCCTTAAACAAAGGGAAAACTTTTTAATTTTACATATATTTCCCACAAAAATAAGATTTCACACCAAAAATACACATTTTCAACAAAATCAAATTGTTAGTCTAAAAATAAGCTAGGATCTCTATATAAGCTTTTTTCTTCAATATCTTCTCTTGTCTTTGTTTAATATCCTCACCCCTCTTCAAAGCTCTTTAAAAGAATTTGGATCCAACCTATATAACAAGAAAAATAACCATAAGCTGTTTTTTTTAGGAGGGGAATAAGGATAAATTTTAAGAAACACAGCACACACAACACTATAAACAAGAATGAAAAGAGAATATGGACGAAGTTTACGGCCAAGAAAATGAATTTATTAACCTTGATCTTGAACTATCTATTTCTTACTATGAAAACCTTAATATAGAATTTGAATTTGACATTTATGCGGAGTATACAAGTGAAACTTATGGAAATATAGATGTTAGTTTGCCTTAAGATGCTTTTACTAGCCACAGTAAGCTCACATGAGGAATCATTAATCTAACCAAACCAACATCAAACTCCAACACAACAATCAAACCATGCATGAAGAACCAGCAATTGGTCATATGAGAGGATTGCCGGAACAAACCAAAAGTTAATTTTACAACAATTAACTTATTTGTCTCAAGAACTAGATAGACGTTTGCCAAGAGGTTCTTTCAAAACAATTGCATTGCAACATAACACATCTGGGTGGCAGTAGCAAGGCTTTGGAAATCAACCAAAACAGTAATGCAAAATGATATCATTGTTGATGTTAATAATAAAAAAAGGGGGACAGTTGGCAGAATTCCAAGAGTGTATTAGAGAAATGGCTAGTGCATTGGGCATAGAAAATATTAGAGCACCCGCAAATTCAATCAAACCAGAATTTTCTCAGCTTAATTTTTGATTTTCAAATAATACCACCTACTATAAACACCCTACCAAAATTTAGTTTGATGTACAATGTTGTACACATAGATGAGAAATGATTCTACATGAGTAGGAAACACACATGTACTATAAACACCCTATCACAGAAATTAATATGAAATGAGTTATTAATTTAGTTGGAAATGAAAATTAATAAAATAAGTAATGATTAAATAATGCTAGATATAAAAGTTAATGTGGTATATAGTAGAATAAAAAATATGGATAAAATAGACATTTATGTAGCTGTTTTATTGCTAAAAAATAGAAATATATAACAAATAACTTACAGCTCTTGAAAATAGAAAATGTAGCAAGTAATATAAAACTGATGAAGATTGAAGTATATACATTGTTGTGAGAATAATCTTTTCGAGAGACGCATTAGATATATGGATTAAATAGTCTAATTAATAAAAAAAAGAGAATATAAGAATTTGAACTGCTTGTTTTGAGTTTATCTCCTTAAAAGACGATCTCATAAGAATAGCTATTAATTAATTAATTTAGTGTTAATCATGATGATAAAGAAATAGGACTTTTATGCCGGTTGAAAGACGATCCAAAATCCGTCGATCCTTAAGGTCACTTTCGTGATTTTACTTCTCAATAGAGACACATCAAGCACGTCCTCCCAAATTCTACAATAAAAATTCCAAATAAACCCAAAAAGAACCCCAAACCCAAAACACAAAATATTGAAAAATAAATAAAAACAATTATTTATTATTTATTTTTTAATTTTTATTCAAAAAAAAAAAAAAAACAGTCTCCTTCCTTGCTTCCTTTCATCAAATTTCTTCCCTTCATCAAAGAGCACATCACGGATCATAATGACAGAATTAAGACTACCCTTTTTCTCTCTCTCTTTTCTGCTCCTTTCCTTCTCTTTGTAACTTATAACTAACAATCATCGATCTCCGCGATTTTTCATCTCTTGCGATTAACTTCCCATTTTTTCTCTATCATGCATTTGATCCAATTCAATCATCTTCCTTTTCCTCTTTTTGATTCTTCTTCTTCTTCTCTTTCTTTTGATCACTTTGTGATTGAAATGATTTTTGATCTTTAGGATTACTCAATTTCTTCCTTCGTCGGCAATGTCTGCTTCTCCGGCGAAGTTTCTCTTCCGATTTTTGTTCGTTTCCATCATTTTATGGGTTGTCTTTATGTAAGTTGACATTTTTGTTGTTAATTTTAGTGATCATTTTTTTTTGTCTTGGTGCTTTTGTTTATTTTGGTTTAATCGATGCAATTCAGCTGAAATTTTAGTGTTTTTGGGATTTCATTCCTAGCTAGGATTTGTATGTATGTAATTTGATGAATTTGTTGAACTGAGTGGCTTAAGTTGAAGTAATCACATGTATTTGCTTATGAATTAACTTGAAAAACGCAGAATGGTGTTTAATTATCGTGTATTATTTGTTTTGTGCCTTTAGATTTTTTGCAAGGTTGGTGGCCTGGGCTTTGAGCCGAGTTGTGGGAGCATCGGTCGGATTTCGAGTGGGTGGATGGAAATGCTTAAGGGATGTGGTGGTGAAATTCAAAAAGGTATGTTTTGCATTGATTTTCCCCTCTCTTATATTTGTATTTGGTTAGTAAGAGATGTAGCAACCCTATCATTGATGTTGCTGTTAGAAGTTAAGGGTATTTGTTGTGCTGGGATATTCATCAAGACGTTGTTTTAGTAATGTTTGATTGGGTTACTTTGAGCATTTTATGAGTCAAGTTTAAAAATGAAATTTTGTTTTATGCGCGGGATGTACCAGTTATGATGATGATGATGTATTGTTTGTCACAGGGTCCTATTGAATCTGTGTCCATTGGTGAAATCAGAGTCAGTTTGCGTCAATCTTTGGTGAAGCTTGGGGTTGGTTTTTTGTCAAGGGATCCAAAGCTGCAAGTATTGATATGCGACTTAGAGGTTGTGACAAGGACTACAAAGTCAAACAAAGGTCCAACTAAAGGAACACAGAAGTCTAAGACCCGTAAAACCCGTTCCGCAGGCAGGGGAAAATGGATGGTTATAGCTAACATTGCAAGATTTCTCTCCGTCTCTGTGACAGATTTGGCATTAAAGGTAGCCAATTCATACTATAGACCTCCTAAACTTTACATTCAGGCATGCCAAGATTTGTTGTTGACAGCTCTTTGCTGGCATTTTCAATTTGGAATGATTGATTGACTTAAATTGCATTGTGACATACCTAATCAGCTTACACATGTAAAACCTTTATGGGAAGATGCTATGTGATGTAGGAATTATTATGAATCATTCTTTTACGTCATCTAGCTTATTAAACTAGTATTTATGATACATCCAATTGCCTTCTATACCACCCTACCAATAAGATGTTTTACAAGCTTATTTCTCAGGATTAACCTCAACTAAATTTAGGCCTTGCTTCTTTCTTTGTAACAGCTGCATCAAGTAGCATAGTTGTGATATTCTTCCTTCAATTTTAGCTCCTTTTGGCGTTTAAAACTTCCGTGTAAGTTGCTTCATGAAGGCTCTTTGACGACAATATTCCTTCTTAATGTTCTGAATGTTGGCTTTGTAAACTTACAATGATCGACTTCATTCTTTCTAGTCTTTTACTTTTTTTTTTGGAAAATTACCTAGAATAATCCAACCTATTCGTAATTTTCCTACAAGAATCCCATCTATTGATTAACTATGAATAATCCCAACTTTAAGGGGTATTTTCCCAGAGTAAACCCGGTGATCGGATGACTTGCTATAGCAAGTTTCGTTTTTTAAAATAAAAGATAAATTAAAATAAAATGTTGAAAAAAATGTTTAAAAAATGTTTTAAAAATATTCATGATTTTTTATATTATTTAGAATTTTTATGTAAAATTTTTAATTTTTTTTCTCATTTTAAATTAATTTTTAGTTTATGTTTTTGGTGAATTACCTACTATAGCAGGTCATCGGGTTATCCAAATTTTTCTCTAGGCAAATATCCCTGAAAGTTGGGATTATTCATGGTTAATCAATAGGTGGGATTATTGTAGAAAAATCATGAATATGTTGGATTATTCTAGGTAAATTTTTTTTTTATTTTTTTGAGGTTTCGTTACTAGCTTTTACTTAATAGTATGTAAATGGTTTTGTTACCCCGTTCTAAATGAAACACTGAGGTCTTCCTCTTATAGTTAAAGATGCCACCAAAGCAATTATTTAACTTTTTTCTTCAAATAATATCATTCCAATGAATGCAAAGATGCCTTTAATAGCTTGTTACTAATTTTTTGAATGATCACATTTAAAATTTTCTTTAATCCTCTTCTTCGACATGTATAAGGTTTTTATATTGAAGTTAATGAGCTTTATTTTACTCCTACTTTAATTCTTGTTGTAACCATCTCTATAAATCACAATTGCTTATTGTTAGTACTTGGACGTTAATGAGCTTTGATACTTTCATGCTTCCAATTATTAAACCTATTTCTTACTTCTCTTGGACAATGGATTCTTTATAAATGTTGTTTGTTGTAGCTTGATCTTGTTTCTTGTAGTCACACACATCTCTTGTGTTTTTTCTTTCCATTTTGAAGTTCCCGAAACAAGACGCCCTTTGATTGTACCTTCCATGGGCAAGCATTATCACCATAGGTTTCAAATTTTGACAAATGTTCCTCTATAATCAAGTTCTTTAGATGCTTTTATGACAATGGACACTATGTTGTGTTTGATACCACAATTAGGTTAAGTAAGAAGCATATGATCTGAAGCCCAACTACATAGCTAATGACTATAATATGTCACTAACATGCCAATTCACAGGCACTAACAAGCTTAATTTGATGTTGGTTCTGTAATGCTTATATGTTATTGATTGTTTTGAGTATGTTTTTGATCATACGTTATTTTAATGTTTCTATATCTATTCGTAGAGGATTTATTTTGTCATTAATCTTGTGCATGCTTCCATTTGTTATAATACAATACTATATTAATACTTGTGGCATTTTGGTAGGCTATGTTGAAATACACAAATATATGGAAGTGTTTTGTAATTTCTTATGCCATACAGATTGGCTACATTATGCCTAGAGATGTTAGTGGTATGGTCCACCTTAATGTTATTCCTCACCTAATTTTGAAATCTTCATAAGCATTTAGATCAACAAGTGCTCATTGTTTTGCTAGTGGTTTTTGTTTATATGCTACTGTAATAGTTAGTTTGAGTTTGCTAGTTGTTAATTGTAATTACAAGCTGTCATGAGTTAGTTAGAGTTAGTTATGACTCTTGGCTCTTTGGTGCGAAGTTGTATAATTAGATGTAATGTGATCAAAGGCTGCATGTTTTTGAATAATTGAATAATAACACATTCCCTTTCTAATCTCTCTTTCTATTTCTCTCTTTTGCCTTTCTTTTCTGTCTTCCTCTTCTATCTGTACCTTTGTCTCTTTTCTTGTTCTTATACACTTGTGTAGGCTCAATAACAGGAGCTTATCTTAAGTCCCTGTTACATTGGTATCAGAGCCATCACTGTTGTACACTCTATTATCTTGGTCTACACTTTTTGCATTTTAGAGGCTGTTGGTTGAATTTTCCAATATTCTTTCTCATTCTGGCGAGTACCCGTGCAAATACAGCTTCTAGATTGGCTGCAATGGAAGAAACTGTGAAAACCTTGGAGGCCAAATATGACCAATTGTTTGAAATCTACAAAAAATTGGAAGAGCAGGGTTGTTCTTCAAGATCCAACCAAGAACCCGATATTCTCGGTATAGCCCCACATCAAGGTAATCAATCTCGCCGATCAGGCTTTAACCCCAAACTTGAATTTCCTACTTTTGATGGGTCTAACCCAAGGGCTTGGATTAGAAAAGCCAACAAATATTTTCGCCTTTGTAAAATTAATGATGATCAGAAAATGGATTTTGCCTATACACCTCACAGCAGCGGAAAGAAAGTTGAGACAAGAAAAAGGATTATGTTACTTTTGTGACAAACCTTATGAACGGGGACACATTTGTCAACTAAGGCACTCCCAAGTGTTTACTATTGAGATACCAGGAGTGGAAATAGGTGAACAGGTGTCTGATAGGAATGTCATTGATGAAACAATTGAAGAATCAGTAGGAAGCATTCCAAGAAGGTGACAAAGTTGAACCATGTATTTCCTTGAATTCTTTAAATGGGAATACAAGCTTTCATACCATAAGGGTAGTTGGGTATGTGGGAAAGAAGCCTTTGCACATTCTCATTGATTCGGGAAGTACTCACAACTTTATTGATGAATCTGTGGTTGATAAACTTAAACTGTGTAAGGACCTTATCATCCCATATTCAGTAACCATAGCAGATGGAAATCAGTTGCATTGCAAAGCAGTTTGTAGAGACTTCAGTTGGAGGTTACAAGAAGATGTTTTAAAGTTAGATGTATGGGTATTACCGTTAGGAGGGTGTGACATGGTGTTAGGCATACAGTGGCTTAAGGGCTTGGGAGTGGTAAAATGAGATTTCAGTAATTTGATCATGGAATTTGACTACAACTTCAACCCTTTGGTGCTGAAGGGGTTACCTCCTCAACAGATCAGTACTGGACCTATTAGTTCTAAGATGATTAATGCAGTTAATCAGTTGTTTATGTTACTTAGTAGAATTGCTTGAGCAGTATGCAACTGTTTTTGAGGAACCAAGGACACTACCCCCTTCCAGAGGACCACTTGACCATAAAATACCCTTGGAATTTGGAGCTAACCCAGTAAATGTAAGGCCATACAGATATCCTCTTAAACAAAGAGATATCATTGAAAGATTGGTGGAAGAAATGTTGAGTTAAGGTATTATTCAAGAAAGCAGTTGTCCTTTTGCTTCTCCAGTTGTATTAGTAGGCAAGAAAGATGGATCTTGGCGTTTATGTGTAGATTATAGGGCACTAAACAGCAAAACAGTAAAAGATAAATTTCCGATTCCAGTTGTGGGTGAACTCATTGATGAATTGGCAGGAAGTAGGGTGTTTAGCAAAATTGACCTTAGAGCAGGATACCATCAATTGAGGGTGGCTAAGAATGATGTGTACAAGACTGCTTTCAAAACCCATAATGGCCATTATGAATTCTTAGTTATGCCCTTTGGCCTAACTAATGCCCAACTTCGTTTCAATCATGGATGAATCATGTCTTCAAACCTCTGCTTAGAAAAGGAGTCTTGGTTTCTTTGATGAGATTTTGGTATATAGTCCTGATAAAGAGTCTCATTTACAACACTTGACTCAAGTCTTCCAATTGATGATCTAACACAACTTATTTGCTAAGAAAAATAAATGCTTCTTTGGGAAACAAAAAGTGGAATACCTGGGACACTTCATTTCAGGGGTTGGGGTGGAAACTGACCCTCAGAAAATTTAAGCTATCCTTTCTTGGGCTGTTCCTGTTAACATCAAGCAATTACGGAGCTTTCTTGGTCTTGCTGGCTACTATCGAAAATTTATACAGAGATATGCTTGGATCAGTAAGCCCTTAACTCAATTATTGAAAAAAGGAAAATATAAATGGAATGATGAGGCTCAAAGTGCCTTTGAGAACCTAAAACAAGCTTTAAGCTCTGCACCTGTTCTGGCTTTACCAGACTTTAATAAGGCCTTTATCATAGAAACAAATGCTTCAAGGTTTGGTATTGGAGTGTGCTTATGCAAGAAGGCCATCTATTAGCATTTCTCAGCAAAGCTTTAGGGCCTAAGTGGCAGGCATTGTCAGTTTATGAGAAGGAACTGCTTGCTATAGTAACAACTGTGCAAAAGTGGGAACAATACTTGATTGGGCACCATTTTGTAGTTAAAACAGATCAAAAGAGCCTTAAGTGGCTCCTGCAGCAGAAGGTGTCAACTCCATTTCAACAATTTTGGTTATCCAAATTAATGGGATTCTCTTATGAGATTCAATACAAGAGTGGTACAGAGAACAAAGTAGCTGATGCACTATCAAGGGTGAATGGGGCTGAATTGTTGCTCATGGCTATTTCTGTTATACAATCAGACTTGCAACTAAAGATCATTCTTAGCTATGGGTTGGATATCAATCTTCAACATATGATACAACAGTTAGAACAAGGGCAAATGGTTACCAACTTTACCTTGGTGGATGGTTTGCTTAGAAGGAAGAGTAAAATAGTGGTGGGACCAGACACTGATTTGAAGAAGCACATATTAGATTGGCTACATACTTCTGCACAGGGGGGTCATTCTGGGAGGGATGCCACTTTGCAAAGGGTTAAAAACCTGTTCTATTGGAGAGGAATGACTACTTATGTCACAAACTTTGTAAGAAACTGTGTGGTGTGTCAAGCTAATAAAGGAGAAAATATGGCCTCACCTGGATTGCTAACACCTCTACCCATTCCACATGAAGTATGGACTGATATCTCTATAGACTTCATCACAGGCTTGCCTAAGTCTGGGGGTAAGGAGGTTATCTTTGTACTGGTTGATAGACTAAGAAAATATGCACATTTCATGGCCCTTCATCATCCTTTTACAACAGTTGAGGTAGCACAAGCCTACCTAGATGGAGTCTTTAAGCTGCATGGTTGGCCTAAGTCTATTGTGTCTGACAGGGATCCAATATTTTTGAGTGACTTTTGGAAGGCCTTATTTACAATACAGGGGACTTCTCTTCAGCTATCCTCAGCATACCACCCACAGTCTGATGAGCAAACATAGGTCCTCAACAAATGCTTAGAAACTTACCTTAGGTGTATGACAGGAGAATGCCCCAAGGAGTGGAGTTTTTGGCTTCCATTAGCTGAGTGGTGGTATAATACTAACTTCCATTCAGCTGCTCACCTTACTCCCTTTAAGGTGGTTTATAACCAGCCACCACCCCACCACATGCCATACTTGCCAGGAGAATGTGAGCATCCAAAAGTTGATCGGACTATGCAACTATGATTAATTTGTTAAAGTTCCATTTGCAAAGAGCACAAAACAGAATGAAGGTGCAGGCTGACGGGCGAAGGAGTGATAGACACTTTGATATTGGTAGTTGGGTTTGGTTAAAGCTCCAGCCATACAGACAGACTTCATTGAAAGGGCACCCTAATGAGAAATTAGCTCCTAAGTATTATGGGCCATTCTAGGTTGAACAATGTGTTGGATCAGTTGCTTACAAGTTAAACCTTCCTAATTCTGTTAAGATACATACTGTATTCCATGTATCACAATTGAAAGCTTTCAAGGGTACCCTCCCCACTAAGGTGCACATTCCAGAATGGTTTCAGGGGCAGGATGTTGATGATCAAATGTTGCCTGCTTAGATTTTGGAAAGAAGAGTCATAAAACACCAAAATGCTCCTTTGGTACAGTACTTAGTTCAATGGGTGGGATTTCCAACAGAAGCTGCTACATGGGAGAACGCCATTCATTTTGAGCAGAACTATCCACACTTTGTTGGTTGAAGATTGCATGCTGATTCTTGACTTGAGGACAAGTCTGTTCTTGTGGGGGATGGAATGTAATAGTTAGTTTGAGTTTGCTAGTTGTTAGTTGAAATTACAAGCTGTTAAGAGTTAGTTAGAGTTAGTTATGACTCTTGGCTCTTTGGTGGGAAGTTGTATAAATAGATGTAATGTGATCAAAGGCTGCATGTTTTTGAATAATTGAATAATAACACATTCCCTTTCTAATCTCTCTTTCTATTTCTGTCTTCTGCCTTTCTTTTCTGTCTTCCTCTTCTATCTCTATCTTTGTCTGTTTTCTTGTTCTTATACACTTGTGTAGGCTCAATAACAGGAGCTTATCTTAAGTTCCTGTTGCAGCTACACAAACTAACTATTGATTCATTCTACCTTATGAGCGTGAGGGGAAAACTTAAGCCTTATGGATATAGTGCAAAAACAAGGCCACGCCGTATAGTATTAGTCGTGTTGAAAGATTTTCAAATATTCCGAATAGATAATACATGCGTTGTCAAGGTGTAAGAATTGCATTCTAAGTAGATGTAAAAGAGATCTCATGATTTTTGCCGATATTTGGCGTTATGACAACCACATCACATATGTTATTGCATCTTGATGTCGTTACCGCAATCCGTGACCATTATCGCTTTTTTGCACTATGCTTTGTGATTATTATGGATCTTAATTGACTTTTTAGATGTACTCATTGTTCTAAAGATGTGGGCCTTCAGGCCTGTGGTCAGTAAAGTTATTATTGGTAAGCATAACGAACCCTAAGATGTAGCTAAAAGGCATGTCTAAAGGCCCATGGAAATTTTGTTGATGAGCTCTAGGATAATTGTGACTGATAATGGCCCCATAAATTTGCATACAAACTTAGTCTAATTTTGTAAAATATTGTTTATTGAGTATTGTTCATTAAAATGGAGCCAACGATTTGTAAATCTGTGGTTTTAGATTATTATGGATCATGATATAATGACTTGATAAATCGTTAGTGCTTATTTTTGTAAAGTTGCAAATGATATTAATGATCTATCTAGTTAATTACCTCCTAGTTACGAGGCTAAGATTGCATACATCCGACCTTTCGAACTTCACTTAGGTGGGTGCCATTTGGTATTAAGGGAATACCATGTTATTTTTTTTATTGTATCGTTCATTGAGTTATTGAACATCTCCACAAAAATTTAAAATAACCATTTAGTTGATGAGACGAACCGATATATTACAGTATGTTACTAATTCATACTACCTCTTTAATTAAGTTGATTCGCAAGAAAGATCAAGAAAGAGATTTTAGTTTATATATGCAAGCCTAGGCATCATGGCTTTTGAAAAAAATTATTTTTAGTGGGTGAAGCAATGTATGAGGCACTCATTAATGCGCGCATTTTTGTGCTTGATGCTTGTAAACCTTTTGTGCATAAGCAGAAATTAGAAAATATGATGGAGAAAAGCACTTGAATTTAATAAAAATAGGTTTTTTTTTGCGCTTGCTATCTTTTTGAGAGAAAGAGAGGAAAAAAGAAATGATAAAGTTCACCCTGAAAATTGCCAACCATTAACATGAGATATCATCTTCTTTAGCATTGGTTCATATTTTTGTTTTGTTTATTTTCATTTTTATTTTTTGGAATTTGTCTTTTCTAGTATTTTTTTCCTGATCTTCTCTTCTTTACCCTCTTTATCTCATTTTTTCTCTTTTCCTTTTTGTTATGTTTGGGACATGATAGTTTCCACTCTAAGATTTCGAAAGGAAACTTTTGGAACATTTATAGGCATTAAATGAAAGAAAAATAATTAAATACGCTATTTCACTTTGATGTGTAATTGTAATAATTAAGGTTATTGTTTCAGGTTTTATAACTTTTCTTCTCCCATTGTTTTTCTCACCTTCTTTTAAATTAAGCTTTTTTGGTAATTATATCCATATTTTTAAATAATTTGTTTTTTTAACTTATCAATATCAATTCATAAAATAAAAAAGCAATTAACATTTGTACTTTTTTTTTTAAATTTACAAATATAAAGATGTAATAATGTTCATTTGTAAAAGAAGAGAACACATTTAGCTTGATTTAGGACCTATTTTATTGTTAAAATTCTTCTTGACCAAAAAAAATTGAATTGTTTGCCGTTACATCCTTGATATTTCTGAATTAGTTACGAACAACTTATTAATTTTGTTTTGAGAGCTACATCTGCAAAATGTTGTTTTTGCACATTGTTGAAGCCACATCACACGATAATGACCTATTAAAAACTCTGAATAGTTGACTTATCCTAATTTAAACTTCTCTAATCTTGTTTGACCTAATTAATTAATTTAAAGTTAAAAATCCCTTACCCTAAAACACAACACCTTTGCCTCATCCCCTAACGTTGGAGGAACAATCCCTTGCCTAGTGGTACACGAATACTCCCTTCCCACTGTCGCAACACCATGTGTCATGGTGAAAAAATTGAACAAAGGTCGCGGTTGCGGTAACGGACACGATATACGGTAACGGGGTTGATGCGGTTATCGTATTGCCAGATTTCAACCTAAACCATGTAATATCGTTGGAAGTCTAGAACAACAAAAATGCAGTTCTTTTAATACCTTTACGATATGGGTAATATCGATTCTAAACATTTGAAAACCTTTACTATACGACCGATACGATATCATATGACCTTGTTTTTGCACTATGCCTCGCGTTTATGCGACTCGTTTCACTGACATTATAGTGCGAATTGTTAATTTGAAAAATATTCATTTTATAATAATTGTTAAAGTTTTTTAGAACACATATTTCAATTAAAGCTTATAATAAATCATTTACTTTTGAACCTAATACATATTAAAAAAGATTATTGTAACTAATATGTTAAAATAAAAAACTTTTGATGACTCTTACTTTATGATTTTGAATCACGAACTATGTAACAAGGTTTGGTGTAACACTTGCTCAAAATGGTCATAAAGTGGTCATTAATTAACCAGATGACCTCATTTTTTATTTCATGAGATTACCACAAATCACTATTAGAACCTTGTGCAAATGGAAAACTAAAAGGCCCTTTTTATTTGCTATGTTGAAGGAAAAATAATTAATTTCACAAATTGTGTGCTTCACTTCTCCACGTGATACTAATTTTGTTTAGTTGATCTTATCTCTTACACAATTTTTGTGTTTGTATGTTATAAAGAAGTTATTGAAGCAAAGAGAAATACATATGAAACGGTAATGTGTTTTTAGAGTCTTGAGATGGTGAAGCACTAAACAAGCCATGCTTGAAATGGTCATTAAATGTCCTCTATTGCCATCTTTTTCACAATTTAGTTTTGGTTTATAATGTTTGCATTCTCTTGTTCTTATTATTCCACAGCTGTGTTTGGCTAGTTATAGTGTTGGACTTCAGTTTGTCCTAATTGGTTATGATACTGCAGACACCTAAAGCAACGTTAGAAGTTAAGGATCTGAGAGTGGATATATCAAAAAATGGGAATGCCAAACCAAGTCTCTTCATTAAATTGTTGCTTTCACCAATTACTGCTCAAATGGGAGAACAACGGATTAGTAATGATGAACTATCAAACAATGTTGATGAGGGATATATGGGTGCGAGTCAGTCATCTATTCCATTGGTGGATCAGCCTCTTTCTTCTCTTAACTGTGAGGAGCTGTCTCTTTCTTGTGAATTTGGTCACAGCAGGTTGGTAGCTTTGTCTCTTTTTTATCCTCTTTTCTTTTCTTTTTTTTTAATATTATATTCTGGGTAGTATTTGTCTTGTTCTGGTTGTTCCCTATGGCTTCATATTGGATATACTTTGGCAAGCAATTGACACTGGTTTATTTATAATTGCTATATAGTGGTCTGTATTAATTTTTGAGATGCAGAGAGCCTTGAATTGAAGGTTTAAAGTGAATTCCTTTTTTTTGTGTGGATGTTTTCTTTGACTGGAAAATGCTGATTTTATGTGAATTGGAGTATCATGCTATTCTAAATGTAATGAACATTCTTTTGCCCAGAACTATTGTCTCTTCTTTTCACTTATTTGTTTTCTATCAATTGTAATACCCTGTATTTCTATCTATCTAAACGCTGAGTTTGGGAAGTGAGGCCTTGCACGAAAATTTCCTTGCTGTGATTTTTTTGTTTATAATTCATGGTAATGTCTATGAGATAAGAGAAGAGATGGAAAGGTAAGGAGGATGGGTTTTAACTATCTTTTAATGAGTACTCTTAATGGAAATGTGAGAAATCAAAATAATAGAAAATCAAGATGTAACTAAGGGGAGGTGCAACAAACACTCGGTAATACAATGAACTTCTGTGATCTATTGTGATTAGTGAGTATCCGATTTCTGTGGTTACCTGAAGTCTGGAGTGAAGGCCTGAATGGTGAAGGTTTATTAGTATTTCCTCTAGAATTTGTGTTGAGAAGACAAGTCGTTAGCCCGCTTAAGAGTTTGGCATTCAGTGAAAGTTCTTGTTGAACTAGTTTTATACTTCATTTTAGCCTTGAATAGATTCCAACAGGATGGAATTCAAATGCCAATGATGGATTTGCCATGTAAAACAGCCTTTCAGGATTTTTTGTAGGGTCCTTCCCTAGTTATTGCCTGTCCCATAGGACAAGGAGGAAAATAAAGGCAATGGAACATCTGAATTCATAGGTGAATATGGCTCGTCTTTTTCTGTGCAATTGACTGGCTTATATATTTGGATTCTGGGGTCTACTTGGTTTCTATTTGAGGTGGATGAGCTGGCTTCTTTTTCTCGAGACATATTGCTGATCATTTCATGGAATTCTCACATGTGAAAGAAAAGTTTTATGTTCATTTTTGAACATGATCTGCTTGCTTGTATTTGAGTTTCTAATTAACATTTAAGATTTCATTTTATTTTGTTTACTTATACTTTAAAAAGATATTGAGTTCCTATTTGGTGCTTGTGTTACAGAGATCTTGGTATAATTGTTAAAGATTTGGATGTTTCATGTGGTGAGATCTCAATAAATCTAACTGAAGAGCTGCTTCAAAAACGCAAGCCTTCATCTGCTGTCATTTCTTACCCTTCCACTGTGCCAATGAGTGACATCAATTCCATCAAGAGCACACCTATGAAAGAAGCACCTTCGTCAATGACCAAACTCTCAACTGTGTTACCAGAAAAGGTTAGATTATATTGTCCACTACTACTGCTCTTTGTAGGAAATGATGACATCCTCTAAAATTGTTATTCCTTGAAATATTTAATAACTCTATCTAAACATTTCACACTGGCTACATGGGGACCACATCTATTTATCTAACTTTTTATAATCTAGCTTGAGAAATAGAAGAAACAAAAGAGAAGAGAGCATGAAATATACCATCAACATGGACAAAAATGACATATGATGCAATGATCTCATGCTCTCAAAGATTTTACTAATCAATGTCCTCTTGCTCATGGGGAACTTTCTAACATCTGTGTTTACCCTTTTTTTTTTTGTGTGTTGTGAGAGTGGAATACCCTTTTTCTTTTGCCTTAATTTATAGTGGATTATTGATGCCCTTTGTTTATGTACTTGTACGAAACACAAAAAGAAGCCATGGCAATGATCATGCTTACCATTAACAAGCAAAATAAGCTATTTCCCAAAGACCACGAAGCATGATGTTGTCCTCTTTATGCTTCTTGGACATAGCTTGAACATCAACAATGCCAAGGGCTTAATACACTGATATGGGTTTTGCTACATTAACCAAAAATTCAATTTCAATAATTGTTCACATATATCTCCTTCATCATTTCTTATTTACTGTCTTATCATTTTTCAAACTTGTCATCCCATTCATCTTTTGTCTTCTTCTTCCTCTTATAAGATCCCCAAGGTTCTTACTTTTCACTTTTCTAATTGGTTTGAATTTCTAGTTGAAACAGCCCAAACCGGCGTAGACAATATTATAATACTGTCTACAAAGCACAACGGAAGACTTATAAAAGTCTGGGCTGAATCCGACCTGTGGCTCGATAGCCACAACAAACTAATATCAGAGTATTTAAAACTTTTTACATTAAATAAGTGAATACTATATACAAAACATTATAAAATAATTACAATTTAATTTACAAATATCTAGTTTACATTATGATTTTCAAAAAGAAATCATCGCTTCGCACTTAACACATAACACAAGCAGACGTCATCTCCACAGTAGAGCTAACCTGAAAATGGATCTATCCCCCATATGGGATAGGCCCCATCAAAGACTGTCAACAATTGAATTGTTGAGTAATCCAACAAACTATTACATTTATATACAAGTCATTTTACAAACATCTCCGATTCAGTCTTTTGCTCATTTGGTATCTCCTTATGAAATATTAATTTATCAAAATCCAAACTCTTTTAAAAACCCGTTTGGTATCGACATAAATACGGCTAAGAACCTTTAGTTCATAGCGAATCAAAACACGGCTATAACTTTACAAGTTAATAGCGAAAATCAAAATACGGCTATTACTTTATAAGTAAATAGAAAAATCAGAATACGGCTATTACTTTACAAGTAAATAGCGAAATCAAAATACAGCAAATGAAACATATGAATTCATTTGCGAAACAAACAAAACTTTATATACCAAACGTATTTATTCAAAACTCATATTTAAACAATAATATAACAATACTTTAAAACGTGGGAATATATGGACCGCCAAGAAGTAGGCTTGATCTAAATCCTGAGAATACGGGTGATCGTCATCACCGAAATACGGTTCTTGCAAGAACGAAACGGGATCGGGGGCTCGAGACCGATCTGAAAAGCATTACCTATTATCAAGCTATAGGATTTCATAATAATCCGGATATGAATATCCGTTGCCACTCCCCAAAAACGGACATTTTTCAATGTCGAACATTTCAATATAAAACGAATCAATAAATCACTTGATTTTCTTTAAAATCAATAATCATAACTCATTTTCATAGTACAATATTTAAAAGCTTATATCTATAAAGCTATGAACATATAAAACATAATTTTGATCAAGGATTAAAAGCAAGGTCAAACAAAGTCAAATTCCAAGTTTCGAACACCAAAAATATACGATTTTGCTCAAATATAAATAGCAGTAATATCACACCTTATAAAACATAACTTCAACTTTGAAATACTTAAATTAAATTTAAGAGATAATAGTGTTTGTAAGATTACCTTTCTACGCCATGAATAGCAATCAATAACTAAAATACCAATAATTTGTCATCAACCATCAGCATGTAAAAGCTTGAGTTACTATCAATGTAGTTTAACCAATTTTACACCAATCATAAATCCCAAATACCCAACTTATGCCATACCCATTTGATATTACACCCAAATAATATCATGTTATCAAATCAATTGATACTTATGTTCTCAATTTATACTTGAATCAAACACCCTTATTAATCATATAAGAACTATAACTCAATAATACCAATCAATAAAGAAAGAATAATAACCATAATTTGATTTCAAATACCCAATAAATAACCTTAAACATCTAATACTACTTTAAAAATCTCGTATCAGTACCATATCAGGACACCTGATGGTATTTTGGTCATAACTTCTTCATACAAACTCGTATAGAGACGATTCAAGTGGCTACGCGACCCTAACTCAGAGCTCCACAATTCTTATGAAGACACTAAAATCCAGAAACAATCACAAGAGCCCCGAAAATGGCAAAACAGAAACCTTATTCTCGATTTTCATGTCAGACTGTTAGTATTTCACTATTTTGAACATAACTCTCTCATACGAACTCATATAGAGCCGATTCAAGTGGCTACGCGACCACGAATCGAATCTCTGCAAATCTCATGAAGACAACAGAACCCAGAATCGACTCTAACTATCTCATAAATAGGCAAACATAACCGGACATAAACTTGCTCAGTGGCAGCAATGTGGATTACTACTTAGGACTTATTATCTCGACTGATCAACACCCACATACAAGCTTTATCACGAAAAATAATATATTTAGAGAGCTAGAGTATCACACGAACACCCTTAATATTTATTAGCATCATTAGCAATTTTCTTCATATTTCTAAGTAAAGGTGCAGTAACCTTTCTTTTTCTTATCCCTCCAACATTATAAGCCCAACCTATTTATAAGTAATCCTTTCTTATTGAAGAAGATAAGTATATGCCAACATTTTCTTAATGAATAAGATAATCATGTGGTGTCCACTACATAGAGTATGTGATGGATAATCATACTCAAAGGTGTTTTCCTTATTTATATGCCACGTATGGCAAGCTTGTGGCAACCTATTTTGCATGCCACGTATGGCTTTATGTGTTGCTACGTGTTACGGTTTTGTGTTATATCTACTTTATCGTTTACATGTCTTTAGAATGTGTGATCTAATGAGTGTATTATTTTATTTATTTATTTATTATTTTTTTACACACATCTATTCAATCTCAATTTTCATCGTATAACTTATTTTGTTCCAAATCTAATACGACTGATATCCTCAAATAATAAAATATTATTCTGAGTCCCAATAAAATAACATACTTAAAATTAATAACCCAAACTAACTTAATTAATTACTATTAATTAAGCCCCTAAAATAGGGGCTGTCTCACTAGTAGTCGTTGCTTGAAGGTGGTAAACAATGGTCAGGTTAAATGAAAAAGGAGGATTTAGGAAGGGATAATTTAGCCTTTTCTTCTCGATGTTTCAGCCTTTAAAATAAATTGCATTTTTTTAGTGGTGAAATGAAGTGTATTTTTTATTAGGCAATTACACTTCAAATTGGATATGTATAACTAAAATGAAGAGTAAACTTTGAAGATACCTTATCGAAGAAACAATTTCCTGGAGTATAGGATAGGACCTTTTATTGCTGATGAGTTGTGTTCCTAGTGTAATTCTGGGTATTGGCAGTGAGTTGGAGAACTGTGGAGTGAGAGATAGAGACTTATGGGTGATTCACTGTCCACTGTCCACAGAGGCGATTGTTAACTGACCAGAGATATGTGAAAAGAAAGAGCTAGTTAGATGCATTTCAGAAGGTGATGGAGCTTTATTTGAGTGAAAAAGAGACATGAAATTTACTCTAAGAGTTTGACGTGTGGGAGGTTATAGCTTATGATTCTGGTGAAATGCAAAGGCATACTTTTCTGTTTGCTATTATGTTCTTTTGGGGATATGCATGTTATATTAATTCATATACACCCTATGTCCCTTTGCATTTGAAACAATGACCAAAATTATGTAATAGCTTGTTTTGATCTATGTTGCAAACTTAAAGGGGTGGAGGGAGTCTTTTCTTCCAAAAGATTCTAACCAATTATATTCTTTTGGGTCAAACTTATTCGACCCCAGTATTTCCTTTGCAAATGTCTTCCAGAATAGATTCTAGACTTGGATCTTTATAAAAAATGATGGCTTTTGTGCTCTTGATGTTGAATTTCTTCCAATAATATGGTGTTTCTCTTTTTGTTTTAACCTAACATTGAATCCTTACTTTATAAAAGTACTTGTTTTGTGTACTCTCTCTTATGTTACTTCCAAACTATGCCATTCTTAAAAAAAAATTTCCTCTTTCCATTCCTGCTCTCTGAGTAGTTTTTTCATCATATTTCTTCAAAATTCTTTTTCTTGACCACCTTGATATTTAGGAAGTTAATGTTACTGAAACATGCTACTTTTTCAGGCATCTTTTAGCTTGCCGAAATTGAATGTGAGGTTTGAGCATCAAGAACAAGGTTTGTCAGTGGAGAATCATATCGAAGGTATTAAAATGAAAAGTGTGAAATCACAGTCCAGTGAAGACGGTGGAGAGAGTACACGTCTTGACATTCAAGTGGATTTCAGCGAAATTCATGTATGGTTTTAACGTGTTAACATTTCCATGTGTCTTGCAATCATGCTATGTACTAATATTTATCTTCTTGTTCCCCATGCTTTTTGGTCACTGCAGCTTTTGAGAGATAGTGGTACCTCTTTATTGGAAATACTGCGGGTCAATGTTGGTTCTTCTGTGTATATACCCCTGCAGGTAATTCAGACACTGCTATAGCACTTAGTATATTATTGTTTTCTACTAGAAGATCAAGTCATCAACACCTTCACCTAGTTCTTTGTTGTTGTCTAGTAACTCAACTTAATTCGATGCTAATGGCAAGCCTATTCATTAGCTAGTCTAAATCTGGAAGGAAAAAAACTACTTTACTCCGAGTTACTGTATTCGTGCAAAATTGTTTTTTGAAGTCCATGTTGCACTATGCATTTTTATACTTGGAAATTATATATTTCAAGCTTCAACTTTATGACTTAATCATTTAACATTGTAATTGTTGATTTGATTGTTTTAAAAAGAATATATTATGGACTGAATGTAGGTGGTACATATTGGTGCTTCTATTGGTTGACTAAAGATCTAGATATAAAAATTTCATTATATTAATTTTTTTAAAGAATATAGCCAGCCACCATCTTTTGGGATAAAGGCTTTGGCATTGTTGTTGATATTAGTTGCTGTTAAGATAATGTCTTTTTGGGTTTAATACTGCAGCATACATGGAGTTATATAATGAATGCACTTTAGGTTATCCTCTTCATGGTGGAATATATATATATATATATATATATATATATATATATATATATATATATATATATATATATATATTTGTCATGGGGCTATTTTTGGAGTCTGCTGGAATGTTAAGCAGTTCAGGGCACTGCCCACTGCTGAATATCAAGCTTCAGGGGGTTCAATAGTTTTTCATCCAAAATATTGTGGAAGCAAGGGCGTGATTTGTTTTAGCGAACCCTCTTTGTTTTGGCTAATTGGTAGTTCTTCAAACATGTACTTGTGTACTTATTTTCTTTATTTTTGAACAGTGAATTACTTTTGGGGTGACCCTGTAATTGAGACCTCCTTCTAGTTTACTTCAGAGCCTGCATCACTTTCGGGCCCAAATAAGTTGGGGTGAGCCTTGCCCCAGCTGGTCTTTCTTGATTTTCCCACATGTTTATGGACATAATCCATAAAGGAGCCTATCATCCATGGAGTATTTGATTATACGATCATCTCTAGATATATCTGGTACTTAGATTTTGTAATTCAACATTTATACTAGGATTTTAAGAAACTAGCATTGCCATGACAAAAAGTGTGAATAATGAACTCCAAACTGCTGGTTAAGGAAAAAAGGAGAAGACATTCCTCCCGATAGCAAACCTCTGAATTATAGGAGGCCCATGCCTAATTCTTTGCCATACCTCGATGGATGTCATGATGTATCATGTCTATCTACATTTCTAAGTTGTGGAATTTATTGCTCTAAATTTAACTAAACTCCTTCACTTCTCAAAAGTGCTTATAGTAGAAGTGTGATAGCTTTTATTTTTTCTTCATTGTGCTTTTTAGTTGGCCTTTTTGTGCTGGTTTAACTTTATCATGTTAGGGGCGCTTGATTGAATGCTTTATTCTCATATTTTTGTTTTTATCGTTATCAAAGTTTATGTGTATTTTCAGCCTGCTTCTGCTGTTAGGGCTGAGATTGATGTAAAGCTTGGGGGCACTCAATGCAACATGATATTGAGTAGATTGGAACCATGGATCCGCCTGTACTTTGCTAAGAAGAAACAAATGGTGCTTAAAGAAGAACCTGTTACAATTGATAGGGCAATTTCCAAAAAATCCAAGGCTATCATCATGTGGACTTGTACAGTTTCAGCCCCTGAGATGACTATCATCCTCTATAGTTTGAGTGGTTTGCCTCTGTACCATGTAAGCATCAATTGCTATTTCTGTACTCCTTGGTTCTTTCCTTGTACATAAGATTACTTTGTTTGCACCTTGTTAGGAGTTTTTGTTATTTGCTGTTCTTTTGTATGGTTGATTTTTGTTACCTTGATGATGCATGTCCTGTTTGTTGCAACGCATGATAATTTGTTAGTCTATTTGTTTTCCTTTTACCGAGTGTGAGAATCTTTCTGTAGTTGTAAAATAGCTGATAGTGGATTTGCCCTGGTGTTTTGTCCCACTCTAAGTAAGTGATGTAATCGAGGATTTCACCTATCCATTAGCTTCTATAATTTTGATAGCATGAACATGTTCATTGTCTTTTTCATTTACCTTCAACGTTGGACTTTAGTCCTAAAGCCTCCTCAACCCTCCCTCTTTTTTCTCTTTCTCATGGTGCATTAATTTGGCATGTTGACGGTTGAAGTTTCTTTTTGCAGCCTGCTTAGCATTCATTCTTCAATATTATAACAGATAGAAGTAGCCTTCATGCAATTATGATGCATCATTTTTACTGCCAGAATTTATTTCATACTTTTTCCTTTGCTTTGTTTCCAGAAACCTCATTTTCCTGCTTGAGACTGTTCTCCTTCCCGTTATTTAAGTTCTTTTTGATGTTTTTGGCCCGTCAAGCTCCTCTCCCTATCTTTCGAGATTAAGGGTTGGCATTGTTGTTATTGTCAAATTCCTGTCTCAGGTAAATTAAATAATATATTTTTATGTTATTAATGTTCATTGTGATTTTGATAGGGTTGCTCGCAGTCTTCACATGTGTTTGCAAATAACATTTCTAACAAGGGAACCGCAGTACATGCGGAATTTGGTGAATTAAATTTACATCTGGCTGATGAGTATCAAGAGTGTATGAAGGAATGTCTATTTGGTGTTGAAACTAACTCTGGATGTTTACTACATGTTGCAAAAGTTAGTCTAGACTGGGATAATAAAGATGCTGATAAACTTCCTGAAGGCGATCCTAAGTCTATAGCAGCTCTTACTGTTGATGTGACTGGCATGGGTATTTACTTCACCATGAGACGGGTGGAATCACTTGTAGTAACTGCTCTGTCTTTGTTAGGTCTTTTCAAAAAATTGTCTGGTGCTGGTAAGCGGACTCAAGTTCGGAGGAAGCATTCTTCAAAATCATCAGGAAAAGGGATCCGACTTGTGAAACTTGCTCTTGAGCGATGCTCAGTAAACTTTTGTTCTGATGTTGGTTTGGAAAACACACTAATTGAAGACCCAAAACGTGCAAATTATGGATCGCAAGGAGGTCGTTTTGTGGTCACTGTGTCGGATGATGGTACCAAGAGAACTGCAAATATTTTTTCAACAGTTTCAGACAAATGCAAGAAGTTAAAATATTCTGTATCACTTGAGATCTTACATCTGAGTGTGTGCTTGAATAAGGATAAACAGTCTGCTCAGATGGAACTTGAAAGAGCTAGGTCCATTTATCAGGAACACCCAGATGATCATGTTGTCGGATCAAAAGTATTACTGCTTGATATGCAGAATGCGAAATTTGTACGCCGTTCTGGGGGTCTGAAAGAGATAGCTGTCTGCTCTCTTTTCAGTGCAACTGACATTTCTGTTAGATGGGAACCAGATGTGCACATATCACTTTTTGAGCTAATGTTGTACTTGAAATTACTAGTACATAACCAAAAGCTCAAAGAAGCTAATGGCAACGACTCAGATGTTCCTCCTGTTGTCACCCACCCTGAACAAGGGAAGGAGGTTCTTGTAGAGTCGGGGCATGTGGACAAGCAACAAAAGAAAAAAGAATCTGTATTTGCTGTTGATATTGAAATGCTCAGTTTATCAGCAGAGGCAGGAGATGGTGTTGAAGTTATGGTCAAAGTCCAGTCAATATTTTCTGAGAATGCCCGTATAGGAGTACTCCTTGAGGGGCTAATTCTTAGTTTTAATGGTTGTAGAATCTTCAGAAGCAGTCGGATGCAGATCTCTCGCATTCCTAAGATTTCAAATGACCCAGATTCAACCTTAATCACAACTTGGGACTGGGTAATTCAAGGTCTTGATGTACATATTTGTATGCCTTACAGGTTGGAGTTACGTGCCATTGATGATTCTGTTGAGGATCAGTTGCGGGCATTGAAGCTTATAATAGCTGCAAAAAAGAATCTCATTTTTCCGTATAAGAAAGAGAGTTCTAAACCTAAAAAGTCTGGTTCTTCAAAATTTGGAAGTGTCAAGTTTTGCATACGTAAGTTGACTGCTGATATTGAAGAGGAGCCAATGCAAGGCTGGCTTGATGAGCATTACCGACTTTTGAAGACTGAAGCCCGTGAATTAGCTGTTAGATTAAAATTTCTGGAAGAACTTGTCTCCAATGGTGATCATAGCACTGGTTCTACTGACACTAGTGATTCAACTTCATCACAAACTTTAAACTACAATGGAGCTGAATTAGACTTAAAAGATCCTTCGGCCGTTCGCAAGTTAGAGGAAGACATATACAAGCAATCATTTCAATCATACTACAAGGCATGCCAGAAACTTGTGGCTTCTGAGGGCTCTGGAGCTTGTAGGGAGGGATTTCAGGCAGGTTTCAGGTCCAGCAGATCTAGAGCATCTCTTCTTTCTATTACAGCCACAGATTTAGACCTTACCCTGATGAAAATTGAAGGTGGTGAAGCAGGAATGATAGAAGTAGTCAGGAGACTCGACCCTGTTGCAAAAGAGAATGATATTCCATTTTCAAGACTATATGGGACCAATATGATCTTAGGTACCGGAACACTTATTGTTCAAATAAGAGATTATACATACCCCATGTTATCAGCTACCTCTGGTAAATGTGAAGGCTGCTTGGTGCTAGCTCAGCAGGTTAGAGTAAAGAATAGCTTCCTGCCTCGATCTATATCTGATATTTATTTCTTGAAATTGATTTGTGTTATAACCAAAATTTAATATCTTCTTTTTTATTATGAAATCTTGTGTAGTAGTATCTTCTTTTTGTTAGATGAAGAAAAAAAGTGATCTGAATAAATAGAAAATTATTCAGGGAACCAAGAGTCATCTAATGGAAACATTCATTTAACTCTGCCATCTAGGCTTGGTTCTTATAATCAAGTCTAGTTCTACTTATAAGAAAATGGGAAAATCCATGTGGTAACCCTGTACTTTTGGCCTTTCCACGTGGTAGACAAACATCTTTTTTAATCCATGTGGTGACCTTGACCTTCCAACTTTTCCACGTAGTAGACTAAAGAGAAGTGTTTTTGTTAACTTAACGCTATTTTTGCCCAACGTAATGCCTTTTTTTTAAAAAATAAACGTCATGATCACCCTAATTAACCACATATTTCGAAATCCAGTCGAAATAAGTACATAATTTAACCAAAAATTTAACATTTTGTCTACCACATGGAAAACTTGGAAGCTCAATCACCATGCGAATTTAAAAAACATTTGTGGAAAAGCCAAAAACCCAGGATCACCATGTAAAATTTCCGTAAGAAAATTTTAATGGAAACATCTCTTTACGGCATTCCTATTATGAACTCTGGTTCTTCTTCTTCACTTATCATAAAAATAAAATAAAAATAAAGTTTTTAGATTTTCACTTAACCAATCTACAAAGTAACGCCCTTGAATATTTGTTTACTTTTTGATGCATAATAGAAGTAATAGATCAGAATACTGGCATGGTTGTGCTAATTGTTAGCACTACCTTTTTAATCATGGCCTTGTGCTATCTCTTTGTTTTCAGGCAACTCCATTCCAGCCTCAGATGCGCCAAGATGTGTATGTTGGTAAATGGAGAAAAGTTGACTTGCTTCGTTCAGCAAGTGGAACAACGCCACCAATGAAAACATATCTAAACCTTCCCCTCCACTTTCAGAATGGGGAAGTTTCGTTTGGAGTAGGTTATGAGCCAGTCCTAACTGATATAAGCTATGCATTCACAGTGGCTCTTCGAAGAGCTCATTTAAGCATCAGGAATCCTAATCCCCCTCCTGCACCACCGAAAAAAGAAAAAAGCTTGCCTTGGTGGGATGAAGTAAGAAACTATATCCACGGACATGCTTCCCTATTCTTTTCTGAAACCCGTTTTATTGTCCTTGCAACTACTGACCCGTATGAAAAGCATGAAAAGCTCCAACTTTTGACAGGTTTCATGGAGATCCATCAGTCAGATGGTCGTATTTATACCTCTATTAAGGACTTTAAGATTTTGACCAGTAGCCTAGATAATTTGGCAAAAACTCGTGGCCTAAAACATCCTGCAGGTGTATCTGTTCCTGTCATCGAAGCCCCAGCCTTCACTTTGGAAGTTAATATGGATTGGGAGTGTGATTCTGGAACACCACTAAATCATTATCTCTTTGCACTACCTAATGAAGGGAAACTGCGTGAGAAAGTTTTCGATCCCTTTAGATCTACCTCTCTTTCTCTGCGATTTAATTTTTCTTTGAGACCTCTTCCTTCTGAGAAACCATCACAATCATCCACTGTTGAGGGTGGTGTAACACAAGGTGCTTCTTCCAGTGCCTCAGTCTATGACGGGGAAGGTGGTTATCCTATCATAAAACTTGGTGCTCATGATTTGGCATGGATTATAAAGTTCTGGAATTTGAATTACCTTCCTCCATATAAATTACGGACCTTTTCGAGGTGGCCCCGTTATGGCGTGCCAAGAATTCCAAGGTCAGGAAATCTGTCACTAGATAGGGTTATGACTGAGTTTATGCTCCGAATAGATGCTACCCCTACTTGTATAAAGCACATGCCATTGGATAGTGATGATCCAGCCAAGGGACTCACTTTTAAGATGTCAAAGTTAAAATTTGAAATGTGTAATAGCCGAGGGAGGCAAAAGTATACTTTTGAGAGTAAGCGTGAGCCTCTCGATCTTGTTTATCAAGGGCTAGACATGCATGTGCCCAAGGTATATTTGGATCGAGAAGATTGTACTAGTATCTCCAAAGTGGTTCAGATGACCAGGAAAAACTCACAATCTGCATCTATGGATCAAGGAATATATGAGAGAAATAACATGAGTGCTTGTATGGAAAGGCCTCGTGATGATGGTTTTCTGTTATCATCTGATTATTTTACAATAAGAAAACAGTCTCCTAAGGCAGATCCTGCAAGGTTGCTGGCTTGGCAAGAAGCTGGAAGGAAAAATCTTGAGATGACATATGTGAGGTCTGAGTTTGAAAATGGTAGTGACAGTGATGAACATACACGGTCTGACCCCAGTGATGATGATGGCTACAATGTTGTAATAGCTGACAATTGTCAGAGGGTCTTTATTTATGGACTTAAGCTGCTATGGAATATTGAGAATCGAGATGCTGTTTGGTCCTGGGTTGGTGGATTATCTAAAGCATTTGCTCCATCCAAGCCTTCACCATCTCGTCAATATGCCCAGAGAAAGCTACATGAAGAGAAGCAAAGACTTGCCAAGATAGATAATCCAGAAGATACTGACTTGAAACCTTCCTCTGTTGGTGACGCTGGAAATTCCTCCTCCCCAAAGCAGGAAAATTCAGCATCAGTTTCATCTCCTTCTCATCCTGCTAAAACAGAAGCTTTTTCTGCTATTTCAATTGGTATGATAACTTTATTGACTATTACTTGAAGTATTTGGTAATGATTGATGTCTTCTGTCACCATCTGTTTTCAGATGTAGCTAAAATTTTCTATATTTGTTAACTCTGAATGAATTGCAAATATAGCGCTTGTTTCCAGCTGTTTAAATATTGAAGTCTTCTTATATGGCTCTTAAAAAGGATTAAAAAAATGCTATGTAAGTCTTGAATAATCATCCATTATTACTTCCTTTTTTCATAAGTGCCTTTTTTTGTTATCAGCAAACAGTGTGAATATGACTGATTCAGAGGAGGAGGGGACCCGTCATTTTATGGTCAATGTTATTGAGCCACAATTCAATCTCCATTCCGAAGAAGCTAATGTAAGTTCATAGGTACCTTAACATTCTGGCATACTGGTTTAGGTGTACTGAGCATTTCAAGTTGGTTTTTAAAGTATAGTAACATATTCTGCATTTTGGTGCATCTATTACTTTAGTAGGAATCTGTATTTGAAAATCATTTTATTAATTGATAAAAAATGCTTCGTCATGTTACATGGACCAGTTCTTAGTGATTGTTTCTTATTTGGTTTTGCTCTCAGGATCTATGGCGAATCTAAAGTTCTTGTTTTTTTTTACTCTTATTCATGAAAGGTTATAACTATTTTGTATGACACCACCTGTTTCTTGGTTTAGCTGGAATGTTTAGAACTTCAGATATTAATCTTTCTTTTCTTTGAATAATGGAATAGCAAGGTCTTTGCACATTAATAAGAGTGCTGGCTTTACCTGTTTTTACACCACAATAGCTAGGTCTTGAGAAATTTCTAATGGCCATTTATCAGTGAGACCTTCTCACCTCAAGTCATCATCGAGTCAACTAAGAACGTAAATGACCCACTAGTAAAAGCTAGCACAAAAAATTTCAACCCCAATAACCTGTTACGCGAAACATAATGAGCTCTAAATTTAGAATAGTCAGCTACTGTAGACTATTACTAGTAAGGACTGTTACACTTTCCTTCCAATTTTTGATTCTCAATCATTTAAATTTGCAGTGCTGCAACTCTAGCTTACCTTTTTTGTCTGCTAAAATTTGTGCTTATGAGTTATGACATAAAGAAGTTTTGATGAAGACTCGCTTACCGCCTCTTTTTGAATAAAGATTTTTTTGCAAACAAGTATCTTGTTTGAATATTTTTTTGTCAATGTGTCATGAAGGGCTAGAAAGGGGTAATATAGGAATTAGTAATAAATAATACTTAGCAATAATTTAAGTGGAGGGAATAAAGATAGTGGTAATTAGTATAAATAGAGGGGAATGGAAGGGAATTAGGCATTCATTCAAGTAATAGTTTTAAGAGGAGTATTATACTCATTGGGAAAGAACAAGCCTCTCGAAAGCTTTTATATTATCTTTTGTAATCGTTCTTTGTTTACATTCATTCTTCATTATACAATTACATCTTTACATACGAATCGATACATTCATTTACAATTTTTGTTCAATCTTTAGTAATTACATCTCATGGCTTATCCAGTCTATGACACAATGCCATCGATTTTAAAAAAAAAAGTTGTATAATGGCGTCTTTTATAATTTCTTTTGGTCAATCGGCAATTAATGCTAGTCAACATTTAGGTGATTTGACTTGCCTTTTCTCCTTTTTGTGAATGCTTATCAAACTCAAGAAACTCTTTAAGCTTTCAATCTCCCCTTTCAATCTCCCTCATTTTAACACTGTAAAGACAAAACGTGACCATTTCTGATTTTCCCTCATTCATTGTCTTCTCTCTCCTCACCACTACACTTGCTGGCATCCTTTAAAATGAGCTAATGTAGCCTTCAAGAGCCATGGAGCTACAGAACGAATTGATTTTATTTGCTTCATTTAATTTTCTGTCCCAAGCTGTACTTCAATTAATTTCTAAATTTTAGAAGCACTTTTAATTGAATATGCATGTCTTTGGGTTGTCCTGTGAGTGTGAACTGTACCTCCTAAGGGTTTTGAAGGTTTTTTTTCTCTTCAAAATCTTTTGGCTACTATGTTGTGGTTACTTAATAAGCAACATATTGTATACGTTGAAATGTTTAATATCTTGTCCATAAACTGCCCCATGATTACTTGGATTAAAGGAGCGAAGAATGATATGAAAAACTGAGATATGCAGGACTTGAACATATATGCATATGGGAAATAGATAGGAATGAATGGAGGATGAAAAATATTTGGATCATCTTTAGAATTTACTTTCTTATTGTATGTAGATTTAGTGCTAGATACGGGAGAATGAGGTAGTACTTCTGTTGCAATTTTCTTGGTTAATGTAGCCGACACCATATATTGGGATAAAAGGCTTTGACATTGTACTTGTCTATTACATAGTTACATGGAACGTGGAACGTAGCCATGTTCTGCGATCCAGGAAAGTCCGTCCCCAATCACCGGGAACGCTACCCAAATCGCTCAAGGTGACGTCCCGGTTTAGAAGACCTTTTTAAAATGTATTTTGGCCTTCATTTACAAATTTAAGAAAAACGAAGTTAGAACAAAACGATATGAAACCTAGAATTTAATAAAATTCCACTTGAAAATAATTTCTTAAAGCAAAATAATCATTTTATTTTAATTCTGTTTTCAAATATATATTATACATAATATATCTCGTACCCAATCATTCCAGAGTCAATCTAGGTTGCGTTTTACGTTCCCATTCCCGTTCCCCGTTCCAAATCAAATGTCGTTCCAGGTAACAATGGTCTAATATGATTTGTTTTTGCTAATAAGAACTTGAATCTTTTGCTATGAATGCAACACTTTAATTTGACTCATTGAAGTAAATTTTTAATGAACATTTTCTTTCCATTTTCTTTGGTCTTTATTCTGCTTGGGGCATATGGGTGGTTGGGATGAGAAACGCGCAAGAGAACATTCCAAGTAAAAGTACGGTCAATGCTTTTGGTGTATTGGTTTTGTTCTAAATCTGATTATTGTCTTAGAACAGAGCTGTAACGAAGTCATTGTTATTGCCTATTGATATGTGCCTTGTCTTCTGCCAGGGTAGATTTTTGCTTGCTGCTGTGAGTGGCCGTGTCCTAGCTCGTTCCTTCCATTCAGTTGTTCAAGTTGGATTCCAGTTGATTGACCAAGCGGTCAATTCAGAAAGCATACACAACTCTGAGTATGGACCAGAGATGACATGGAAACGAATGGAATTGTCTGCGATGTTGGAGCATGTACAGGCTCATGTTGCTCCAACTGATGTTGATCCCGGAGCAGGCTTGCAGTGGCTTCCAAAAATTCGTAGAAGCTCTCCCAAAGTTAAACGTACTGGTGCTTTACTGGAAAGAGTTTTTACCCCCTGTGACATGTATTTTCGTTACACTAGGCATAAAGGTGGGACTCCAGAATTGAAGGTACCGAATTCTTAGCATCATGCTCGTAATTCTACTCTATGATGTGATGTTGTCAATATCAACAAGTTACAATTTGTTTTCAGCTATGTAAGTAGTGAAGTCATTGCATTAAATTCTCTCCTATAAATTTAATGCAGGTGAAGCCCCTCAAAGAGTTGATTTTCAATTCGCATAACATCACTGCATCAATGACTTCTCGACAGTTTCAAGTCATGTTAGACGTCCTAACCAACCTTCTGTTTGCAAGACCTCCCAAGTATGAAACATGTTCCTAACAATTTTTGAATAAATTTTTTTTATAAATTAAATTACTTCAAAGAGCAATATTCTATTGTCATGTTTTGTGAAAGTTGTAATGCTACTAAAGAGTAGATTTTGTGAGGAGGTTAATAGCACCGTCTTCTTTTACCATACCTTACAACTGCAAAGGGGACATTTCCTTATGAAATCATGAATAGAAGGGAAATCAGTTTAAAGTTCTACATTATACATACATGCAGGCCCAGGAAGAGTAGTCTGACCTATCCTTCGGAAGATGATGATGATATCGAAGAAGAGGCAGATGAAGTGGTTCCTGATGGTGTTGAAGAAGTAGAATTAGCTAAGATCAAACTAGAACACAAAGAGCGCGAGAAAAAGCTACTTCTTGATGACATCATGAAATTATCTCTTGGTAATGATGCTTCTGTGGACCAAGTTCCAGAGAAAGAAGGCGAGTTGTGGATGATATCTGGTGGAAGATCAACACTGGTACGCCAATTTATATTAACTAAATTACTTACGCTGCTTTAATAACCTGCTATCGTTCTGTTGGTCTTAAACGCATCAACCATTCGTTTATCAAAATATGAAGCATTATGTTTCTTTTTGTTCACTTATTTATTCTCATTTTGATTCAAGGCATTAGTCTTTCGCACTTCACTGTACAAAGCTACAAATACAATAGTCTGACATTTGTTTCTAATAGCAAGGTTATAGGTTATTTAATACCATTAATGCGATCACCAAAATAATTGCTAATAAGTTTTATTATTTCTTGACATGGGCAAAATATGTTGAATTGCTTTATATATTGGAAGGGAGATATTAGTACGATTTATGTTTGCAGAATGTAAAACTTAAGCTCTTGAAGAGATTCATAGGTCAAAGTGTATCTTTCATTTCGTAAATTTGACACCTTTTGGAATCATCTTTGTGTTTTGTTTATTTTCTTATAAAATAGTTAGCATATAGATCAAGTCTATTTGATTTGCTCCTTGTCTTTGTTTTCCCTCACCCATTTATATATTATCATGTCACCTACCATGTCTTAATTTCATTGTGCAACAAATTTGTGATTTGTTTATGAAGAAATAAAGTATTATTGGTGATTTCTTTTATTGTTTTCTTAAAATGACATGTCTATTCAATCTCTTCATCTATCATGGAATATAAAATGATTTGAACTTGGATTTCTGTTGAATGGAGTGGTGTCCCGGTAGAGAATATGGAACTTGGTAGGTGCAATCTGAAGTCCTTAACTGGATAAGTAGGGATTGTAGATAAAAAGAGGCAAAGGGACCTTGTGACATTGGACAGGGAAAATCTACATTTAGTTGACCCTCAGGATTCTTTTTAATTGTTGGTTCCTCTCTGTTTGGTAGGCATTGATTCATATAAAGTTAACATCTTTTATACATCCATTGATTTCATATGGGACTTGATTTAATAAGAGATGGACAAGTTGCTCTGTTTTGAAAGAGTAATAATTATGTATTTTGTTTGAATGGTCTGGATCCTTCATTTCAGATAGCATTGTTTGATGTGAAGTTTCTTCAAAAATTATGTATTTTGCATTGTACACGTGATTTGATCTTTAAAATAAGTCAAGGGGAAATCTACAGCTTCCTCTATAGTGATGCTTCTGAAATGTAATGACATGTCAATGTCAAATTGTCAGCTATGTCTACTTTGGCACCCAATAGAGAAAAAGTAGAACAACCATTCTCATTGAAGTTTTTGTTGACGATCAGATTAGCCATGTCAATACTAAGCCTGTGATGGTTTTGGTTCTCCGCTTTCTTGGTATCTTTATACTATCTGGAGTATTTCTGAGTCTAACCCCTTGGTATATTAAACTGAGTCTATTTGAAGCATGCTTGCTAGAAACGTTTGGATACTTTTTCATCACTTCTCATAATAGATTTTTTATGGTTTTCTTACTAGGTTCAAAGATTGAAGAATGAGCTTGGGTATGTGCGCAAGTCAAGAAAAGAGGCGTCAGCATTATTGAGGATTGCTTTGCAAAAAGCAGCTGAATTACGCTTGATGGAAAAAGAGAAGAACAAAAGCCCCTCTTATGCTATGCGAATCTCTGTGCAAATTAATAAAGTTGCGTGGAGCATGCTTGTCGATGGAAAAGCATTTGCTGAAGCAGAGATTAATGAAATGGTGAGTACATGCTTTAGTAATGGCCCTTGATTATCTATGATTCACATTTTTTATTTTTGTTTCTTTGTTATATAAGGTTTGAAGTAAAACGATTGGGAATGAAGGGGAAAGGGAAGGAAAGACCATAGTGGAACTATAAACAACAAGAAAGGGGAGAGAGTAGTTCTATCTACCGCTCCCATAAATTATCAA
The DNA here is from genome assembly GCA_019425755.1 of Amaranthus cruentus. Lineage (NCBI taxonomy): Eukaryota > Viridiplantae > Streptophyta > Magnoliopsida > Caryophyllales > Amaranthaceae > Amaranthus > Amaranthus cruentus. Next base: position 14,496,226 of record CM033455.1, read on the forward strand.
AACTAACCCTCAACCTTCTGGGTCAACCTGAATCTGAACATTTTAATTTATGCACAAGGATTGAAATACAAGTTAGTGAATCTTAACATGAACCTGACGTTGTCCTGCCTACAACTGTGCCCAGTTGACCCATTGGACTGGTTTTAGTTGGTGGCTTATAGTTTCTGTGTGTGGACTTAAATTTTTTGTTGATGAGTTTCCCTTGCTTGTTTTTGATAAATATGTCCTGCTGTTCTTCAGAAACTGTTCTACTCTTTAGTTTGATATGTTGAAGTGTGCACTGTTTGGATTCATCCTAAGGCCTTATATGCAATTTTCTTAAATCTCTGTTTCCGGGTCAAGCAGTCACAACTCACAACTTGTCTTTGAACTTTGAAACCTTCAATTTGAAAAACCTATAGGGCTAGAGATTGTGGCTTATTAGGCCTTCTCTTTGTGTTGACGTCACTGATTATTTATATGGTGAATCTGGCTTTGTGTCCTGCTAACGCTTCAGGTAGTTTACTTTTTTATAGTCGTTATATGTGCCCTTCCACAGATCTCCAACTCCTGTTGTCCCAATTCCAAATTTCATTAGGAAGGTCAATGCTCCTGTAGATATTAATGTATTATGTCCAATAGGAGACGTATCTTGGATAGATCTTGTTAATAGTAGTTGCGGGAAGAATGACCTCAAGCTTAGATTTGATGAATACAAAAATCTATTGATTTTTTGATTGCTCTTGTTAATAGTAGTTGCGGGAAGAATGACCTCAAGTTGCATTTAACTCTTCAATCTTGAATAGAACTTGCATCCAAGGCTGTTAGAATCAAGATTCTGCTTAGAAACGGCTCTATAATGGATCATACAATTGAATCATGAGACTCAATCGCACTAAATTAAAAGAATCTACCAAGTAGTGCTCTATGTTTGGTCAGCATTAAAGGAAAACAATTCTAAAATTCGGAATTTTAAGTAATTTTCTGTTTTAGATACAATAATTGAAATTTTGATATTGAACCTATATATCACTCTTTATCTTGGCAGAATATTGTACAATTGTATGATTATATCCTAATTTATCAATTCAACCATTTTCTCTTGAGTGATCATAATAAATCAAATGATAGTTTGAGCCAGTCATTATTAATGTCGATATTTCCTGCCCTCTTCTTGGTCAGTTTTGATGTTGGAACATACTTTGATCACTGTTCTGAACTTTAATGTTGTTAATCTTGTTGTTATGATTGTTAGTACAATGAAGAACACTAAAATATTCTCAAAAAGGATACCTTTTCTGCTAGATTGTACACTTTGATATCAGCAGTGAGAGTTCGCATCTCTTTTGATATTGCTTAATCATTAAAATTTGTTACATGAACTTGATTTATCTATTCCATGGATAGTGGTGATGCACATAGAGAACGTATGCACTGCACAAAGAAAGCCTAGTGCAAATACAAGAACAAGTATTAGCTAAGCTAGCAACCAACAACAAACAACAAGAAGCAATTCAAAAGAGAAAAAATAGGACATTGGGCTCTCTAGGACATATCTATCATCAAGTACACTCACCAACTTCAAGCAATCAAAATGAAGTTTACCTTTGAAAACTCTAAGAACTTTGATAATGGTCAAACAAGCTCACATCTTAATTCACTTCATTCGATATCGGATTGTTTTGGTGAAAATTCCGATGAACATGAGCTCAAAGTGTTTGTGTGTCATTGCTAGCAAGAACCCTTATGAGGGAGAAATTGAGATTGTGCTCAATTGAACAAACACAATCTATTCGAGAATTGATTCTAGGGTTGCATGAGATTTGTAAGAGAATATCAATTTGTGAGCTAATTTGTTTTGATCAAATCTACCTAGACTTTAGAGAATCAGTTTTTGAGGTGAATGTTGAAGTCAATTTTCTCACTATACTTTTGCGCGTTTGGAACGATATTTGTTGTGTTGATTCTGCTAACACCAAAAAGTTGTTTCCATCCATTTTGGTGCACACCTCCTCTACTTTATTGACGAAGAGCTGAAAACTTTCTGGCCTTATTAATATACATAGAGATGGTCCAACTTGCCATGCTTACATACAACTTGATTTACAATACGTAAGTCCCATGCAAGGAAGCTAGAATACTCATGTTCTTTTTGAGCCAAGGGTTCTAATCTAATTATAGTGACCTTCGAATTCAAGAATCATATTTTGGTGTACTTGTATTCACATCACGTGTACTGTGCCAGTAGCAATATCCTGTAAACCGGAAGGTTTTAGATTTTCTTTTCTATGTTACCTATGAATCCTTAATCTAAGATGGGATGCGTGGATTTCCAAAATCACCATTGCTTTTCATTTCAGTTTTTTTATTTTATTGCCTCAGAGTTGTACCCAGGCTTCAGACATGTTTTGGCATTAGTATAGTTGCAAGTGATACATCATATATGGTGAGGAAAGCATTCCATTGCTCTCTGAAGATCTTTTTTTTTCTACATGCAGATTTATGATTTTGACAGGGATTATAAAGATGTTGGTGTGGCTAGATTTACGACGAAGTATTTGGTTGTAAGAAACTGCCTGCCAAATGCAAAGTCTGACATGCTTTTATCAGCTTGGAATCCTCCACCTGAGTGGGGAAGGTAAGCACCTTATCATTTCTTTAAGGATCTTATGTATTTTTCCAATGCCATTGTAGCTAAACCTCTGAAGTTTTAATTTGTCATAGCTTCGTCTGAGTTCTTTTGGGCAGGATTAACGGGGGTTTTTATCATATTTTTACCCCTACATTGAGTTGTGTTAAACATCCATTTTAAAATTTTGTCCCTATGTTGAGTTATGATAAATGTAAGAACTCAATAGTCAGTAATACCATAGGTGAAAACCACCAACCAAGATGCAACTATCAAAGGTCAGAGTGCTGGCTAGCACTGAAACCTAGTTTGACTTGCAAAAGTCTGACCTTTATGATCAATTTCCTTGAATCAAAAGGGTTAAATAATTTCTCGAATGAATGAAGTTTTATGTTTAACTTCTCAAACAACCCTTTTAATCATACCAAAGAACTTCAGCTTGCTTATTGCAGTAATACCTGACAAGGAGGTCAAACCATTTAATTGAAGTAGTAAGTTATAATTTTATCCTAGTCTAATTAGTCTTAATGACCTCATGCTGTTTGATTAGGACTAGTAAGTTATAAATGTATCCTTGTTTATGAAATTATGCTTAATAGTGTTGTTGGTTGTTGGTTGTTGGTTGTTAACTCCAGGCTTTTGTGCCTTGGAATTGTCAGTTTTAAAATGTATCGTGTTTCTTGAATTACTGGAACTCTTATTAAGTCCAAAACTAAATAACTTATAGTGATGAGAATGACGACACCAGTTGTTGAAACAAAATGTTTGTAATGGGATGGTCGTATTGATGAGTCTCTGAAAGTTCAAGTCATTTATTAAGTTACAAGATCTTGCTTTGCTTTTGTTTTTTTTTAATCACAAATGGTTGTGCAGCTGTCGTCTGAAATAATATAGTTTTATAGCCTGAAACTGATGCTATTTCAAGGTATCAAGTATCGTGTTAAGTACAAATTATGTCATGTATTTTAGAAATTTTTTAATGATCGATGTTTGGAGGGCTCAAAGCTATCAAACATACACTTAAGTCAAATCCCACTATGATCCAAATATGCCTGATAGCTGATGCTATTTCAAGGTATCAAGTCTCGTGTTAAGTACAAATTATGTCATGTATTTTGGGTATTTTTTTAATGATCGATGTTTGGAGGACTCAAAGCTATCAAACAAATCCTTAAATCAAATCCAAATAGGTTCTTTTATGTAACTTGGCATCACTTGCAAGTACAAAACAACGCCCTCAAGCTCACAACCATCACAAAGACAAGTTGAATGAGTGAAAAACATAATCATTTACAAAGGGCGTTTAAACAGTCATGTTGATTCAAAAGCTCATATTCCTTCTTGCATAACATTCTTTCCGATTTATTCAAGAGGGGAAAGCACTTAAAGGGACGAAAATTATAAGTAGAATGCAATAAAAACTGATTACAAGAATAAACGAAAAGGCAGCTTTTAACTCTTTATTCAGCTTCTTTTGATTCATCATGTGATTCTAACTCTACAACTTGAATTTTAGTTGTAATGCTTGAGGCTCCCTTTATCTTTGAGCGTCTATGCTGTACTTTCTTTTTTTCAGTCTTCACAACTACTACTAACGAGCATTTTATTCAACAAGAATACTGACTTACTTAAAGGCCTTGTTTGGATTGAGGGAAATGGAGGGAAAAGAAAAGAAAGGATTTGAAGGGATGGGGAATCTCTTGTTTGGATAGCAAAAAGGGAGGGAGAGAATTTGGAGGGAAGGGAATTGGAGGGATTAAGTCCCTTCATTTTGTTAACATCCAAATCTCTCCATAAGAGGAAAGATTTGGAAGGAAAATGAAATTCCTTTCTTTCCCCTTCCCTTCCTTCCTAAACAAACAATAGAGTATTTCTCTTCCTTTCCTTCCCCTTCCTTTCCTTCCCCTTCCTTTCCTTTCTTTTCTCTCCTAATTTGCTATCCAAACATAGTGAAAATCTGTGTTACCCAAACACATCGAAAACCTGGACGTACCCGTGACCACAGGACACGGACATGGGATTCATGTCTGATCCAATATAGTGAACTTGGACACTTTAGGTTTAATAACCGGGCGTTCAACATTACAGAGGAAAAGAAAGATTATAGAAGAGAAAGAAGAATGGGAAAGAGGAACCAAGAGGAGAGAGAGAAACACATTTAAATGGTGAGGTTGATAGAATTTTCAAAACTGTATAAAAAAAAGAACTTACCTTTGGTTTCATGGCGACGAAGTGAAAACAAAAAAACAAGAAAAGAACCTGCCTTTTTTTTGATTTTGTAATTCTAGGTTAAACTAATTTGTGGGCTTGACCCAATTCATTTTCCCTTGTCACCTTGTCTATTATACATATGTAATCTCTTTCTCTGTCCCTTTCTTTCTTTCTTTTTTCTTTTTCCTTTTTCCTCTTTATATTCCTTTTTATATTCATTTTCTCTTCTTTTAAATCCTCTTATTTTATTATTGCATATTATATTTCGTCAAAAAAATTAATGTACTGTAACAGATTACTACTGTTACGGGCTGAATTTTGCCCAAGAATAAGAAAACACAAGAAACAATGATCAAACAAACAAATGAGGGAAGTATTCGAGCCACTCCCAAGCTCCTCTTTGATTCTCTTCTTTTATTTATTTCTTTGATGATTACAAATGATCTATATGTCCCTATATATAGGCATAGGCCACTCCTAAATATAAAATGTCACCTAAGCCTTTAAGGACAAGTCACTTATTAATATTGCCACCTAAGCATTTAAGACTACAAGACATTTATTCTAATTATTCTAGAATGTACTCTACTTAATTGCCAACCGTCCCCTTCTTTTTACCCTCCCTTTGGTAGGTAATAAGGACCGGTTTAGTCGGTATCCCATGTGTTACAATACCCCCCGCTGAAACTTTCACCTTGTCCTCAAGGTGAGCAAAAGGATAGGTATCAAAAAACGTCTTTCTATCTTCCCAAGTAGCATCCGCAGGGTCTAAACCCTCCCATGCAACCAAGATCTCCTCGGCCCCGTAGGAGACTTCCGTCTCTTTCCCGGTCCACCACCAGCCCGGTCCTCCTCCTGACCCACAACTCAAATGTGCTACCATTCTTTTCTTTTTCTTTATTTTCTTCCCCATGGCTTCTTTCTTCTTTATTTTCTTCTTTTCCCTATTCCTTCTATTATTATTTTGGTTTCTTTTTTTTTCTTTATGTTGCAAGAACATAACCCTCTTCTTATTCCTCAACCCTTTCTGTTTACTCTCCCTTACTCCCGAGTATTCTTCATTATCCTGTTGTATCTGGTTCTCACCCCTTTCCCAAATACTTATATGTTCCTCTTCCACCAATCTTAAGTCCTCTTCTTGGTTATTCAATTTCTGAATTGTTATTTGTTCCCCGCATATAGTCGGCCCTCTTACCTCTGGTCTACTATCAGCAACCTTGGCACTCCCTTCTTGGTCATTTTCTTTTTCTTCTTTATGGAATACAAAGGCCATTAATTCTTCCTCCTTATCTTGATGTAGGATGAGAAGTGAACATGCCTTATGACCGTATTCACGTTCCACCATTTCTGCCTCAGTTACATATTCATCACATAATTCACATATTCCTTTTCCTATCTTTTCATGAATTTCATCTGTGGATGTTGGTTTGAATGAGTGAATGATATCATTTTGGACAGCCCTTTGGAGCATGTCCAAAGGTGGAAATTCAGCCCTTAAACCCTTAAAGAATGCTTCAAGATCTTCTTCTTGAGTATTCCGATTTCCCTTATCTTCCTTGAAATTTTCCTGTTGTGGCCCCTTAGAAACGATCGCCCGTTTCTTTCGCATCTCACCTTCTTTCTCTTTTCTCTCCCCCAAACTCGTTCTTTCCTCCATCAAGATGGACAAAATCTGATCAATTCTGTCCAGTCGCTGATTTATCTTTTCATCCGAAGCTTCAAGATTGTCCAAACATTGAGTAATTTTCCCCTCTAATCCGGCTATGACCTCCGTCACCTTGGCCAGCCCTCGTTCCAACTTCTCCAAGCTTTCTTGCACCATTTTTTACTCCAAGAACGACTTGCTCTGATACCTTTGTAACAGATTACTACTGTTACGGGCTGAATTCTACCCAAGAATAAGAAAACACAAGAAACAATGATCAAACAAACAAATGAGGGAAGTATTCGAGCCACTCCCAAGCTCCTCTATGATTCTCTTCTTTTTTTTTTTTTTTAATGAGGGAAGTATTCGAGCCACTCCCAAGCTCCTCTTTGATTCTCTTCTTTTATTTATTTCTTTAATGATTACAAATGATCTATATGTCCCTATATATAGGCATAGGCCACTCCTAAATATAAAATGCCACCTAAGCCTTTAAGGACAAGTCACTTATTAATATTGCCACCTAAGCATTTAAGACTACAAGACATTTATTCTAATTATTCTAGAATGTACTCTAGTTAATTGCCAACCGTCCCCTTCTTTTTACCCTTCCTTTGGTAGGTAATAAGGACCGGTTTAGTCGGTATCCCATGTGTTACATGTACCTATTGTTACGATGTCACCTTAGTTAGCGTTCGGTGTACCCGTTTCACTCCCAAGTTTTAGAATATTGTGTTCCGAGAAACAATGGTTTTTATCTATTCTGAAATATTTGAATATTAAATATAAAAAACTCTTCATTTTAAGATATTAAAAAATAAAAATATTTATTTTAGTTTTTATAATTGAAAAATATTTTATAAACTTCACTTTTTTAATATGCGGTTGTGATCGAGTTCGTAAACAAAATTCAAACATTGTCTCCATGTCCAATAATTCTAAGCAGTCTCGAGTCACACTCATACATGTGTCGAACATTGTTATCAGATCAGTGTCCATCTAACATAGCTTAAAATGTGCTAACTGACTATAACCTCATGCATTCCTATGCACTTCTAAAAGAAGGCACCAAATGCGGTATTTCTTGTGTGTCTCGCCTTGTGCGCCTCAAGCTCAGACTCAGCTGAAAAGTTCTTGGCTAGGTGAGGTAAATCCCACCACAAGAGACATGCGTCTTTGGCACCTTGTGCGTCCGATGCACCTCCTTGTTTGACTGAGTAATTAACTTAAGTTTGTTTGTTTATAAGGAAATAAAATTCGAAACCAAAATTTCTTGAATATGAAGTTCAATAATTCGTTACTTTTCTATGCAAATAAAAAGCAAGTGAAGAACATAACCCTCGGTATTCTTCATCTTCTTATTGCAATAGTTATGTGCTAAATTAGTGTTAACCGTATGAGTAATGAAATAATGATTGTTTTCAAGCTTGTTGCTCTTAAAATATAAATGTCGTGTTGTTTTAAGTATTATATCTACTTTAAAAAGGATTTTTAAGCTTTTTAGCGAAAACGTGTGCTTCGGGCTTTTTAAAATTAAGGTTGTTGCTTTTGGAATCTGGATCTTAATTCTATGTGAAGACTACTTGTTTACTATGTTGAGTGATTTTGTAACTTTAGGATGTGACGTATTGCTTGTGTTAGCACATTTTTCAAATTGTTTTGTGGTTGTGTCGGAGGATAAGGCGTACTTAGTTGTAATTGATTTCACTCTTTGCCTTTTAGTGCGTTTATACAGAAATTTTGATGAACTCTATGTTTTCATCTCGAGTCTATTGTAGTGCCAATTTGCATTTGTTTACTATCTATTCTACTCTGCAGAAAAGTTATGCTTCGGGTAGATGCTAAGCAAGGGCCTCCAAAGGATGGCAACTCTACACTTGAACTTTTCCAGGTATATGAATTGACTTGTCTTGTCATTTGAGCAATGAAAGATATGTCTCCGTGTGTTACATGCATATGAAATACTGTACGAAAAGAGTATACCAAAAACATGTCTATGAACTATGTAGTATGTTGAATCCACGTTAGTGCGTGTTGTTTGTTGATGATATATATGGTATATGAAACTAGAGAAAATGAGGTCTCAACGTGTTACATCACAAATGACCTAAGAAGAGATGTAATGTTGGATACAAAAAAACTTCTTCCAGGTGAGTGTTTTATGTAGTTGCTATTTAAAGGTCGATTTTCCAAATATAAATCACAGGATGAAGTGCAAGCTTAAATGGAGAGGTGCAACCATTGAAAAACTTCTCTGTTGAGTTACGTAACGCCCGCTGTGTAACTTGTTTGAGAGTTGTGGCGATGTTGAATCCGTTATATAACGGTGCATGAATTTCTCGGTCAAAACACCACATTGAACATTACGTAACTTGTAATGCCCGTTATTTTACCGATATAACGATATTTCACCGTTACAACAGTATTTGTCTCCCTATTAAAATTTCCGCGGATTTTTTGCATGGGTGCAACTAGATATTATGCGATCTTATAACTGTGTTGTTTCTTCACAAATGACCTAAGAAGAGATGTGATGTTGGATACATAAGAACTTCTTTTAAGTGAGTGTTTTTTGTTACTACTGACTAAGGGTCAATTTTCCAATGTAAAACATAAGATTAAATGTAGGCTCAAATGGAGAGGTGTGATAGGAATAAGTGCCCCACAAAGGTTAAAGGAATGTTTTTACCGTACATCATTAGAACACTATTTTATTGATGCAAATGCTATGATGAATGAGCGAATATATCATAAGGATAAATTTCAAGATAGGATTTAGGAAACAGTTTTGGAGTTGAGTATATTGAAGGTAAGTTGAAAAAATAGTTTCACGATGATTTGATCTTGTGTAAAGAAGATTAGTGAAATCTTCTATTTGAAAAGTTGAAAGCTGTATTTTAGGAAGCTTTGAAGAGGAAGATATAGGTCAAATATTACTTAAATTGTAGGAGTGAAGAATGACATTAAGAATCGGTATCTACAAGGGTAATGACAACACATAGGAATCATCAATGGAGGAGAATAAATGTGTATGTTTATTGGTTTTGATTTCTTAGTTGTGTAGAAGAATTCATGTGGATGATCCTTGGAACTGATCTATTGATTCATGTAGCCAACCCCAAGTTTTTGGAACTAAGATTTGGCATTGTTGTAGATTTAGTGCAACGTAGGGTCAAATGAAATGTAATCATTGGTAACGATGATCTCATTGGTTTGTTTTGGTTCATGTAATTGATCCCATGTTTTGGATTAAGCCTTTAGCAATGTTGTATAACATTTCATGTTGTTGTCTTTAATTATCATATGCATCAAGTGCATAATATGCTTTGTAGTTTGTTGCATCACCTACAATAGGAAGTATTCAACTTTGACTAGCCTGAGATCGGTCTATTGTTTGAGTTAATGTGAACAAAACAAAAAACATTGAATCAAAAGTGATTTTGTATCATCTTTATGCTTGAGAGTTTGAAAGTAGTGCCTGAACTGCTCATAGTGTAATGGTAGCGTGATCTTGCATCCTAAAAGCCTGTGAAGCTTTGGCTGGTGTCTGTCCTGGTACAGCTAATAAGTGCGCTACTTCTTTTCTTTTTCTTTGTTCCTTGGGATTATCTGGTAACTAGTCTTTTTTGTCAGTTTCTAATCTCCTCAGATGATTTTGCTAGTCTCAATATTAGTACTACTTTTATTCTCCAATACTTGACCTTAATTCTGTATATGTTGTTAATATTGATATTGCCTGTTCTGTGTGCTGTAGGTAGAAATATATCCCCTGAAAATACATTTGACTGAGACAATGTACAGAATGATGTGGGAGTATCTTTTCCCAGAAGAAGAGCAAGATTCTCAACGGAGGCAGGTTAGTTTATATGGTTCTACTGAAGTGTATATGGTAAAGCTCCTTTATTCTTTTACATCAATGAAGAACCCCACTCCCCAAAGAAAATTAATAAATAAAAAAAGAGCTCTTATGTATTGAACGATATTGAGGAATATATTCGTAAGACAATGGGTGCACCCTCGTGCAAAAGGAGCCCAAGAACAAGAATTATCTTGCTCTGCCTGATGATGAAACTGTTTTTATTTTGACTTGTTACATTATGCCTCGCAGGAAGTTTGGAAGGTTTCAACAACTGCTGGTTTAAAACGGGTGAAAAAGGCTTCCTTGTCACAAGAAGGTTCTGGATCTGCTGTGACCAAGGAAACTGAAGGTTTGTCAAGGACAAGTGCCTCTGGACTATCCTCGACATCTGCAAGCACTCATGCTGAGTCCTCTCAGGTGAATTCTTGTTCCTGGATTCTAGTAATACATTGTCGGTTTAAGAGGAATCCTTTGGCATCATAGTTGCTGCTCTCATTACAAGTCTTGTATTTTTAGTGCCTTAGGGGAAGCTTTTGGCTTATTTTGTGTCAAGTTTTCATTTGAGAAGAACATTCTCCTGTATTCCAACTTATGAAATATTAAAATAAAACCTCGGCTTTTTACACAGGCATCAAAACAGAGCAAACCAAATGCTGTTGTTGTGTCAGAGCTAAGGAGAACGTCTTCTTTTGACAAAACATGGGAAGAGAACATTGCAGATTCTATTGCTAATGAGCTTGTTTTACAAATTCACTCTTCAAGCTCTTCTTATTCCAAAAGCGGGCCTTTAACTGAGCAACAAGATGAGTCTTCTAAAGTCAAAGGAAAAGACCCTAAACAGATCAAACAAGGTCGTGCATCTCATGAAGAAAAGAAGGTGGGGAAGTCAAATGAAGACAAAAGATCAAGACCGCGCAAAATGATGGAATTCCACAATATCAAGATAAGCCAGGTGAGTTTTGTTATGATGGTGATTATTTATGGAATATGATAATATGCATTCTTAATAGTTGCATCTTAATTTAATCATGTAGGTTGAACTGTTGGTCACTTACGAAGGATCAAGATTTGCTGTGAGTGATTTGAGATTATTAATGGATCAATTTCATCGCGTTGAATTCACTGGAACCTGGAGGAGATTGTTTTCAAGAGTAAAGAAGCATATAATTTGGGGTGTTTTGAAGTCAGTGACTGGAATGCAGGTAAGCATCAGAGTGATAGTATATTAGAATTTGCATCCTGTTTTAAATGCTTTTGGCCCTCATGGCAATGATGTGCACCATAAATCATAACATTCGTTATTCTTTAAGCTAGTCGTCACAATAAAATGAGATAAGCTTAACGCTATTGTCACAAGTACTTGTCCTACAGTGCTTGATGAGTATTTGAAACTCGTATTCAACCTGCTTTATGACAAGTGAACTTAAATTTATTTGTCAGCCTTTTCCATCCGTGATGCTTTGAATAATTTGTACGGAGTAAAAAATTAGCTTTTGGTACTATGACTATCTGACCTAGTAGCAATAGTTGGACTTGTCTTTGGTACTAAAGTTAACTTTATTTCCAATTTGCAGGGGAAAAAGTTCAAAGATAAGGCACAAACTCATAGGGAAGTTGTGGGACCTACAATCCCTGATGATCTTAACCTCAGTGACAGTGATGGCGGTCAAACAGGAAAAACTGATCAGTTTCCAGTAGCCTTCCCTAAGCGCCCTGCAGAGGGAGCTGGTGATGGTTTTGTTACCTCTATAAGGGGATTATTTAATACTCAGCGTCGGAAAGCCAGAAAATTTGTGTTGCGCACCATGAGGGGTGAAGGAGACAGTGAATACAACGGGGAATGGAGTGAAAGTGATTCAGAGTTCTCACCATTTGCTAGACAACTTACAATAACAAAAGCTAAAAAGCTGATTAGACGCCATACTAAGAAGTTCCGCTCAAGAAAAGGTTGGTCTATCCTTCGTCTCTTTAACCTGTCATTCCCCTACTGCTTGGTCTTTTTATTTGATCTGCTCCACTTTGGGGCCTCGAGGATGCAGATACTTCCTGTTGACAGTTTTATGCACGTAGGCATATAGACCATATTCATTATGTTCCCGATTTGTACCACCGAAACTCATCATTGTCATATTGAAGTGTATCATGCTGCTAAATATACATGTATATTCATACTGAAATTCGTCTTGTATCAGGCTCTATTCAACAAAGAGATTCGCTTCCGTCTTCACCAAAGGAGACAACCATACCTGAAAGTGACTCTTCCGATGAAACCTCACCTTATGAAGATTTTCGTGAGTATGAAAAACAGCAACAGTAAGGATGTGTAGATACCTTAAAAATAGGAGGCAGGTCATATATATTTTTTGGTAGGGAAGTTTCATAGAGAGCTTAATAGAGGAGGTCCTCCAGATGCCACTCTTTTGTTTAATGTGGTTGGATTTCTGGGTCTCGATTCCAATTTGATCAAATACATTGTCTGCCGAGGCCCAGACATCCGGAGCTATTCGATCACTTGCATATCGCCAAGGGCTCATTTCTTCATTCGACTAACTGTGCATTCAGCAACTTTCTGCACCAATGAATGGCGCCATGATTTTGTAGGTATATATTTTAAGTGTCCATTTCTCCTGTATATGTTACAAACTAGATTTAATATGCTGAAGGAAAGGTACAATTTGTATAGAAAGAAAATTTTGTCCCACCCCTTTAGAATTCACACCTTTAGTTTTCATCTTAAAAGTTTCAGAAATGTTAAGTGAAGCATTGATGATTAAATATGCTCAAGTTTCAAATGAGTAAAATATTGCAGTTTTATTAAGAATAACTTTTTAGAATAATCTAACATTTGACTGATTTTCCAATAATAATTCAGCTAGTTTCTTGAGAGAGCTCTCTATGAGAGACGGTCCCCAAGCCCAGGCTCTTTTCGTTAATTATTTTAAAAATAAATTATAATAATAACAGCAGCCAACAGCAGTCAGGGCTCTTTTCCCAAAAACACCTTTCGTATTCCAATGTTCATCATTAACACTCCTATAGAAAATTAATGCAAACTAATTATTGAACAACCAGCCTATTCTACTATCAATGAAAATTAAATATTCAGATTCAAATATTCATTCATGCTTTCATTTCGAATTTACTTACAATCACTTCCATAAAAAAATACCATGGATGATTTCGTGGAATAATTCGAGCAATTTGTAACAATCTCAAGAAAAACCAAATTTGATATTTTTGAGAAAGAAGAATTAATGTCAACTTCCGTCAGACTAATGACAATTTATAACAGAATGCCAACCTACTTTGTCCGCTCTAAATTACTTGCAACATTTGGTTTCTCATGCAGTTCAATGCACTAATTTAATGAAAATTTGAAATAGATAAGACTCTTAATCAAAAAAAAAAAGTATGCAATAAGATCCAAATCAAACTTATTCCAAATATAAGCGTCTGATACCCCAGAGCACAGGTTCGGGTCTGTTCGCACTTAGTAAGTGCGAACAGTAATAAACTGGTCAAAAAAAATCAAGTGTTTGTTCGCACTTAGTAATTGCGAACAGGTCAGACAGGGTCAACATATTGATTTTAAGACAAGAGTTGTTCGCACTTAGTAAGTGCGAACAGACTGAAAACCTAAAACATGTTGTTCGCTAACAGCGAACAGCCTGTTTCAGTTTTTCAGTCTGTCGAACAGCTCGAACCTAAGGTTTGCGGTTTACACGTTTAGTTTTGGAATAAGTTTGATTATGATTCTATTGTATGTTTTTTTTTGATAAATAATCTTATTTATTTCAAATTTTCCTAATTTAATCCATAATATTTTTAATTAGGTGTAATAAAAAGTTATAAAAATTTGATAATTAATAATCTTTGCATTGTGATGAATCAAATAAGATCTCACTTGATTATATTTTAACTTATAGATTACAAATTAATTAAAAAAATTAAGAGTGACATACTGACAAATAAATAGCGCATAATTTTCAATGTTATAAGTAATGTGGAATGGAGGAAGTATAATATATATGATGTCAACTTATAACAAATATAACCCCAACTTACATTGTAACTAATGTCAACTTACATTATATCAAAAACACTAATACACACCGAAAATTATAAGTTGGGTTAAATTTAAAATTTGAATAACCCAGATAATTACACCATTAAATTCAACTAAAAATCAAATTGAAAAAGTTAGGTTAAATTTAAATTCACCATGTACATCACCAATACCTTCCCAAATAATAAGTCATCCAAATTCTCTACAAACCCAAATTTTCTTTTCATACGCTAAACCCAAAAATTTAGAATCATATATAACCTTTAAAGAATATAACTTGATAGAGAATATATACAAAAACAGAAAAGAAACTACCCAAATACGAAAAAATAAATTTATAAAGTAACTGAGTGAAAAAATAAGAACAATTTGTCAATTTTTTGGTTAAATAAAAAAGAAAATTTCAAAAAATTATTTCAAAACACGAAAAAAATAACCTAAATGCTAATAATATCTAAAAAATAAATAAATTTTACAATTCATAATACATTAATACCTAAATAAATTGACGAAACTGAGCGAGATTGTTGATAAAGATTGATGAAAGAGAGGAATTGGAAATTGTTAGAAGTTAAAGATTGATGAAGATTGACAAAACTGAGAAAATACAAGCAAGATAAGACATAATTTCAAATGAAGAGTAAGAAAAATCACTAAAGAATTTTAAGAGTTATTTCAGTTTAATGAGAAAACTGACATAAATGATGGGGTACAATTTTCCATTTAATGAAATGCATTTAATTAATGAACCCATATCAGACTAATTATATTTTTGCGAAAATTCGAAACGAATAAGATTATTAATAGAAAAAAGCATGCAACAAGATTCAATTCAATGTTATTCCAAAAATAAGCGCTTGTACTCCAAGAGCATAGGTTCGGTCTGTTCGCAGTTACTAAGTGCGAACAGAAAGAACTGGTCAAAAAAAGTCAAGCACCTGTTCGCACTTAGTAACTGCGAACAGCCTGTTGACCTGTTTGACCTGTTCGCAGTTACTAAGTGTGAAGAAGTGAACAGGTGCTTGACTTTTTTTGACATTTCAACCGTGAATTTATATGGTCAAACTAGCCGTTAATTCAATCCTCTATAAATACCTTCACCTTATAACTCGATTCATCATTCATATTCACCAATTATCATCCTAAGTTAAGGTAAGTCCGAGCATACATAAGCCAAAGCTTGTAGATTTTGATAAACTAAATAAACATATATACACATACAAATGTTTAATCATACAACTAAATAAACGTATACATACATAGTCAATCACCCTCATCTACTCTATCCAACTGAGTTGGTCTCCTACGCCTCCTATACTATTAAGAGGTGTTCGGGCGTAGCTCCAGTAGGGGAGGGGACTGATACTGGGAAGCCTGGGAAGGCCGCGCAACATCATCTGGGTACGTCAAATTCATCTCCTCCAGATGAACGTCATGAAAAGGAGATGCGACGTGCACATCGACGTTAGTAGATGACTCCGCAGGCACTTCCGGTATGAAGTGCTGGAATTGCATCCCCAAGAGCATGCCTTGTGCAATCCCCGTCACTGGCTCCTCGTGTGTAGTACGGATCACAGCCGCCACACCTTGTGCCTGCAATTAATAGTAGTTAATGTAATATTGCAGTATGTAATCGGCAACATAATCATTTAAATGCAATTGAATACTTACAAAGTGAGTCATCGTAGGTGCAGCTGGAGTGTATTGTGCCGCTTCAGTGACGCCACGTGGTGTCATCCATCGGCAAGTGATGGAGAGTAACCACGACATGTAGGCAGGTGTAGTAGGTGCCCCACAGAATCGATTGGCGCACCTTAGGATAGCAGTTCCAGTCTCCGATCCCAACGAGCGATGTGGCGCGCGTTGATCTCTGTCCAATTCGTCGTAGCCTGATTCTTGCGAGATACAAGGTGCAGCTCGAGCTTGGTGTCGCAAGGGGGTGGAATGCTTAAAGAGAGTATTGAATGAAAAACTAGTAACCTACTGAAATAGCCCTAATTTTAGCTGCTTAATTAATTGTAATTAAATTAGTGAATTTGGGATGATTAAATTTTGATTGTGTTATTTTATTGGGATTAAATATAATTGAATATTATCTTTGGGTATCAGTTGTATCTATTTGGGAACAAAATAAATTATACGACAAAAATACGGGTAGTTTTATACATCTTAAGTTTGTTAAATGGGTAATTGATGTTACCTCAATTCATACTCACCCAACACTCTACCCCTTTCCTCCTTCTTATACATGTGATGCATTCCCATCAATTCTACAAACAAAAAAAAATATCAGAATTTCTTCTTCTCCAACTCTATAAGTAAACCCAAAATCAGAATTTCTCTGGCTACAAACTAAAAATCTGAATTCCACCTTCCTCCCCTTATGATTTCAATCTCTACAGAATTTATATGGGGTATGGAGCTTAATTGAAGTTGACCTTGGATTGTATTTGATGTTAGAGCTTGTTTGAGTGAAGAGTTGTGATCAAATGTTTGATTTGATGATGATTTGAGGATCTAGAGTTCATGTGTGGGGTGTTGGAGCTGTCCAAGGTTGAAGGTTGGTCATCCATGGTGTTTGAACTACATGCATGAAGCTTTCTTATGTTAACAATGGTGTTTTCATGGTTTCTCAAGCTTTTCATGGTGAATTATCTATTTAGTGGTAAGACACAATTCAATGATTCTTTTAAAGTGTTTAAAAGTTATTTTACAACTTGATTTTAAGTAAATTAAGTTTATTCATCTAAGCTTTGAATTTGAATTGATTTTGTTGTAACTTGACTATTGAGCATTTCATGTTGTTTTGAAGTTATGTGATTTTCAAGTTTTGGTTTAGGTAGATTAAGGTGGTATTTGTTGGGTTTGATGGTTGTTATAGGTTGGATTAGAAGTGTTTGTGAAGTTGAAATTGCGTTTGAATTTGTTGCGTCGAGTTTCTGGGTTGTGCTCGAACGAGCACATGAAATGCTCGAACGAGCACTTTATACTATTGAAGTCAGTAAGCTAGACAGTAGGTTCTGGAAGATTTTGCTCAAACGAGCACCTTATGCTGCTGAAGTCAGTAGCTGGCAGCTTTTTACCTTGTTTTGTAAATGCGATATCTTCTTCGTCCGGAATCGGATATAGGCATATTTACAGTCGTTACGACCGTAAGGAAGTCTAGTTTATCACCAAATTGAAATAACTTAAAAATACTAAGTAGAATTTTAATTATAGACCTTTTAGTGAGCATGTGTCTTCATGAAAGTGGTTAAAAGAGCTCAATGTTATTACTAAGCTTGGGTATTGCTTGGGTGAATTTGTGAACCTTAGAGTTGACTTGGGATTGATCTTTAAACTTATAATAGGTGTGATTAGTTTAGTGAAGTAACGAATTCTTGGATTTGGGTTTTACAGATTAGTCTTGTTGAATTGTGGTTTCTTAATTGGTTACTTGATATTATTTGGGTATGATGTAAGTTGGGTATTTTCAGATTTGTATGTAAATATTGGTTAAACTCCTTGATGGGTGAGGATGAGTCGTTTAGCATTCTAACGAATTATTGATTGCTTTGCTCATGTATTAATATTATTAATATTGTAAAATGATTTTAAAGTAAACATATGCATGTCATCGAAATCGTATTTAATAAAATAAAGCATGTTTTACTTAAATTTTTGTATAAAGTATATTACATTATAAATGTTTTCGTTTTGGGAATTCGACAACGGATACTTTGTATCCGGTTTTGTGTGAAAACCCTAGAGCTTGATTCCAGGTACCTTTTAGGATCGGCCTCGAGCCCCCGATCCCGTTTAGTTCTTGCAAGAGCCGTTTAGGTGATGACGATCACCCGTTTACCAGAATGTTAGATCAAGCCTACTTCTGGCGGTCACTAAATATTCCCTGTTTTCGTATTATTTTTGTATTATGTTTTAAAATACTGTCTTAAGTATTGTTTTGATGGTTGACAAACATTGTGTCTTTTGTGAGGAATTTACCTCAAAATGTTAGCTTTGAACTTACGTAGTTCATAGCCGTATTTTGGTTTATTAAAGAATGTATTCTTTAACGTTAAATATTACATTGTGATGTAATATAGTTTTTATTTGTCGCCAAACAAAAGTTGATTGAAAGAATTTGATTTACAAAAAAAAGGGATTTACCTATATAAGCAAAAGATTGGAATATTTACTTTCAAATGATTTCTTATTTAAATGTTGCATTGTTTGTTAGATTACTCAACAATTCAATTGTTGACAGTCCTTGATGGGGCCTATCCCTTACGGGGGGTAGATCCATTTTCAGGTTAGCTCTGCTGTGGAGACGATGCCTATAAGTATTATGTGTTACGTGCGTGCCAAGGATTTCCATTTTATCATCACTCCCTTTTGACTTTTGGTTATGTAAACGTTTTCTTATTTTTGTATTGTAAATTAAGACTTTGACGTTTTAGATATATTTTATATATAATAAAATTTAAGTTAAGTTTGTAAAAAGTTTTCGTTAACTCTGATATTGGTTTGCTATGATCATCGGATTATAGGTCAGATTCAGTCCAAACATCTGTAAGTCTTCCGCTGTGTTTAGTGGACAGTATTATTATACTGTTTCGCTGGTTTGGGCTATTTCACCTACATTGGGATAAATAAACAAACTTAAATAGTAACCTAAAAAACGAAATAAAAACAAAAAATAATTTACCTTTGTGCAAGCTAGAGTATCCCAGACTAAATTTGAAGTGTTAAATTAGAAGAGGAATGTAAGAATTGATGGATTGAAAGTAGTTTAGGAGTGGTTTGAGAGAGGAAAATGTCGAGTATTTTCGAATTAGGGTTTAGGAATTTAGGGGAAATTGGGAAGAAGGAAAGAAAGTTGTTGATTTTAAGATACAAATCTGTTCGCAGTTACTAAGTGTGAACAGGTCAAAACAGTCAACCTAACTGTTTGCACTCAATAACTGCGAACAACTCCTACCCTCAACTTTGGGATTTTCATGTTTATTTTTGGAATAAGTTTGATTTTGATCTTATTGTATTCTTTTTTTTGATAAATAATCTTATTCATTTCAAATTTTCTATTTTTGCTTTATTTTTGGGTTGGGTCTGCCCATTTAAGGATGTGTCTCAAAGAGACCGTCTTCTATAAGAATTTGTCATACTAATTCTTATATTTGATTAACCATGAATAATCCCAACTATAAAAGGTGTTTGCTAAGAATGCACCAAGGTAACCTCTTATCTATACAAGTCATTTTGCATTAAAAAGTAAAAATTAAAAATTTTAAGAAATTAAAAAAATATTAAGTTTATTATTTAATTTTAACTTTTAACTTTTAATATTTTGATAATTTATTTATTTATTTAGCAATTAACATGTGAAAATCGGTCACCACTTGGACAATAATGTTTTTGAAACCATAAAATTAGAATTATTCATACTTAATCAAAAATTGAAACTATTATAGAAATATTAAAAAATAATTGAATTGTTTTAGATAATTTTTTTTAAAAAAATAAACGGAAACAATACATAGATTAAAAGTAACCAAATATTAATTCCGCGAATATCACAGTTCACGGTGTCTCAACTCAACATGAGATTACACTCAAAATAACAACCATTTGTTAAACCTAACTAATAGTACTGTGATGGCTTAACCAAAGGGAACTCAAATGATATATTGTTCTTGAATACAATTAGACCAGTCAAAGCGGGAAAATTTAAAATGAATAAGATAATTTATCAAAATAAAGCATAGAATATAACAAAATAAAACATATAACAAAATAAAACATCAATTCACAAATGATTTCTCATGAACAATTAATTCAACTAAAAATTCCAAAACCGCATAACCGTTTTTATGTATCATCTTTCAAATATATGTAAACCATAAAATATCGTAAACTACGTACCTCAAACAATAATGCTTATATATATATATATATATATATATATATATATATATATATATATATATATATATATATATATATATATATATATATATATATATATATATATATATATATATATATATATATATAAATCATGTGAAAACCAGTACATATTCGGATAGCATTTTTGTAAATAATATTTTCTTCACAAAAAATATGTACACTCTATAAATTAAAATTAAAAAAAAGGGTACATAAAAGCTCAAATAGAGTACATAGTTGGGAGGCAGTTTTGTAAATAAGTAGACATGTGCTAAATACAGTACATATATGCTTAAAAGGAGTACATATTCGGATAGCATTTTGTTAAAATATGTAACTCTATAAGAAATATGTACCCTTTTGCTATAATATGTATACCTCTGTCTGGTTTCAGTTTTCACCACTTTAAGTGTTTTCACTTGATCCTACCCCTATAATAAGATTACCGCAAACTTCAAATGGATTCAACCATGGTCCGATCGCACATTTTGTGCGATTCAACCATGGCCTGATCGCGCGCGACTAATGTTAGAAATTACTGCAAACTTTAAATGGTCGTCATTTCTCGCGCGATTGTCAGAATTTGGCATATAATATGTCGTTGGAAAGCTCTTGAAATCTAGTTTCCAATGCCGCAAACCTTGCACTAATACGATTTTTCTCTAAAAATGTATGACCAAAAGAATGAACATGTATCAAATTTCAGCACAAATAAACTTCAAATGATCGTCATTTCTCGCTCGGTTATCAGAATTGGGCATATAATATATCATTGGAAAGATCTTGAAGTCTAGGTTCTAATGCTACTAATATTGCAGTAATGTAATTTTCGTATCAAAAGGTTCGGCCAAAGGAGTGATTATGTATCAAATTTCAATACAAAACGTGTGATTAGGTTTATTTTTCGATTTTAAAAATTATTTTCTTTACTAAAATTTATATTTTTATTTTAATTTAATTATTACTAAGAAATTTAGTTTATAAATAATAATGGTTGATTTTATAATTAAAATTGGATTTAAGGGCATTTTAGTAATTTTATTAAAAAGGGGTGGCGATAAAATAAAAAGGATGGCGATGTTTAAGGTTTGGGTAAGTTAAGCTTTTAAAAAACAATGTCTTGTATTTACATTTTATAATATTAATTAATGATAATATAGTCATGAAGCCTAATATATCCTTGATAGATAACTTTGACATTGACTATACATATTGTGATTAACACATATTCTTAATAACCTATGAGATTTAAGGTCCAAATGAAAATATTCTAACAATCTCCCATTGGGTTACATATATAGCCTTAATGTCTTACCTTATGAATTAAGAGCTAAAAAAATATTTCATTATTTTCGTAGTAATTCATTCTTCTCCATTAATTATATCAATCTAGGATCAATGTAGCGTTCATCGTGATAATCATAATCACACTATCAATGATCACAAGTACTAACCTATACAAATTATCACATTAATCAATAATAAAATATACAGCATGATAAACTACATGAATATGATTTGTACATGATTTTTTTTGACCGGTCCTACTTTGCACAACTTTAATTAATTAACACAAATTCTTACTTGAGACCGTCTTTTAGTGATCAATAAACTCCTAAGATTTCTTAAACTCTAAGACGACCAAATAAGAAATTTGGTGATGAAAGACCTTTAGAGGGAGACATTTGGTTAAAAGATCTATTTAGCACTCCTCTATGAAATTGCACCACTGACTAGTAGATAAACTTACCCAAAAGTTGATTTACTAGTGTTTGCATCCTGTAAAATCATAGTCAAAGTATTTAATGACCCTTAAGTTTTATGGCCTTTTGCAAGTTAACATATAATTTCTTATTCTCTTCAAATACCTCATAAAAATGTTGGATGATTTCTAATGAGCTGTCCATTGATTACTTAGATATATGCCTAAAACACCAATAGAGTACGCAATATCTGGCTGCGTATAATAAATTTGGCATATGTTAGTGTCCTTACATCTGAAGCATAAAGAGTCTTTTCCTTTCTTTTCTTTTCCTTATTGGTTATAGGGCATTGAAGGATATTAAGTTAGTCTCCTTTAGAGCAACTGCCAAATCAACCAAGTGTGAAGGTGATGGATTGATCATTCAAAGCTAATGCATATTGCGTTGTGAGCAACATATGTTTCGTGGTGATGGTGCAACGACGAACATGCATGTGGCGCAAATGGGATGCATTGGGCAAGGCAAAGGAGGCCTTGATCAATCTAGGAGACAAAGTAAGCATTAGAGTTTTCCTTGAACAAGGCAACACATAAAAGGAGAGTTGCTCGGTCGAGTCGTGAAGCTGCTGAAGACAGAAGCTCCCACTACAAATAACTATTGGATTAGCGTCGGGAAATAGCGTCCAAAATATTTCAACGCGTGTGGCGACAAACCGGCGTCCACCATTTTGGACGCTAAAAGGTCGGCGACGGGGCTCTTGACGCAAAGTGGACGCCAATTGCTAAAAAGGAAATGGCGACGAGAAATATTGGACGCCATCTGGACGCCAGCATTTAAACGGTCAATCTTTTTAATTTTTCATAGATAGAGACGAGAAATCTTGTAGCTAAGTGGACGCTGATTTGATCCTTTCATCTTTTCCAACTATTGAAGTCTCCCTGCAACAAGTAACCCCAAAGTCTCCCTGCAAGTTTAATCTTCCTTTTCATCTTTTCCAATGCTTCAATCTTTATCTTTTCTAAGTCCCAAAATCTCATTTTAACACCATCAAACTCTAAAATTTTTCCCTCATTTCTCTAGCTGGTCATCTTCATTTTCTTTACTAAGATGTAACCTTTTTTCTCTCCTCTCCTCATCTTAATGAATCTTTAACTTGCAAAGGGTCATCCATTAATTTACAAGTATTATCTTTCTATATTCATCATAATTTAAAGGTTAATAATTTGTATGTTTTTTTAATGTATGTTTTTAGTGCTTTTTTTCGATTGTTTTAATAATTTTTTTTTTTGTTGATTGTACATGATGTTTTATGAGTTTTTCCGAAACTAAGGTTTCCATTTTTACTTTTTATTTTTTTTTTATTTTTTTATTTATGTTTGTTTTGTATATAAAAATATTTTAATGCTTATAATTTTATCTGAATTTTTTTGATTTTTTTATGTTAGATATCAATTAATTATGGGAAGAAATGCAAGGGAAAATGCCCAAAATACATTTGATTTTTCTTTATTTTATGTTTGATTTTTTATCTTAGTTTTTCTATTTTATATGTAATTTAATATGTATAATTTTTTTTTTAAATGATGTAAACTTATTTTAGTATTATATATTCTACGAAAAAAGGAAAAAAATTATGATGTTGAAAATTTTTTTCTGTAAATTGGACGCTAAGTGGACGCTAGTTGGACGCCTGGCAGCTTTAACTGCGGCGACGAATCAGCGACGACAATTTTCGAAACTAGGTGGACGCCATGATTTGCGACGCCAGTTGGACGCCGTTGGATTGACTAATAAGAGGCGACAATTTGGCGTCGATTTTTTATTTAGCGTCCATTGAAATAGCGTCGAACTCGAAGTCGTCGCCATCGAACTCGAAGTCGTCGCCATCCCGTCGCCATTTTCACTTTTTGACCATTTAGCTTCCAAATGGCTTTGAAACCACTCGTCGCCATTTAACCATTTATTTGTAGTGTCCTAGCATGATCTGCTCGTTCGAGCAATATTGCACCTCATTCGAGCAGGCTTGTCCAGGGCCCAATTTTGCGAGAAAAAGTGTTTTGTCATAGCGTTTCTAATATGCTGTAGGCTATATAAGAGAATCTTAGAACATCATTAGAAGTAGGAGAGTAAGGCTAATACCCATTAGAGAGACTAGGGTTTGTGAGCCAAGAGAGGTTTTTTTTCTACTATGTATTAGATTGTACGTGATCTCCATGTTGAATGGAATCACTATCTTGAGAACCTATTCTTAAGTGTGTGTGGTTAGTCATTAATGTATTGTTAAGTATGTTAATGAAAGTAATCATCTTTTAAGGGGGAGGTATCATTAGATTCCTCACAAACATTGTTGTTTGTTGTTCTCTTGTTCTTGCTTTGTTTTTTCATTGTTTCTACGCTTGCCTTTGCCATTGTTGGGGTCCAAGCTATTCTCTTTCAATTGGTATCAAAGCTTTGGGTGTTTTCTTGGGGTATTGAGTGTGGGAAAGCTTGGAGATAGATAGAAGAAAGATGGTAGAAATTAAAAAGTGTTTGGATGGTTTGTTAAAATCAGTAAGGTTTGTTGAAACCTTTACGGCCCGTTTGGTAGGTGGTAATAAACGGTGGTGATGGGAATGAAAAACAAGTGTAATTTTGGTTGAAAAATCTCTTGATTACCTTGATGGCATGCATGTCTAACTTCAATCATCTCATTTTCTTCACTAAATTCATTTCAATGCATTACCATTGGGAGATGTGGTATTAGGTGGTAATGAAAATTTGCATGCAAAAAAACTTGTTTGTGATCAAAGTTCCATTACCATGGGAATGATAGGGAACTTTTGATGAAATTTTACACTATAAATCATTTCCATTACCGCGATTTAATACCACTAACCAAACGGCCCGTTAGGGAAAGAAAAAAAGTAGGTATACAAGCATGGTTATCAAAATCGCGATCAGGATCGTAGGATCGTAGGATCGTACGACCCAAATCGGTGCCAGCGACTAGAATCATGCATAGAATCTGAATCAGTCAGGATCGTGCATAGGATCGGTGGGATTGGTCAGTATCGTGTAGGATCGTGGGCAAGATCGTTAGGATCAGCTAGGATCGTTGGTAGGATCGGTATGATCGATCAAAACTACTAATTAAAATTTTTTTGCTAGTATCATTGTTATTTTTTGCTGACTATGGTTTATTATTATATCCTTGTGTGTATGTACTCTAAAATATATTCTGTCTAGTGTATATCTTATATATTTTGTCATTTCATTACGAATACAGAAAAAACGGCATTAATAAAGATATGTATGTATGTAATTATTAAGAAAAATCTTTAGAAAATATATGAGTTTTTAAGAAAACTAAGGCAAAACATCAAACTTAGACGTAATATAACTTGTTAATTCTGTAAATTTGTAGGATCGTCCGATCCAACGATGCAATCCTACGATCAGATCCCACAAGTTGATTTCGATCGTACGTAGAATCCCGATTCTGAAAACCTTGTATACAAGAGATGAAAAGTTTGTTAAAGGAGATCTCAAGAAACAAGGAGAAATTGTTTACAATGGTGATAGAGCAAAGACTAGTTGTAACACCCCGCAAATTTGATGTTAATTATTTATAATTTAAATTGCGATTAAAAATAATTTCTTTATACATTATTATTAAACATCGAAAATTTAATATTTTGACCCACAAATATGTAGTAATAAAGCGATGAATACGTTTAATTATATGGGGAAATATTAGTTAAATAAAATTGAGCAAAGTTAATAATAGTCATAATAGTTTCGTTCTTAAACTCGAGCCAAACGAAGTTTCACTTTTAACTTTCGGGTTAAAATTTATGGGCCTCGTGAGTAGAATAGCCCAAAGAATTTGTGGGTTAGGGTTTTAAATTTTGAATTATATAAAACCCCTTTTTGTTGAGTGAGCCGTCACCCACATTTTCATTCTCCATCTTTAAGTCTCTCTTTACTCCCTCACTTCACCATCTTCATCACACCACAATATCACCATTTTTACTCACTCATCACTACTCTTACAACCACCATACTTGCAATCAAGACCACACGTGACTAGGCAGCCCCGGTACCCAGCACCACGCGCGACCAGGACTATCCAGCACCACCCACGGCTGCTGCCGCCTGCACTTCTTAGGCTCCCCTTGTGCAGTTTCTTCACTCCCTCTTCCCCTCTTTGTGAGATATCTAAACTTCTTCTACTTAATGTTATCTTCTTTTCTTATAATATTTTTTAGTTATTATATATGAATGTTGATGTTATTCTTAAATTTAATTGTTATTTTATGCTCTAAATTGATTTGGGTAGAGTTAGGAGTTTGAGTTGAACATAAATAAGTTAGGGTTTATATTATGATGAATTTAAAGGTAGTATTTTGGGTAAATTCATTAATCTTAACTTAGATTAAGTTATATCTTGATAGAATTTAAAGTGGGTGAGTATTAGAAAGTGTGAATTGAACTTAAATAAGTTAGGGTTGATGAATTTAAAAGTAGTATGTACTACTTTTGTGGCTTGGATGGTGTTTTATTAATTAAAAATCTTGTATAAGCTTGTGTATGTGACATGGTGGATGAATGGTGGCTAGTTATTGTTTATATGACATTAATCATGGTGGTGTGACTAGTATTGTTGATACCTATTGTTGTAGAGTAAATGATAGTAATAATTACTAAGAAAGATTAAGGTTGCAATTGTCATTAATGAAAGTATTGTCGTGGTTATAGTTGTTTGATGAGGTTATTAGTTTTGAGCTTGATTGCGACCATTGTCAATGATTGTAGGAAGTTGCTTGTACATAATTGAGCTTGGTCGTTATATTGATATGTTCAATTGTGTTGCTAAGTTGTGCAACTTTGACACAAGTTATATGAATCGTTATTAGTTCGTCAAGCTACAAATTTAATTTATTCTTAATCGTTTTACTCTAAAACCTTGGAAAGGTAACAAATCATTACTACTATGAGTAATATGATTGATATTAAGTGTAACATCATATATTATGTGTTCTTAAACTTTCTCATGGATAGTTTGATTATAACGCGCAAGTGTATGGTTGCGTCCTTTTCACTTGAACACATCTTGATATAGAATTGAATGAAATCTAATGTTATGATTTGATTGAAATTGATGGCGTAGTTCATGTGTGAACATGTGTTGAATTTATCGCATAAGTACGTTTAGAGTGGGTATTAGCTTGAATCGAAACCTGTTTGGTTAATAGTGTAGTTTGTATGGAGTCGGTGCCTCTTAAATGATGTCAAGTAGGCTTATTAGTCTTACTTTAATCGTGCATAGGTGCCCGGTTCATAAGGGGGGCGTAAGACCTCTTTCTTGGCGATTTATCTGACTTGTTTTCAGGATTACAGTGGAGTTGCAGGTACGCACACGCAGTAACTAATTCTTGTTTGCATTTTTCGTTATTTACGTATTGTGTAATATTGCTATATAAACTGTGTATGCCTTTGAATAGTCATTGAACAACTATGGTTACGATAATTTCAAGTTAGTCTATGTAGCAATAGTAGAGAATGAGATTGAGTGTTTTATGATCAAAGTGTTGGATAAGGTGAGATGGAACGAAAATGAGTCTCTTAGTTGGGAAGTAAGAAACCGGTTGATTGCAATGGAAATGAGGTTCTTGTTGAGGAAATAGCCGATTCGTTCGATTATTGTGGCTCCACTGGTTAGGGTACCCCAGTTGGTTTAGTTTCCGGAGGTATGGATCATCTGTATATGGTCGCTGTACGGGGGTATGTTCATACTTCACCATTGGGCGCCGGTATGGCCCGTCACCGCCTTTGGTTGTGGTGTTGTCATGGGGGTCTTGCAAACCCCAAAATGGTGGCCTCTAGTCGCATGCGTTAGGTATGTTGGCTCCACTGGTTATGGTACCCAGTTGGTTTAATCCCGGAGGTATGGATCATCTATATATGGTCGTTGTACCGGGATATGTTCATACTTTATCATTGGGCGCCGGAATGGCCCGTCACCTCCCGTGGTCGAGGTGTTGCCATGTGGGTCTTACAAACCTCAAAATGGTGGCCTCTAGTCACACACACACACACACACACACACACACACACACACACACACACACACACACACATATATATATATATATGTAGGATTTTAAAATGAGAAGGATGAGAAGAATTTTTGTTTGATTTTGTTTGGTTACTATGTATACAAAAAATGATACTATGTTATAAAGTAAGGACATTTTAAAATTTTTTTTATAGTTACTTTTCTGTGTAACATTGTTACTTTTACAATTATTTTTTTTTGGCTCAATCGTGACCATCGATTTTTTTATTCTAGTGAAATCAAGAGTGTAGAGTCCTTCTTACCCTTCTCATTTTCAATACCCTTCTCATTGGATATATATATATATATATATATATATATATATATATATATATATATATATATATATATATATATATTATATATATATATATATATATATATATATATATATATATATATTTGGAAATGGTTAAGCTTTGGTGCACGTGATACCGAGAAGTTATGAGTAACACTTGAGATTTACTTTATTGATACTAATTATGCCTTATTATGTTATGTTAAATTAAAAAAGGATCAAAGAGGATAAGATCGACATTGAGAAATAGGATATGATGCTTAGGGGTTATGAGTAACACTTGGAGTGTTGTGGAATCACTTTTACATTGTGATGTTGATTTGTTTGATATGGCTCTTTCTATGATGGTCCTGTGATGATACGTTTGATATTTCTGTCTTACATTGAACAGCAAGGTGATCATAAGCGGATCTAGCAGATGATAATGATCTTTTGCATTGCATTTTGGGGGGCAATGAGCACGTGTGTTCGATTGTACAATAAACATATTTTTGGACTTGATATGTAGTTTCTATTCTCTTAGTCTGGCTATGTTTTGGGTTTGAGGCATTTGACCTCCCTTTTGTATAAGTTAATTTTCGCTGCAAACTTTCTACTTGTATAGTCTTTCTGTTTTATTGTTTTGAAAACTCAAGTTTTTACATGGGAACCACGATCCATGTTTCGTAGATAGATGGGAGACGCCGGCGATGAAACGTTCCGCTGTGATATATTTTTGTCAGGCCATCGATGCCTTTACGCTATTTTGTTTTATATATGTTGTTTGTCTTTCTACATGGGCGCCTAGTTTTAGGGTAGATGCTGCCGAAATGTCTACTCATTTATTTATTTCTCCTTTTTCTTTATCTCTTTCTTTTTTTTTGTAACACCCGAATTTCCTCCCGTACCTTGCGGTTTCGATTTCGTATAGGGGGTCGGAAATTCAGGGGTGTTACACTAGTGATTGAGTCTTTGCTACTGAGATTTCAAACACTTCAAGGTGCTACTATGAGTAGTGTTAATGGTAAGGAGATATCATCCTTGGAGATTGGTATGATTGTTGATGAGAATGCATCTATTGGGGATGGTAAAATCAATGGGAAAATCCATCAAAGAGAGGTAATAAAGAGAAAATTGAAATAAAGAGGGCAAGTGGGTATGGGAATAAGATTTGCTATCATTGCCACAAGAGAGGTCATGTTCAATATACTTGCAACAAGTTGAAGAAAGACCTTCAAAACTCAAAGCTTTTGAAGGAGATGAAGAAGCCAACTATGAAGGTTGATGGTGGTGAGAAAGTCAAAGGAAAGAAGAGGGAGGTTCCATTTGAGAAGACTAGAAAGCCAACAACTTTGAAGAAAAAGATTGTAAAGAAGAGATGATGATGGTGATTGTGTGTTTGACATCATACGCCCATATCATATTTGTAGAGACAAGAGTTTTTTTACAAGGGTGATGGCTTGTGAGAATGAGAGAGTGACCTTGCTTAGTGATGAGAAAGTTGTGATTAATTAAGTCCATTGGAGAGGTGCATTTGAGAATGCACAATGGCTTAGTAAGGAAGCTTAGGGGTGTGAGATACATTGCTAAGATAATGAGAAATTTAATTTCATTGAGGTGATTAGGGAAGAGAAGACTATGTACAATATGAAGACTCAAATTTATGGAGTCCTGAAGGTAACAAAGGGGAGCTTAAAGTCACCTAGTCTTTGTTGGCGGCATGCCTACGTCTCCTCCCCATGGAGTTGCATCCTCCACTGGGCTATCTAGTATCATATCAGGACTACTTAAAGTAATAGGGTCAGTCGTCAGGGCCGGTCCTAAGGGTGCGCAAGAGGGACCGTCGCCCAGGGCCACATGTCAAAAAAGCAAAATTAATAGTTGTAAAGGTCTATATAAGTTATTAATTACAAAGGAAAAGGGCCCCAATATAAAATTTTGTCCAGAGCCTCAATATATCTAGGGCCGGCCCTGTCAGTCGTGTGCAGGCAAACTAGTCCCTATATCCTTAGACTACCGTCTAATCTAAGGGTTGCCTTACAAACCCCTGGTATTCACTCTCCTTATCCTCGTCATAGTTCGACCCGGAATAACCACGAGCGCTCACATCGGGTCATCTAAAGGTGTAGGCACTTGGTGCAAGGTACTAGACTGTTTGGATTACTATGTCTGGCCGCTTGCTTTGCCTAGCACGGCGGGCTGATCTAGTTAGTAGTAACACTCCTCTCAGGAGGGTCCCCTCTCAATAATGTTGGTCTAGAGCTGTTGTTAGACAATAGACCCCTAAAGAAACCCTTACATCTACTATGTTTACCAGCCATTTTACCACATAATTATATAATAAAATAACAACATAA
This sequence comes from Amaranthus cruentus, assembly GCA_019425755.1. Taxonomy (NCBI): domain Eukaryota; kingdom Viridiplantae; phylum Streptophyta; class Magnoliopsida; order Caryophyllales; family Amaranthaceae; genus Amaranthus; species Amaranthus cruentus. The sequence continues at coordinate 14,526,974 of CM033455.1, forward strand.
GAATCTAATTATTGATTTATTGGTTGAGTAACTAATATGTATATTAATATTAAATAAACTACAACTATTATTAATTTTATAAATTACTATTAATTATCCATGCAAAAAAACATTTTTATTTAAACTTAATAAATCGTTAATGATTAATTAAACGAAATTCATATTTAATTAAGCTAAAATTATTAATTAAACTAAACAAAATCAATATCATGTAAATTATTAATTAAATAATAAAGTATATTAATATAAAAAAGAAAAAAAAATCAGAAATACGGTACGACTTGCCTATTTTCTTATTTTTTAAATAATTTTACGAAGATACGATTCAAAATCACCTTAAATTGTCATTTATGTACCAACTTCCTTGTTTCTAAGCTTTGAATATAAGAGAGTGATTTTTTGACTTTTATAGAGTTAGTAATGTTATAGAGTGGAATGAAAGTATTTATAAGGAAATTATACGTAAGGGCTTTTAAGTAATTTCATCAAAAAAGCTGGAGACACAAAAAAAAAGGATGAGACATTTAAAAAGCGGGTAAATTAATATATTTACTACATAAAATATTCAATTTTTCTTAATTTTCATCAACGGCCCCTTTGAAATTATCTATATATAGGAAACAGAGGGAGTACACAAGGTTGTTAGAAATGAAATCCATCCATGGATCGATAACAGTTAGGATTAAAATTACTAGAATCGTATCGTAGGATCATAAGTTCTTACAAATATGATATGCTACATGATAATTCATGATTTATCATATTTGTTCATTTTAGTTCAATTTTAATGTTTTGAGCTATAAATAGAGATTTATTTAAATTTATCTTTTAATTGTTTAAAATAAATATTTTTGATAATGATGATATATGAGCTATGATAATCATTTATGAGCTGCGAATCAGTTGGTACTTAAATTTTCAAAATTGTATGATGATATTTATATTTATAACTTATAATTCTTCTAATTCAAAGTTAATTTCTTATTTTACTTTTTGCACGTTTATCAATGCACTAATTCAATAAATAATATTTTTAATTGTGCATAATTGAAAATTATATTAAGTTGATATTAATAACTTTTATATTGAGACGAATTAAACAAGATCACATTTAACTATATTTGATTTCATATAGTAAGAATTAATTGCAAATTAAGAGTAAAATATGAATAATACTTCATTCAAAAAGCAAATGAGAGATTAACTTTGAATTGGAACGAGTATTATATAATTAAGTATAAAGATACTCCCTCCAATTACATTTAGATGTCTCATTTGTTTGGGCATGATTTTTAAGGGTGGTGTGAGATCCATTAAAAAGTTAGTAGTTGAGGTATTTTAAATGATTATATTAATTGTAAAGGTGGTAGTGGGGGTATTGTAAGTAGAAAAATTGAGGTATTTTGGACATTACTTGTGTGAACATAGGGTATTTAGACAAAAAAAAAGATTGACAAAAAAGTAAATGTGACAATTGATATGAATTTGCCAAATAAAGAAATGTAACAACTAAATAGAATCGGAAGGAGTACAATATAAATAAAAATTTGATTGACACTACTTAATCTAGATCATTCGCTTGTTCTTGAATTGTAGAGTCATAAGATCATAAATCAAAATCGGAATTCTGATAACCAGGGAATATATAAAAGAAAAAATTTCATAAAATTGATATTGTAAAATTTAGCATTTTGATTAATATAACCCAATAGAATCTCATTTGAGAATATTTTTTATCAATCTAGCACAACAGTTTTAGTTTAATATAATCTGATAGTACATTCTAAAAATGACAATGGGAGTAAAAGCTTACAAAATGCAAGTATTAAAACACCAATGTAGAAAAACTGTACTAAAGTAGATTTGTCTAAAAATATTCCGATAAACCAAAACTAATAACAACTCAACTCAAAATAATTCTAATGTGAAAATTTAATCAAAACGTCAAAATATTTTCTTAAACATTAAACTTAAGATATCATATCATCCATCAAAATACAATAGAATTACTTCTTCTGTCCTTTTTAATTTGCACCTTAATCTATTTAATTTGTTCCATTCATTTTGCATCCTTTTTTATGACAATGACTCCACTTATTCTTTAAATCTCATTTACAAACTTATTTTTCTTTCCATCTTAATTCTTAATCAGTCATTTCTATCATCCACTTGTTCTTGTCTTATTCTCTAACTAAATTTCACTCTCCAGTCAATTACTCCCAAAATAAAATGAGTGCATTCTCATAAGGACGGAGGGAGTGCTATTTAGTTTATACCTATGACTCTATCGGCCCATTTGATAGATAGTAATGGGAATGACAATTAGTGTAATTTTGGTTAAAATATCTCTTGGCTATCGTGATAGCCACGCTCGTTCAATTTTAATCATCTTATTTTCTTTATAAAATTCATTCCAATACACTACTATAAGGAGAGGTGATATGAAATAATAATAAAAATAAAAAAAAACTTAGGGCAATGTGTAAGTACTAAATCCTGTATGAAAAAAAAAGTGTAAGGTATGGTACATGGTTGAAGTCCTTTTGACATAAAAAAGTCAGAATCACACATAAGATGGAGCAACCGTAGCATTGAAAAACACATCCAAAAACAGCTCAATTTAGGTTAATTACCTTAAAGTCAAATCATGCAAGCGTAAGCAGTAGGCAGTAGGCATTAGGCTCTGTTTTGTGTAGCCCCCGCTTTGATTGATTCTCTCCACCCTATTCCGTACTTTTGTTTCCTTAGCGTCAGACGCGGTTTTCAGACCTGCAAGCCAGTTGTGCAACAGCTGGTGTTTTCTCCCTTTTTTTTTTCTTTTTTTTTTTTTTACAACTTTACTATCACTGTTCTATTAATATTGGGTTTCCGCGTTTCTTTGAACTTACCAATCATGCTCTACGTGATTCTCTTTTTTTTTTTTTTAGTTTGCAACACTGTACCACACAACTAGATTCCACTCCTAGCAAGAATAGCCCGTCTATTATATTAAGAAACCAACTCAATTAAAATTTTAGTTGATGACTGAGATCTTAAAATATTTTATACTCCTTTCTATTCTTCGTACTAGTTTCATTTATTTTTCGGTTATTATTCACTAATCACTCTTAATTTGTATTTTGCTCTTAATTTATAAGTTAAAATATAGTCATGTGGGATCTTATTTTATTCGCCTCAAAACAAAGATTATTAATATCAATTTTTTATAATTTTTAATAATGCACAATTAAAAATAATAAAGGTTAAAATGTTACTCTGGCATGTGTGAAAAAGGTAAATGGGACAAGTAGGGTGAATAGGAGGGAGTATATTCTAACACGCCCTTCCCACCAGAATCTTTTGGATTAGAAATGTGGATGCAACACAAGCCCTTATCATACCTGACGCGAAATATTACACTTAAATTTGAGAGGGGATTGAGTTTTGTTAGTCGATATGTTAGTTTTTCTAGTGTTTTAAGAGTTAGTCTTGTTAGTCGGATACGTTAAATGGTCAAACGATGTTACTGAATTAAATATATATATATATATATATATATATATATATATAGAGTTAGTCTTGTTAGTCGGATACGTTAAATGGTCAAACGATGTTACTGAATTAAATATATATATATATATATATATATATATTTTTGTTTAATTATATACTAGTTTATTCTGCTTCCTCTAATAATGTATCATTTGCTTTATGACTCTATCCAATACACTTATTCAATCCTTAATATCTTTAAATATGCATAATTAAAAATTATGAAACTTTAAATAAATAGTGTCCAAATTAAAAAGCAAATAATATATTAATAATGAATAATAACTGATTATCATAGCAATGAGAAGTTAGCAATGTAGAAGTGTTATTTTTTTATTATTAGTTTAAACAAGCAAAATTAAGGACTAAAATAGAAATATTTAAAAATTTGTTGAAATAAAAGAATAATTATTGGATTTTAGTCGTATGGTCTTAGACCAGGCAGTCTCCTTACTCCTTCCTATGATACTATATATATTTTAATAATGTGTATATCTATCTGTATCTATAAGGATAAATTCTCCTGTTAGTTTTATGTACTGTTTTATAAATCCAGGAAGGTGCGTGCGAAAGAATCCAATGTTGGGATATACCTTCAAAAATCCTAGAAAAAGATAATGTTCCCTTCAATTTACTTCTTTTACTATATAGTTTTGCCACCATGTGGCCTCTCCTCCCTTTTATAAGCCTTTCTTATTCTCTACTTGTAGACATGTAGTCGAGAATTGGAGATTAATCATACACTACTCATTATCATAATACCCAATGTATTTCGCTTATATAAAAATTATAGTCAGCGTCTGAGGAAGGAAGAACTACAGCAGTTCATATCCACAAAGGAGAGTACGGTTAAAAAGTCACCCGGCTCGAGAAAAGTCTCCAGAGAGAGAAAAACATGCAATAAAAGTTAAATATTAGGATATTTTACATATTAGGGTTACTGGTTTAGTATATAGCAAAAAAGGATAATCATGTGAGATTTTATTTTATTCGTTTCGCCACATACATTTATTATATGTAAATTTTATAATTTTTAGTTTTTTTCGAATTTAAATGCAAACAATCCGACCAACACATTAAACCGCGTAAAAATTATCAAGAGCAAATAAATACTTTGTTTTTATATAACCAGTATAAATTATGTAAATACATTAACTTTCAATAGGGAAATATTTCTTTTAGCACGGGATCGACTAAAGAAAAAAACATGGTACTCCCTCCGTTTCTTTTTGTTTGTCTACTTTAAGTTTGTTCACTTTTAGATAGAGAAATTTAAATTAGATTTTTGAAGTATATATTGATGATAAAATATATTCATGTGAGATCTTGTTATATTTGTCTTGATGTAAAGTTTTTTAATATGTAATGTTTATAATTTTTTATGATGCGTACTTAGTGATATTAAGGCTTAAAATTTGCTAAAAAAATGCGTGCAAAAGGTAAACTGGACAAATAAAAAGGAACGGAGAGAGTAAGAATTTAACTCAAGACTTTTGTTTATATATATATATATATATATATATATATATATATATATATATATATATATATATATATATATATATATATTATATATATATATATATATATATATATATATATATATGATCAATAAGAAGGGGTGTGAAAATAGGAAGGATAGGAAGGAGTAGCTACCGTTGATTGATTAAGATCTAACGGTCGAAAATAAATTTGTCATAGCAGAAGATTTAGTAACACATGTTTATGAAGAAAGCATCACACATTAATTTAGAAAACATCACACTTTCAAGTGACACATGTTTATACGGAAAGTATCACATATTAATTAAGAAAGCATCACAATTTTTTTTCTGTTCTCAAACGCGTGCAAGATGAACCATTGATCTAAGATCTAATGGATAAAATTCCTTCATATCTTTCTTATTTTCAATTAATTCCTTCCTATTAGATCATAAATATATATATATATATATATATATATATATATATATATATATATATATATATATATATATATATATATATATATATATATATATATATATATATATATATATATTATTTCATTACAATTTATATTAGATTGTTGTTAAGGAACAATTATTTCAATTAAATTTGCAGATAAATAATAAACTTTTTCAATTTTATCTACTTTTAAATCAATACTGAAATTGGCTAAAATTCGAATTTGAATTTTATTGTTAGCTAAACTCGAAAATTAAACCAATTTTAGATTTTCAAATGAAATCATCGTTCTCAAACATAATATAGACCTCTATAGTTTATCCGCCACGAGTACAATGTTCACCGACAGTGCATCCTCGACTATAGTCGTTGGCCGGTTGACCAACCTTAGCCTTTTTATGAACCCTATCCTTCTCTAAAGCACCATAACTTATGTCATCTGCTTGGGCTGGTTCACAAACCAAAGAAGAAATCAACATTACGGTTAAAATAATTGAAGCCAATGATTTTCTTGAAATGCCCATTTTATTAAATTAAATCTTGTTAAATTGAATAAATGAGAAACAATAAAAAAACTTTTTTTTATTTTAGTTTGTCTAATTAAGTTTTTCACTAATAGCTATTTATAATGAAAATTAGTTTTGTATTATTTGCTAAATTTAAAATGACTTGAATTATAACCATGAATTATTTAGGTTTTTATTTAGAAATTGATATTTCTAGAATTAGGCCTAATGCTAAAGTTTGTGTACTAATTTAAGGTTCATCTATTATAGGGTTACTAGTATAGAAACTCGTGCAATGCACGAATTTGTTAGTGCGAAATATATATAAAAATAATTTTAAATAATAATGTAAGTACTATATACTATCGTTCTTAAATTTACCAAATTCATGATTTTTTAAATCATTACTGATGTTTATTTTAATTATTTACCTGATACATAACTTTTTTTTTCATTCAATTGAACATATTAAATTCTAAGTTAACAAAATACAATTGCTATAGTATATCATACAAATACTTTACCTAATTTGATTTCAAACTTCAACAAAAATATTGGATTTTAAATTTGATGAATATTTTCATGGCTCTTTAAATGATGACACTTGAAATTTTTCAAGATTTTTATATTATTGTATATGATATGATGTATGATTACCTTAACAAACTTAATGTATTTGGGTATTCCAATATAGATACTGTCACCATAAGACTATCTCATTTAAGAATAATATGTACACAATTTATGGTTTGCAAATATTTCAATTAGAATGAACCGTTTAGCCCTTAAAGAAATAATTTAATCTTTCGTAAATCAAATAAATTATTCGATCTTTTAGATTGGATACCAGATATTTTTATTAAAGATCCGAGGGAGCTATTTGCCATCTAGAAGACTTTCATAGGCGTGTAGCTCCTCTATTGATTGTATTAGATTGTACTCCCTTTGTTCCTAGAGATGTTCTCATTTGTCATTTTATAGTGTTTTATTAGTTGTTCTCATTAGGAATCTTTCTATTTATGTCACAAATTTTAAATACAAATAACCTTATTTATACTCACTTTAATATTTTTATAATGTTTATGGATCCCACATATCTTCCACTAACTTCAATTTAATATTTTAATATTCTTTATGGTCCTCACATGTTTCTCATTAACTTTATAAAACTATTTTTTATTTGTTCTGATTCTCATATATTTTCCACTAACTTTCTTTGAATATTATTTAAATGCATATGGTCCCTACTTTTTTCAATCAAATTTATTATTCAATTAAATTATATATCCACTATCTAAAATATTCTATTTTTTTTTTAATTCCCGTGAGCATTCCTTATGGGAACTTTATTAGGAAACGGAGGGAGTAGTACTATGTAGGAATGGACATGGTTTTGGTCCCTAAGGGTTAGATTTGATCATATCCTAATTTAAGGTTCTAAATTCACCTATTTTTGGACCCATGGGTCTGAGTTCGAAATTTCCAAACCCTATTGATTTAGGGTCGAATCTGAATCCAATAAAAAAAAACAAGATTTGGATCTTGATCTTGTCGAACCCGAACCAGATGCGATCCATGATCGTTCCTAGTACTATGTTATCAATATGCGAATTTTAGAGGGCAACCACACACGCTAAATAATGGCAGCTTGCCCTGAATCGAATTTGAAGCATGTGGTTGTCCTTTTATAATTGTTGAATGCTTCCTAAAATTGATGAACCACCATAAAATATAAAGGTATATGATGCAACACACTAACCCTTTTACTATTTAGTATTACTATAGCAAATAGACATCTAGCTGACATTCAAAATCATATCAAACAATTGAATAGAATTTATATGAAACATACCTTTTTTTCAAATGAATGGTAAGTTTAATTAGACATAATTTTCATCATGCCTTATTATGACTTCAATTAGGCATAACTTTCCAAGGGACTATGCTAAGTCTCCTATACAACATTATCTACATTTATAAAGTTTTTGCATACATGATCTTATGTTGTGTTGATTGTCACTAATTACTTCCTAATAAATCCTACAACTATGAAGTTTTTGCATACATGACCTTATGGTGTGTCATCTACATCAACTACGAAACCAACAAAAAGTGGTCATTGTGTGAAATTATTGGTATTTCATTAACAATTATAATTCACGCATTTTCAGCAGGCACAAAACGCATATTTTGTGCCTTTCTATCTATTGATTTAAATTTGAAAAATTTTAATTAAATTTAAACTTTTGTATTTAAAATACATACGTAAATTCATTTGCATTGCGCTTACTTTAAAAATGTCGTGATTATATTGAAACTAACCTATTTAAAAGTTTGTAGATATAAAAAAAAAACTACAAATACAAAGTTTGTCAAAGTTATGGTCAAAGGATACAGTAGTATATCAATATGATTATGAATGGCGTGGTTGGTGATTGTTATTGATACATACTGCAGAGAAAATCCAGCTGCTCCTGCTTTTGATTTGGGTGTTATGAAAGTCACACTTTTGTTGGGTGACCCTTTTCCTGGCAACTTCTCAAGGTACTACTATACTAATACAACCGTACTTGTCCTCTTAATTATCTAACGTCAAGAGATAAGGACACCTTCTTAATTACTCCATTTAATTAGCTACTGGTACTTATTACTTAAAAGTACATGTGTTTATTCGGGTCATCCGGTTGATTTCGGGTCAGGTGTTTCGGGTCAGTTTGAAATCGGGTTCTGTGTTCACATTGATTTTTACATAATTGTAGATCCATTTTAAAGTCGGGTCAAATCGAGTTCGGTTATAAAGTCGGGTGTCTATCGGGTCATCGGGTCTGTTTTGAACACCTCTACTTAAGTGTCTGTTTGGTAATCGGTACTAAATAATTGGAATAATAATGAAAATTTAATGTAATTTTTATAGAAATACTTTTAATTACAAATTTAATGGTCATGCTTATTTTCCTTCAACAATCTCATTTTCTTCACAAAAGTCATTTCAATGCGTTATCATTTCAACATTTGTTATTAGTGGTAATGAAAATTGGTGAAATTTTTTTTTTTATGATTAATTTTTCATTACCATGAGAACGATATGATACAAATCATGAAAAATTACACTATAATTTATTGTCATTATCACTAATTAATTAGTACCGTTCACCAAACAGACCCTATATTTTTTTATTTTTTAATTGCTAATATTCCATTTCTCACTAGTTCTTACTTCTTTGTCGGCATTCTTTTCCATTTTCTTGCAGCACAAGAAGTTACAGCAATTGTTTAGCGTATGTTTCTAATAGATTGTCACTATTTTTTTTTCAGTGTCTGGTCTTAAAGTTTTATAGGTTCTATGTCAAATGATAAATTGAGTCTTTCTTATAAAAATTTTATAATATAAAAATAAATTATTCCCTCTATTCTTTTTTGTTCTTTTTATTTACTTTTGCTCGGTTTTTAAAGCAAAATTTAAATATTAATATTTCTAAAAAAACACAATAAAAAATGGTAAAAAAATACATATTTAAAATATATACATTACGACGAATCTAACGAGATCTCCATACGGATATATTTTATCTTCAAAATATATTTTAAAGATAAAATATGTCTCAAAAGCATTAATCAAATTTCTTAAGGTGGAATATATATATATATATATATATATATATATATATATATATATATATATATATATATATATATATATATATATATATATATATATATATATATATATATATATATATATATATATATATATATATATATATATATATATATATATATATATATATATATATATATATATATATATATATATATATATATATATATATATATATATAGCATTATTAGAAACACAAAAATAAAATATGGGATATCATCAAATCTATCATATAACATTATGAAAGTTTCTCTTCCCCGATAATAAAAAATAGATTTATAATTAGCAAAGAAAGGGAAATTGAAACTCATCCACTTTTCCGGCACTTACTAGTATACGACATTATTACATCTTTTATTTTTTTAGGCCTTTTTCTTCGTAGAAATGAGTCTCTTACTACACCAAATTTTTAGGCATGAGCCCTGTGTGGCAACCCTTTTGTCCTACTCTCAGATCGACTCTATTCAATTTGCTATAATTTTCTTTATAAAAATGTCCATATTATTTTTATTCTCATATATACATTTCAAAAATTCATTAATATCATCTGCATAATTCAAATAGTCCATCATGTCATAATCTTTGTATTAAAACTTTAATAATGCAAATACAAATTACAAAGAGAGAATTTGTATATATCCCTTTGTTGATGACAAAAATAAACTTACAAATAACAATACTAAATTAACTTGAAGATTGCTTTGTAACGACAACCGTTATTCGGAAACTTGATACTTGTTGTAGGCGTGTGATCACTTTCCTTTTGTGATAAATCCCCCCACAAAGGTACTTGGGTTGATGTTTGGAAATTCACAATGAGATACAAACAACACAACACACTCTTAGTACTTAGAGTGTGCCACTTAACAACAATGGGTTTAGAAAACTATAAGGTTTGGAAGCTCTAAACAAGAGTTAATTACTCTCATGGAAAGAATACAAGCAAAAGAGAATAAGAGAAGAAGAATTCAGAAAAGGTGTAACTTCTACTCAACACCAAGCCTCTATTTATACTACAAGAGTATAGCTAAGAGTCATGGCCTTAATAATCACCCTTAATGATCAAATTGATGATCATACATTCAATACCATTAATCTATGACATTCATGAGTATTATACTCCTTAATATTCTCTTATAACTCCAGAAATCAAGAGACATAAGTATAGGAATCCAAAGCATTCACTCAAAGAAAACCGAAATAATCCAACGGTCAAAACAGAGGAAAAAGTCGAGTTGGCTTATCCTCCAAAGACCAGCACAACCGACTCGGCTTTAGCTGCTGGACAAAATCACATTTCTAGTACCTAAAGTCGAGTCGGCTTTAGGCCCCAAAAAGTGAAAGCCCAGTCGGCTTTATTTGCTGACTCGCTTTTCCAAATGTTCTTTTGTCCTTTCCTTTGATCCCCTTTTTGGACCACGTAATTTAATACTTATTGTCCCTCTACTTTAGTAGTACTTAGTGATTATAAACTTTGGATTATTAGACACTAAATGTTCAACACTTTGTGTAATATATAGTACAACTGTGATAATTTCTTGAGCACATAGATAGTATGATACTCTTTGTGTCCTAAAAATATTGTCACATTTTTCTTTTAGCTTATTCTATTAAATTTGCCTCATTTTTAATTTTAGTCATAAATAACATTCTTTTTTTAAATTTTTATCTGCATATTGAACTTATTTTCTCATCTAATTCATATACTTTCACTCAAAATATTTTTTTAACATTTTTAATCACTTTCGTTGATTTTAGTTTTACTTTACTTGAGAAGTGGTGGATCCAGGGTCCGGAGTCTCAGTGGGCACCAATTTATTTGTAAAAATACGGCCTCGCATAAAAAGAAATGAAACAAATTAAATCAACTGACCTAATTAAAAATTGAGATAAATTAAATAAATAAGACAAAATTACTAAAATGAGAGAGTATTTTTTATCATCAAAAGACTTCCGTATTAATTTTACACTTTTACTCTTACTAATAGAAAATTCTACTTTAATTTAAAAAAAAATGCCTAGGAGCGCGTGACCCGTAAGCCCTAATGTGACTCCACCATTGTACTTGAGGCTATTTCTTTGGAACAAAAGAGGTACATTTCAATTAATTCTTTTCATGACTAATGCCATATAATCCATTTGTGTCTCTCAATTTACATCATTTTTATTTTATTTAAGTTGTTACACTGTTTTTTACAATATTTTCTTATTTGAAATTAAATTGTGACATTTATTTTGAATCTCATATAGATATTTAAACTCTATTTATATACAGTTGAATCTCTTTCTTTATTATATTCAATCATACCACACAGATTGAGTACTAGCTCTATAACTTATTTCTAAAGCTTATATAGTAATGTCAAACGTGGCATTCTAATATAGATTAATTTTTATTCCTTTCATAAATAAATTTAGATTTCATTTTAATATAAAATCCATCATTAAAAAGTTAAGAGTGGCTTAGTATCAGTATTAGAGCTTTAACTCTGACAACAGTGTAAAAAGTATAAATTTTGAAAACTACCCGTGAAAGTATCTACAATGACTCAATAGTATTTTTTTGGATGGAGTTATTTCCTATTCTAAATTATTTTGTATATTTATAAGGAAAACTTATTGAGAATAATTTTATAAAAATTTTAATTTTTGATTAATATATGAGTAATTCTAACTACATGATGCTTGCTAAAAAACTCGTGCATAGTAAAAATAAAAAATATGTATAAGAAAACTTTTTCAAATAATAATGCAAGTTTATAATATCGTTATTAAATTTACTGATAGAATTTAGAAAGTGGGTCTGGGCAATCCAAACAAGGATGAGAAGAAGTAGTCCACTCATAAACCCAAAGAACAATTGGTAATAGTAGGAGTTACTCCTTGAGTATATAATGTGATGCATACTCTTCTCTTTCTCTGATGTGGGACAACTCACATGTGGGTAACACATGGGCACTTCAACATTTACCAAATAATGACTTTTTTAAACAAAAATATAATTACTAACGTTTTTTTAATTATTTACGCAATACATATAACTTCTTTTTCATTCAATTGAACATATTAAGTTCTAAGTTAACTACTCCCTCCAAATTATTTACTCAATATTTACATAACTTCTTATCATTCAATTGAACATACTAAATTTTAAGTTAACTAAAAAGAATTACTATAATAAATCATACAAATACTTTACGGAATTCAGCTTCAATTTTTCAACAAAAAAATATGCATTAGACTTTACATTAGATAAGTATTGTCATATAACCAACTAATCTTTTGATCTTATTTTCCATCCGAAAACAAAAAATACATTAAGTTAAAAAGTTTACAATATTTATTTTCTTAATTATCGTTATACGTTTAAATTTATTCATTTACCATTTTTGTCATACTATATTATTACTAAACAAAAATTAATCATTTCACCATTTATTATACGTTTTTAGAAGACAACTTTATAACATTGTATGATGACTTCTCTATCTTGATTTAGAATATTTTGAAGTAAGTAGAAGTGAGAAATACTCCCTCCCTTTCAGTTTACTTGTCCCATTTTCTTATTTGGCATTATCTAACTACTTATCCTATTTTCTTTTTTGGCTATCCTTTTTTTACCTAAATACCCCCACTTTTCCAATTTCCAATACCCAACTACCACCTTTACAATTAATTTAATCAATTAAAATACTCAACTACCACCTTTTTAATGGACCCCACTCAACCCTTAAAATTCGTGAAAAGTCAAATGGGACGAGTCAACTGAAACGGAGGGAGTAAGAGAAAACAAAGATAGTGTATTATGATATAAAAATGAGTAACATCTGTCACCCATAGAATGAACTTTCCTGTTTGACTTAAAAGGGATATGCATATGCTAATCTAAGCCTACCATCTATAAATACAACACCATTGTCCCATCTCATTCTCCCCATTTCCATCTTTAGCATATCCAAATTTCTTCATCATCTCTAATAGTAATAATCAACAAATTAACATAAACAATTTAACTATATATAAATTAGATAGCTATCAAATTCAATAGTAATATATAATGGTGAAATCAGAAGCAGCAAAAAATCAAACAGAATCATCACCCATCAGCAAATCATCAACAACATTATTAAAGAAGAAATACAAAGGAGTAAGAATGAGAAGTTGGGGATCATGGGTATCCGAAATCCGAGCACCCAATCAAAAGACCCGAATCTGGTTAGGTTCTTACTCAACCCCTGAAGCAGCTGCACGTGCATACGATGCTGCCCTCTTATGTCTTAAAGGCTCTTCCGCTACTTCTAATCTCAACTTCCCTCTTTCCGCCTATTCAAACTGTCCTCTCATTCCCACTAACACTAATCTCATTATGTCCCCTAAATCTATTCAAAGAGTAGCTGCTGCTGCTGCTTCTGCTTCTGCTTCTGCTTCTGTTACACATCATCCATTACCATCATCATCAGATGTATCATCATCATCCATGTCATTGTCATCATCATCCCCATCATTGTCATCATCATCTCCTGAACAGGTCATTGATGATAGTAATAGCATTTGTCTTAATAATTCATCATCAATGGGTTATGATGTGGGGATCAATGATTCATGGCCATGGTTTGATTTGTCACCTAAATGCATTCATCCTGATTCATTTTTCTTTAATCCTCCTACTATGAATATGTTTGATATTGAACAGTTATATGATGAAGGTGATATTCCTTTGTGGAGTTTTTGCTGATGTTACCTCCATTCTGAAATACTTACTGCTCAAAAAATATCAGTATCCTTCTTAGCTAAATATATACTTCATTCATTTCATTTTTTCTCTAACTCTTATTTATTTATATTCCCTCTGTACCTCTTAATTTATATTACTTTTTATTTTAGTTTGTTCTACTTATTTTGCATCTTTCTTTTGCAATGACCCTACTCTTTTTTTAATCTTATCCACAAACTTACTTTCTCTTTTTATCTTAACCACTCGTTTCTATTATCTACTTTTTTTTTTTTCTGATTCTCCAATTAAATATCTCTTTCTACTAAATTAGACCCAAAATAAAATATAAAATACATTCTCATAGAGACGGAGGGAGTATATATTGAATAATAATTATATAGTAGCTGGCTAGTATTAATATGTTGTTACATCTATGTATTCAAGTTATTAGCATTAATATTGTATACGATGAATTAATAGACAAAGGGGACAATAAACCCCGTATACTTACTAGTTAATTTTTTTTTGAAATATACTTACTTACTAGTTAATTAGATTGGGGTCTGCCATTTTTTTGGACCTCATTTATATTATAAATGTATAATTATGTGCAAATGAAATGTATTCACAAATTCTTTATTTGTAAGTGCATTGAATTAAACTTATAATAAACTGATACAGTTTTGTTTGTAAAAGAATACTCTACTTTATTATTGTATTCCCTCTCTATGTTCCAATTTTTTTTTATTTGCTATTTTGGTCGGTTCTATTTATTATTTCTACCAAATATTTTTCTATTTTTTTTATTATTTTAATCATAGTTAATCGTTTATTTTTACTAAAGTTGGACAAAACTGTCTTTACGTTTTTATAAAATCTCAATATATTTTATTTTTTAGTCTCTATATGTTTTTTACTTGTAATTAAAACCGGTCAATATAAAATATTTTATCATCTATCTTATAATATTAATACAATTGCAGATCTCATTTTTTTTTATAATTTTCATGGCTATCTAGTTATTGTTCCTCTTGTTAGTTTTCAGTATTTCGTTTTTTTCGTATAAGTTATTCTGATTAGCCGTAATCTCATCATTAAACTAAAAAAGTTCACATCCTTAAATCAAATGGTGCAATGTCATATGAAAAGAGCGTATATATCTTAGCGGCAAGAGATATATATTGTCACTATCCAATCAAAAATCGTCCCCAGTTCGTCCCTATGGGGGACATAGGGATAAAATGACAATTATATTGATTTTGCCCTTTATTATCCTTTATTTATTAGATTGTTAAAATTCCTTATCTTATAGAAGTATATGTAAGTTTTAAAGTGATGCAAATGTAACAATTTGGCTTATATAATCAATTTTCTTTTACAATGCCAAGAAGCATGAAGTATTTTTGTAAATGCATAGAAAAGGGTGCATGAGGGCCTTAATTTCCATATTTTTGATTTGAATGTTGTTGTAGTCAAACTATATTTCATACAATGCCAGCAAATTATAACGACAAATGATCCATTTCTGATCTCCCCACTAGTCTTTATTTATTGGACTCATATAGCATAGTTGGTTTCCAATATTAATAGTCAAAGGAATGGGAGGAATATTATTTATAACGCTTGTTATATTATATCATTCTCTATTTCAAATTTTAATATTATATATGAAATAATTAAGGAAACTAAAATAAATTTTTCTGTTTATTTAAGTTTGCATGATCATATGACTTAAATATATAAATATTATTTTTTGAGTTATAAGTGAAATTCAAAGGATTAGATAGAATAACTCTAAAAAGAGTTTAAAGTCAGAATTTACCATATAAATAAAAACATAAATTGTTTTGGCAACTAATAATAACAAAAATTGAATCAAAAGAAACATAGGGAAACGTGGATAGAAAAGCTTTTATACTAGGCTTTTTTAGATAACAAATTAAAACCTATTTTTAGTATGCTAAAATTGTTATATACTTGCTATAATATGAGAAAAATTGAAAATATAAACAAATACTAGCTCATTAGTTATTATTGTAAGAATACATTCGCTTCAGTCGATGAAGGCCTTTGAAATCATCTATCGAATATGCTTAAAAATTTTAATTGACTTCTCGAAATTTACTTTTTAGTTATAGAACTTTAAATTAAGTTGGTCATTTAACTAACTTAATTTGTTCAAGATCTGTCATTAAACATCATATATATAATTAACAATAATAACTAATAATAAAAAATAATCTTTCAAAAAAAATAATAATGTATTGAAATTAAGATTAATTAAATAATTAATTAGGTGAACCATTAGTGTGATTGAGTTGCATGGCTGATAGTAAAATTATAATGCACATGGACTGCCTTTATACATGCAAGCAAAGGGATGGGTGCATGGGGCTCCATCCCTTCTTCAAATGTTTTCTTCCCTTTTACATTGCATTTAGCCTCTTCAAAGATGCACAAGTTATTGTTCATATGTGTTTTGTGGGTCCCATATTAAAAGATTTGGACTATATTAGTACTACTTAGTATGTTGCTCATGTGGGGCCTTTTTTTGGCTAAATTAAGGATAACAATGCCAAAATCTGCCATTAGTTGCACATTAGCATGGGCCCTACCAAGGGGTGGATCTAGCACATGTCACTGATGTCAGTTAATATTACTTAAAATCAAAATAAAAAAATAAAAATTTGAACGAGACGGTCTCATTATGAGACAGTCAATTTGGACTGATCCGATTTGCGCGTGCAACAACGTTTCAATTTTCTAGGCATTTATCAATTTTGACTTTAAAGGTAAATTTTGAAAATTAATACCTTTAAGGTCAAAATTGATACCTTTAATATCAAAATTGAAAAGTCCCAGAACATGAAAAAAAACCCATGTTATTACACGCGCGAATTAGGCCGGCTCAAATTGACGGTCTCATTATGAGGTCGTCTCGTCCAAAACCAGCTGAATTAAATATTATATAAAAATATATGTATTCTAGATGAATTTGTCTATAAATTTTCTTCCACGTATGTATCTAAAGATTAAAACCCAATATATGAATTTTACTTAAATTAACATCACTTATTTTTTTAGATCAGTCGTTGGCGCTACCTCTACATATTTTTGGTTAACTTTTGGTAAAGAATAGTGCACATGATGGATGCACTTGCTAGTTAATATGCTTGATTCTCATGCATGCTATTGCTAATAATAATGTTGATCGAATAGGACATGTCATGTGCTCTTAGAGCATCGTTTTAAAGTTTGTTCATCATTCTTCTGTTTATACATCACCTTTCATCATTTTTTTCTTCGTTCCTACGGAATGTTTTCCGATTCTTATTTTGGGTTTAAAGTATAAGCTAGCAACATTTTTAAAAAGTGTATGTATTAACGACTTTAGAATCTACCATTACATTAAAAGTGTTATTTTTTTGTTGAGTATTTAGAATATGTTAAGACAATGTTCAATGAATTAATTAAATAATACTCACTCCGTTGTTTAAAGAAGTTCTCATTTGTCATTTTGGTGTGTTCTATTTGTTGTTCCCGTAGAAAATCTTTCCATTTATATCACAAATTTTGGACAAAAATAATCTTATTCATACTTACTTTAATATTTTTATAATGCTTATATCCTCCACTAACTTTAATTTAACAATTTAATATTCCTTATAGTCCCTACATGTTTCCTATTAATTTTACAAAACTAATTTTTTATTAGTTGTGGTCCCCATATTTTTTTCCACTAACTTTCTTTTAATATTTTTTTGATACTATGTGGTCCCTACTTTTCTCCAATCAAATTTATTATTCAATTAAATAATATCCACTATCTAAAATATTTTATTTTCTTAATTCCCGTGAACATTCCTTTTGGGAACTTCATTAGGAAATAGAGGGAGTAAACTAAGCAAGAACCTAATAAAAAATTTGGTCTGAAAAAGTCAAAATTGTTTGTTTGAAGTTGGTAACTGCGAACAAAAGGAAGCCAATGTCATAACTTTAGAAGGGATGGAAAAAGTGAAAGTCGTGTTTGTTTGCAGTTACTAATTGCGAGCAACAATGTTTTTATTTTTTTCTATCCCTTCTAATTACTTCTTTGTCTCACTTTTGTTCGCAGTTATTATAATTTAGTGCGAACAAACAATATTGACTTTTTTGACTATTTTTTTTGTTCGCAGTTTTTAACTGTGAATATACCTAACCTCAGGCTCAGACATAAAAACGCTTATTTTCAAAATTAAGTTTACCCGAAGCTTAAATTTTTATTTTTTTGTTAAAATTGCTTAATTGTTTCAAATTTTCAGTTAGGTTTGACCATCTAAGAGGCCTAGTAAATCAGTTGGGTGAGCCTAAATTCATCTAGAGGTCATCTATTCAACTTCTCGTACTCTAGGATTAGTAAGTATTTACAGCCCGTTTGGTTAGCGGTACTAAATGGTAGTAATGAGAATGATTTATAGTGTAAAATTTCATCAAAAGTTCCATATCATTCTCAATATAGAATAAAAACAAGGCCGCATCGCATCGCATCGGCCGCGCTGTAAAGGTTTTCAAAACAAACGAACCGATATTTCCCGAGTTGTAAAGATCTAAAAAAATCGTATTTTGGGCCGCATTAAGGGATATCTTATAGTTTTGACCGATATATTTAGCCGATATGATAACCGCATCACTCCCGTTACCGCATCAGCGTTCCGTTACCGCGATCGCAACCGCTACCGCATTTGTACACTATGATTCTCATGGTAATGAAACTTTGATCACAAAAAAAAATTATTTACAAATTTCCATTACCACCGAATACCACATCTCCCAATGGTAATGCATTTTGAAATGAATTTCATGAAGAAAATGAGATGATTGAAGTTGAACAACCATGGCCATCAAGTTAGCCAAAAGATATTCAACTAAAATTACACTAATTTTTCATTTCCATTACCAATGTTTATTACTACCTATTAAACAGACCTTTAGGTCATTATATTACGTAGAAATAGAATCATACAACTACATAGGACCTCAAGTCCAAGAAATTACATTAATTTTAGAACGAAGTTATATAAAATGGTATTATTCAATCATTCTATGGGTGAATTTTTAAAAAACAAATGAATGGTCAATAAAACTATCAATAATTAAATTTGAACTAAATGCTATACCATATATCGATACAATTTGAATACTTATTTTTAAAACGATAGTTGAAGAGTAGAAGTTCAAAATTGAGTTAGATTATAAAATATCATTGTCAAATTATATGTCATAATTTAACTATTAACTTATTCAATTTGAAACCTATACAATATCTTCATAGACTTTGAAATACTTATTTTGAAAACGATAATTGAAGCTTATACGTTCAAAATTGAATTAGATCATAGAACATCAAATACTTAGGCAGAAAATTAATCAGTTTAATGCCACAATTGATCACTTATATGTTCAAATTGAAATTTTTACTTTAATTGATATGTTGAAGTAATACTTTACGTTGAAATTAGTATCTTTAGGTCAAAATTGATACCTTTAAGGTCCAAATTGAAAAATGTCCAGAAAATGAAAAAAAAGAGAAGGGAAATCTGAAGGGTAAAGCGCACTTGTAATACACGCGCCTAATAATAGATCGGCCCAGATTTCGTCTTAGAATAGAACGATCTCGTCTAAGTTTTTGTGTTAGGTTTTACCCCGTACTCATGGACAAAGAAGTCATCTAAAGGGTTCAAGACACATCCATTATGCGCCTTTTGGGCGTAATACAACATACAATTGGGCCTACATTTGTAGTCATATAAGAATAATTTAACACAAAAACTTGGATGAGACGATAGTCTCATTAGAGACCATCAGTTTAGGCCCCTATTGGCGCGTGTAACATCATCACGCACTTTCTCTCGTTTATTTTCTGAGCATGTATCAATTTTGACCTTAAAGTTATTAATTTCAACGTAAAGTAAAACATAACAGAAAAATTAAAATAAAAAATTTCAATTTGGACCTGTAAGCGATTAATTTTGACATGAAATTAATCAATTTCTACCTAAATATGGTTCTATTTCACAAATTCATAAACAAAGTTTAATAAAATGGTATTATTCTATCATTCTATGGATGAATTTCAAACAACAAATGAATAATCAATAAAACTATCAATAATAGTGTTAAAACATTGCACAATACAAGTACTCTTATTCAATGCATACACGATGGTTTTAACGGAACATAAGAGTACGTGTACTCTTTAATTATTGATCAATAATAATGATATTGCTCTTTCCTCAACATTTTTTGTTCATAATGGATTTGGAAATAAAGTTGTAAGTGTAATGTTTGCTTACCCTGGATGTGAAGGTGGAGGAAGTTTCGATTTTGAATTATGTTTATCAATTAATTCTTGAAAATGTCCAAGAGCTCAAGGCTTCTTTGTCATAAAAAATTTCAATTTTAATCTAATAATGATCAATTCAGACTTTAAGGTGATTATTTATGATCAGTTATAACTTAAAAAAAAAAAATCAATTTTAACATTAAATATATCAATTATGACCTTAAATAGATTAAGTACTAAGCGCATATTGAGAAAAATTATAATTGGGTTGATTGGACTATCCGTCTCATATTGAGACTGTCTCCCTCCAGACGCTCTAGAAGACTATATCCCTCTCTAATAGCAAGAATGAGATTAAATTAAATATAATGAGAGGATGATTTCTCCTATTACATTATATATATAGAGTGATATGCAGTTTTGGGTATTGCTTGATTGAGAATTCCTCCATCAGAAATGACCCAAATTTAAATGAGTTGCATGAAAACAAGGAACTTGACTACTTGCTTTCTTGAATGAGCAAGGTAATGCCAATCGTATTCGGTGTATTACGTTCATAAAAACTATGATCAAGCTCTGAAGAGGTATGAGAGACGGCAATCCATACCATACCCACCAAAGAGTCCCTCGGCTCGATAGAGACACCTAGATAAAGAGATTCCTAGATAAAGAGATTCCTGCAACGAGAGAGGATGAGTGGAGTTGCATCTACATTAGTCCCTTTTCCGACACTTCAGTTCTCAACTTCGTCTAACGGCCAATCGGACCTAGCAATGAAAGGGTCGATGCACGCAGGCCAGTCTACGATGTGGATTGGCCAGCGTTTTCTTCGCCGCATCTTAAAGACATTCTATTGAGGAATCTACTCACAAGCTGATGTCAAGAAGTGTACTTTGAAAAATCAAATGCATACAACATTATCCTTGCAAATAACAAGTAAATTTCATAATTAGAAAGTAAAACAATACATTTTCAATAGTATTGAAATCCATGGCAGAGTACGATTCACTACATGTATCATTCATTAATTGAAGGGGATAAAGAATCAAAATAACCCTAAAAAGGCTTATAGCCTCCAAAATTGTAGAAGAAACAAACTTAGGGAAGAGCATCCATGGCATCTCATCTCCCTCAGTTCACTTCATCATTTACCGCCTTTTCCCCATCATCGGTAGCAGCCAACTCGACTCTTTTAACCCCCATCTCCCCTTCATCAGTCGCTACATCCTGTTTGATATCCGCCTTTTCCCCTTCAGCATTCGCCACACCCTCCACTCGATCACTAGGCGGGCGAAAATCAGGATAATTACGATGATTTAGGGAATGTAGCCAAACAGCAACAGACCCCTCCTTATGTTCGGTTTTGGCTATATGAGTATATATGTATTTCAGTTTGAATTCCTCAGCTTCTTCCGCGTAATCTTTCATCGATATCTCCTCGTGCGAATCTTTCCATTTATTGTTATACGAGGTGAATAAACATTCATCCAAGTATAAACCTACTTCTGGAGCTGTGGGCACATTTATGTGATAATCCCTGAAAATCACCATAAGAATCATACATTACACACATATCAAACTTCACTAATCAAATCAAACAATCTTAGATTCCGGTCTTACTGGTCAAATGCTCGGTCATAGATTGATTCAGGAACGAAATTCCGCATCACAGCCACCGCCATTCCTATCATTTTCCGAATTTGATGAAGCATAAAACTTTGCCCTATAACCTCGCATTTCACGAACTCTATCCCTTCGAGCGTAAGGGTGGTGGTGGCTTCGAACGACACAATGTATCGTTTTGCTGAGGGATCTTCAGCCTTTGTTCGGGTTGTAAAGTTATGAAAATTATGGGTTCCTACATAATAATTGAGGATTCTATTAAACCTATTTCTTTCCTCTTCCCCATACTTGAATTCACTAATCTGCTCGGGTTTTAATGACCTTTCTGGGTCACTCGAAACATCAGAATCCACCATAGTTGCATCAAGCTTCAAGGGTTCTTGCTGAGAACCATTTTTATACTCTTCTTTATCATTCTTCTCTTTATCCTCACAAATCAAAGATGCATCTCCATTGGTTGGAGAAGTGTCTGACTGAACAAACCCCTCATGATCAACACCTACATTATTTGTTAAACCCTCCTTTAGATTACCAAGCTCTCCTTTATTTTCCACCTCATTTTCACTATCTTTAACCATTGCACTCAAACTGTTCGATGAAATGTCTGAATGAACAGAACTACTCAGATTCCCACATTTCCTGTTGCCCATAACACCAATAACCTTCCTCCCTCTCTCAGAACACCCCACACACTTAACAAGCTCGTTCTCAGACCCTAAACTAGCTAAAACACTCTCTCTATCACGATGACTGCTAGGATCAAGCGCAAAAACAGGCAACAAATAAACATATCTCCTCCTATCACAAAATTTTTTAGCATTAAACGTTGGTGTGACCCTTTTATACCCAAAGATCCTGATTTGGGGATTAAGATTAGAGTTCAAACGTTGAATAAATCCAGGTGGGTCCACATAAAAGCGACCAGAAACAACCTGACCAACTGCACTAACACCTTTATCTGTACGAGCAGAACGAGCCCACTCGCAGCGTTGGAGTTGGCCGCGATCAGCTTCAGGAACTGCACCAGAGACAAAGAGGGCTTCTTCAAGATCTCCTTCGATGGTTTTTGCACCTGGATTCTTTTGCATTCCTTGGTAACCAACGCCGCAGTAAGCGAAGAAGATTGCAATTTTTCGACGTTTATAACGGGGAGGTTTTGGGGTTGCTTCGTCGGAGGAGGTGTTGGTAGTTGATGACATTTTGGGTTTCTTTAATGGGGGCTGTTCAAAAGGCGGCGGCGGTGGGGGAGGGAGCGTGGGTGGGGAGGAGATAGCATCAGATGGGTTTTCAGATTCCATGATTGATTATGTAAAACCCTAAATCTTTCATGAAAATGTTAAACCGAAAGTTCTGTCAGAGGCAAGAGTGGAATTAGTGCTCATCACACGGTCAGCGGGTCAACAGGTCGGATCGGGTGTTTTTGAACGGCCCTATGTGTGATACGCTCGTATACTCTTTTTTGGTATATTTAGTAACTAACAATAGTATATTATATGAGAAAATATCACTATAATTTACCATTATAATAAAATAAAATATATAAGAAAATTATTTTTTTACTCTAATTATGCTTATGAAAAAAGAGTTGTCACTAGATAGGAAATTTTAAAAATAAAGTTTATCTATATAATCATAAATATATAACTATTACTAAAACAAAACACTGCTGATATCATCACCTTTTAAAATCGCTTACGTGTCACTCTCTCATCAAAAATTTTCCCTCCAAAATGCAATGATGATAGCATTGCTATCATGATTATATTTGACTTTACTATTTTCAAATCTTGAGTATAATAATTCATATTGATTATATTTTTACTTTTTAGGTCCAATCATTTAATGTATTAGAAAATATATATTATATTTAATTATAAAATCTTTTCAATTTTATTATTAAAGGAGTACTCCCTCCTATTCTTGCTACTTGTCCCATTTACTTTTTGGTTACTATTCACTGATCACTCTTAATTTGTATTTTATTCTTAGTCTATAAGTTAAAATATGGTCATGTGAGATCTTATTTTATTCGTCTCAATGCAAAGATATTAAATGTCAAAATGTTGTCTCGGCATGTGTGAAAAAGGTAAATGGGACAAGTAGGGTGAATAGGAGGGAGTATTATTTAGTGTATTGGATATTTTGAGATGATTAAAACCTAATATACTATTATTAGGATTTGTTTTTTTATATATACCCAATTGGTTAGATTTATGCTATGACTATCTTCATATAAGTCACTTATATTTTTTATGAAAAAATATCTTTTTCGTTTGAATTATTATAAAATAATTTTACATATTTCTTTGTTATAATATTTGAGTTTAAAATGTCTTATTAATAGTAGTAATATTTAATATAAATTAATGTAATTATTTTTGTTAGCAAAAATTAGTATGTTATTTTTTATTAAAAAACTTATAATTTCGTATTTTATACTCCATGTACAAACCATTTGCTCTTTGATTCAAAATAAAAATAGAAAAGCATAAATATAATTATATTAAATGTATAATTAATTTTTTTATCTTTTGTTATGATTTTTTTGTCGTGAATTAAATTTTCACAACCACCTGGGCGCATTATGCAAAATATGATACAATGTACATAACATATACAATTGTTTAGAGTAAAATGAGATAGGAGTATAAGTATAATGTAAAATTTATTTCTTAAAATTTTAATTTCTTAATTTATAAAAAATATATTAGAAAATTTGATAAAGTCGTGCATCGCACGGGGATTATCTAGTAAATAAATATAACTCAAACAAAAAAAACAAAAATATCAAATTGAGAAAATAAAAGAAAATTTAGTGATTTGATAAGGTAATTGTTCTAAATTTTAAGACTCATTTATTGACATTGAAATTTAAGTGACACAAGAAGTACATTTTTTTGGGAAATAAATTCTTTTATAATTTTTCTAGGAAATTTTATGTGTGTAGGTAGAATTTTAGAATATGTAATTGACACAAAATGTTAAAATAATCAAGAAAAATCTAGGATTTTAATTAAAAATAAAAATATAGAATTAAAAATAAAAATATCCAAGAAGTTCCTGGAATTAGCAATTAAAAATTAGAATATCTAGGATATTACGGGAGAAGTTCCTAGAGAAAGAATTAAAAAATTAAAAATATCTAAGATTTTATATTAGAAGTTCCTAGATTATGTAATTAAAAAATTAAAATATCTTAGATATTGTAGTAGATTTATGCCTATAAATACCCATCATGTAATCATTTTTGAGCAAAAAAAACAAGAGTCATTTCACATATTTCCTTCACTTCCTCTCCTAACAAATTAATTCACCACTTTCATCTCCAAATTTTCCTACATTTGGTATCAGAGCCAATTAAACCAAGACCTCCAAACAACCTAAACATATTAACCAATCTTCCATACTCCACAATAAAATAAACCACTCACCACAAAACATCCATGGCCTCAACCATTAATTACCCCCAAGTTAATTGGGTTCCCACATTTAAGGGAGAAAAATATGAACAATGGGCCATGCAAATGAGGTCAATATTCATTTCTCAAGATTTATGGGAATTAGTACAAGAGAGCTATGAGCAACCACCCAAAGATGACACTAAAGAGTCATCTTGGGATGAAACAAAAATAAAACAATATAAACAAAATAGGATAAGGGATAACTATGCCTTGTCCTTATTATACCGTGGGAGTTGATGAGGCAATACTTACAACAATCATGCCCGCCAAAACAGCGACGGAGGCTTGGAGGATCCTAGAAACAAAATATAGAGGCTCCCAAGAGGTAATTCTTTCTAAACTCCAATCACTATGGAGAGAATTTGATAATTTACTAATGACAGAAAATGAAACAATACATTCATTTTTTGACCGAGTCACTAATATAGTCCATCAAATAAGATCAAATGGTGGTAAAATAGAAGATGAAAATGTGATTCGAAAAATATTAAGGAGTCTCTCACAAAAATATAACATTATCGCCACGACAATCGAAGAAGTTAACAAGAAAAATTTATCTCAATTAAGTATCCCCGAACTAATGAGATCACTATTTGCACATGAAGATAGATTAAAAAGATTTAACAATGAACCACTAGAACAAGTTTTTCAAGCTAAATTAAAATTTTCTAATGGTGAAAATAAAAATGGTCATTATAAAAATTATGAAAAAGGTCAAACATCATATAATCGTGGCAGGGGGAGAGGAAATTTTAAAAATCAAGTGAGTCGAGTAAATAATCAAATTGACCTATATTGTAAATTAGGTAAGAAAACTAACCACACTACTAACGATTGTCGTTATAAATGTAAAACGTGTAAAAAACACATCCACCTTGAAAAAGATTGTTGGTTTCGACAAAAAGAAAAAGCAAACTATTCCGAAAATAATAATTCCGGAGAACAAATATTCTACACTGGATTAAATGCACAAACAAATGTCAAATTTATGATAAAAATAAAGGTCAGATAATAACAACTGTTGAAATGGCTCCTAACAAAATATTTCCACTAAAAATGCCATTTCAAGAAAAATTGGCTTTAAGCTCAATAAATGATGAATCCACCTTATAGCATTTAAGATTCGGACATTTAAATTTTAATAGTTTAAAACTGTTAAAACAAAAAGAAATGGTAATTGGTCTACCTATAATGAAAAATGAAAGAAAAATATGTGAGGGTTGCATATATGGAAAAATGCACAGATTACCATTTCCTACCGCATCTTGGAGGGCCAAGGCTCCTCTAGAGCTTGTTCATGCAGACATCTGGGGTCCTACCAAGAATCCGTCTCTTGGCGGAAAAAGATATTTTCTATTGTTCGTAGATGACTACTCCCGCATGATGTGGGTATATTTCCTAGAGAAAAAATCAGAAGCTTTCTCCCACTTCATGCAATTCAAAGCCCTCACAGAAAATCAAAGTGGACATTCTCTTAAGATTCTTAGAACGGATCGTGGTGGAGAATTTACCCAGCGAATTCAAGCAGCTTACGAGAAAGCATGGAATCAAAGAGAACTTACGCAAGGCGCCACCTCAACAAAATGGTGTCGAGAAAGAAAAACCGCACCATTGTAGAGATGGCCCTGACATGCTACGGGGTAAACATCTACCCAAAGGATCTTGGGCGAGCGTTCACTGCGGTATATATCCTCAGCAGGATCTCCCACAAAGCGGTTAAGGATTTGGCGCCATACGAAGCTTGGCACAAAGAAGCCAAAGTAGAGCACCTCAAAGTGTTTGAATGCGTAGCTTATGCCCACATCGAAGGAGAATCGAGAAGCTTCGGCGAGAAAGGAGAAAAATGCATATTCATTGGATACGATCCGCGAAACAAAAGGATATAGCCTCTACATTCACGAATCAAAGAATTAATCATCTCAAGAGGCGTAATTTTGACAAAGTAGGTGAATGGGCGTGGAAAGAAAAGAGATTGAAGCTTCGTGAAGGAGATAGTCTCCCAAGAGATCCAAGTAAAGAAGCGGAAGCGGAACCAACCGACAAACCCATCATCTCAGAGTGCAAGACACACGGAAGTATAAGATCATCCCAAGCTCAGAAGCCAAACATCAGCGCTTAACTCGCAGCTCAGAAGCCGAAGATCAACAGGGAGCGACAACCACCATCATGGTTACAAGATTACCATTGTGACCAAGCAATGATGGCTCTCTTCTCTAGTGAGCCACAAACATTTCAGAAGCGACACAAGAAAAGATGGATCGAGGCATCCAAAAACACAAGGCACGTCTCGTAGCAAAAGGCTACTCACAACAGCCTGCGAAGAAATCAAAATGATCGAGAAGAATGACACATGGAAGCTCGTGCAAAAGCCACAAGACAAGGAAGTTATAGGCCTCAAATGGGTCTACAAGACAAAGTTCAATGAAGATGGTTCCATCCAAAAACACAAGGCGCATCGACTTTAATGAGACGTATGCTCCAGTTGTTCGTATGGAGACAATTAGGTTAGTACTTGCCCTTGCTGCACAGTTCAAGTTAACAGTTTATCAATTAGATGTCAAGTCAGCATTTCTCAACGGGGAGCTAGAAGAAGAGGTATATGTTGAACAACCACAAGGATACGTAATCAAAGGCAAAGAAACAAAGTGTATGCCTTAAAAGCCCTATATGGGCTCAAGCAAGCTCCTCGAGCATAGAACAGTAAAATCGATGGCTATCTTCTCCAAAATGGGTTTACAAAAAGCCCAAATGAGCCATCACTCTATATCAAAACTCAAGGCTCAGATTTTCTCATCTTATGCCTATATGTAGATGATCTTATCTACACAGGCACCAAACCGAGGATGATAGAAGAGTTCAAGAAATCAATAAAATATTTCTCTCACAAGAAAAATATGCCGAGGATATGCTCAAAAAATTCAACATGAGCAATTGTAAGCCAATGGCTACACCAATGGCTACAAATGAAAAGCTCTCCAAGAATGATGGCATAGAAAAAGTGGATGCATCATTCTACTGAAGTTTGGTCGAATCTCTCATTTATCTTACAAATACGAGACTCGACATTGTTCATCATGTCGAGCATCATTTCAAGGTTTATGAGTGAGCCAAGCAAAGCTCACCTAGCGTACAAAAGGATTCGGGTATATCAAAGGAGCGAAGAGTCATGGAATAATGTGCGAGTCAGAGATTGACTACAAGCTCACGAGCTACGCAGACGCGATTGGTAGGAAGCATTGATGATCGAAGAAGTACAAGCGGATCGTGTTCGGTTGGGATCAAGTCTATCTCATGGTCATCAAAGAAGCAACACGGTAGCACTATCATCATCGAGCGAGAGTGTGACAATATGTCAGCCATAGCGTGAACAGTATGGCTAAGAAGAATTCTAAAAGATCTACAACAAGAAATAGAAGAACCAACTACCATCTATTGTGACAATATGTCAGCCATAGCTATGACAAAAAATCCAATCTTCCATAGTCGCACGAAGCATATCGAGATACGACATCACTTCATTCGAGAATTGGTCGAGAAAAAGGATATCGTGCTACAATTCTGCAGGACGGGAGAACAACTCGCGAATATATTTACAATAGAAATTAGAATATCTAGGATATTATGGGAGAAGTTCCTAGAGAAAGAATTAAAAAATTAAAAATATCTAAGATTTTATATTAGAAGTTCCTAGATTATGTAATTAAAAAATTAAAATATCTTAGATATTGTAGTAGATTTATGCCTATAAATACCCATCATGTAATCATTTTTGAGCAAAAAAAACAAGAGTCATTTCACATATTTCCTTTACTTCCTCTCCTAACAAATCAATTCACCACTTTCATCTCCAAATTTTCCTACACAAAAATATCCAGTTAATCAAGGGTACCATGATGATTTAAAAGTTATAGAAATTATTTTTTCTAGAATTTTTAAATTTTCATGTTAATTAACCAAATACAATTTATTCTAGCATTTTATAAAAAGTTTAAATTGCTATGTTAATTAGAGTCCATCAACAAAGGTGAGTTTGTTCTTGGCAGAGAGAGCAAGAATAATGGTTTTCCTCCAATCACTATATCGTGAACCATTGAAAACACATGTGGTGATTTTATGACCTACATGAGAGTGATGAAGGTAATATATAAATACTAGCTGGGTAATTAGTGGGTTCTATGGGTGGAGAATGTGAAGATTGTTGTGTGATTGGAAAGAAAAACCGTGAAAGAAAAGGAAGGATCGAAATTAAATTGTCTGATACCATGTTGAAGCTCAGCAAATATCAATCACGAAAACTCAATTCAATCTTGAAACATACAATCTTTTATTGATAGAATTGGTATAATACAATGAGGAATAGAGCCATCTATTTATACAAAGGAATATAAGAAGCTAACAAATAGTACCAAAGCCAAACAAGATTCTGTTAGGTAAAACAGAAATTAGTTACAAGTAACCTAACTAACTTTGTGTTTCTTGTTAATGCACATAGGTTGCTTGGTGACTGGTGAGGTACATAGATTGCTGAGGTGGAGAGTTGAGCTTCTCATGACTTCCAACAACAGAGAGTGAAAGATTAAATCATTTTGGCATTTGTTAGAAAATTTTCTTGCACGATCCAATTTCTTTTCTTTCTTAAAATTAGTCATTGACTCCTTATTTTATTTCCTGATTTACTTTCTTACTCTTTAATTTAATTGTTGGTAGCCCATTTGAAAAGGAATTACCAGCTTTTTTCTTTATATTATTGCTTAATATTAATTAGTATTACTTCGTGTAACAGCTTCATATGCATCAATAAATTATTTTTCAAAAAAGAAATTCTAATATAACGGGTCGGCGGGTACCCAATTCTAATATAACGGGTCGGCGGGTACCCGATTCAGTTTACTTTTCCATGAATCGACTTGGTTAAGGCGGGTCGAGTATGACCCGTAACATACTGAAAATTGACCCGCCATTTAACATATTAACATCTATAACTGTTGTAGGTGTTTAGGTTATTTGCTGTAAGGTTTAGATTATGTGTTGTAGGTGTTTAGGATAATTGTTGTAGGTGTTTTTGTTATGTTTTCTAGTCATTTTTGTTGTGTTGTAGATGCTTAGGTTATTTGGTGTAGTTATTTACTAGATAATACCGATGCACGATTTTTTTTCATTAATTATTTTAAAAAACAAAGAAAATAAATTCTAAATTATTGGTTATTATTTTCAATGAATTATTAATAACAATAGCTAATATAATATGTTATAGTCCCAATTAGACCTGTGCAATGGGGCGGATAAAGGTTGGATCGGATTCAAATGAAAGTGGGCCGGGCCGTTTGGAGCCCGCCCCGTTTAAAGTCCTCCCCGTTTCCAACCCTTGTTAGAGTGGGTTGGATTAGGGGCCCCAATGGAGGTCCAGCCCGATGCACAGGTCTAGTCCCAATTAAAAGTCTTTAATAATGATCATAAAATTAATCATCTTAAATATTCTTAGTCTTAATTATCCTTAGCATTTAAGATTCTTAGAGTCATCATTCTTTCATGATGTCATCTTTGTTAAATGGAGGGAAAATTTTTCATAAGAAGCTGACACCTCATTAATTTTTGAGATTGCTTATGTCAGCCATTTTTTGCTTTAGTATTATTGTATAGATAGATGTTATGTCTTATAGGAATTTACATTATTTGTTGTAAGTGTTTAGGTTATTTGGTGTAGTAGTTTACTAGATCGTGCGATGCACGGTTTTTTTTCATTTTGATGTAAAAAACAAATAAATTGAATAGGTCCGGCTTAATATTACATTAATTTTAATTATTTCTTAATACACATTTTTTTATTAAATTCATGAATATTGAAATTCGAACTTTTTTTATAGTTATCATTCTAATAATGATAAAGCAGTGGGTCATTGTAAATTGTATCCATAATATAATTAGCATTTTATTGAACTTTTTTTAAAAGTATAATTAAAAATAATATAATTAATTTGTAAATGAATGAATGTTTTTTTTAAATAAATATAAATTAATGATGATTTGTAAATTAAAAATCAAAGATAACAATTTGTGCATCATTATTACATACTACTCCCTCCGTTCCTTTTTGATGTTCCTATTTGGGTTTTTCACCAAGATTAAGAAAAATGGAATCTTTGGTGGTAGTGGGTATTATTTTAATTATATAGTAGTGGGGAGTAATAATTGTATTGGAAGTATGGGAGAAAAAATAATCAAATAATGAGAGTGTTAGTTAGAGAATTATATAGTAGTGGGGAGTAATGATTATATTGGAAGTATGGGAGAAAAAATAATTAAAGGATTATGTTAGTTAGAGCTGTGGTGGGGGAAGAGGTCGTCTCGATCATTAGTGCGTATGGGCCGCAAGTTGGGCTTGATGAGCAAGTGAAACGTGAGTTTTGGGATAACCTGGGTGACCTTTGGAAGCCATCCCTACCGACGAAATTTTTTTTATAGGAGGCGACTTCAACGGTCACATAGTGTAA
Organism: Amaranthus cruentus; assembly: GCA_019425755.1. NCBI lineage: Eukaryota > Viridiplantae > Streptophyta > Magnoliopsida > Caryophyllales > Amaranthaceae > Amaranthus > Amaranthus cruentus. The sequence goes on from CM033455.1 coordinate 14,559,227, forward strand.
TATCCGAGATATTTTTAAAAAAATAATAAATATAAATAATTTATAATTTATAATTTAAAATACAAGAATATAAATTAAAGAAACATTGTTAAAAAAAAACAAAAAATAAGTCACGTAAAAAAAAAAGTAAGAAAATGAAAACTCAAAAATCTAGGAGAAGTTTTAAAAAAAAAATTGAGTTTAATTAGAAAAACTCATTTACACGGTTAAACAAAAAAATATTAAAAATAACTTTCTTCCCTATTCTTAAAATAACTCCCCATTTAACTGTATCATCCTTCCCATTTTTTCTCTATTCTTATTAACCTCCATCATTTTATACTTATAAAGTAGATCGTTTTTCATATTTGATATTTCACCAAATCAGTTTTCTCTCTTCTCCTTCTAATTCTTTTTAACCAGTCTTCTTTCTTTACACCTATTATCAATCCCTTTTCTCTTTTATATAATTTTCAATCTTTAGATATCCTATCTACAAATTACAAAGAAAAATTATAATTCAAACGTCAAGTTCTTTAAGGAAGTTTGATAAGAGTATACATTTATATTCTAGTCACGTTTCACATGGTAATTCTCGATGTCCATCTATTTAGGATTATCCCGTTAGTATTATGTGCTAAGTGATATTAACTTGTTTAAATGTGTTGTATGATTTTGTATGACATTATGTTTTATATATTTAATTCTCAAATTATATTGAATCTTATTTTGTGCCAAACTTTGAATTTATAATTGTTATTTCTGATAAAATTTGTATTATCATTTTAATAATAAAATTTGATACGGTTTAAATTTGAAAGAAAAATATTTATGATTTTATTATTTTATGGAAGTTATATTATTATTTTTAATAATGGTTTTTAAAGACGATTTGATTAGAAAGAGAAATATTCATGATATTAATTATTGTTGTCACCAATTGATTAAAAAGGTGATTTGACAAATGAGGGTTCAAAATAGATATTCTTGAGATATTTACTTGGAGAAATTGTGTTCATATATAAAATAAAGGATCATGCCCCAACAACAGCCACCAAGTTTCCTCAATTTCAATTAAACAGCCTCAAACTTCGTTTTTCCCCAACAACAGCCACCAACTTACAAAATGTGACATCGATACAGCCAACCACCCAAAATTACCAGTTATAACCCATTTCTCACCTTTGACCAAGCCTTATGACCGTTGACTTTAATTTAAAAATAATCCCTCTAACTCTAGTTAAACCCCTAACCCAACCATCATCAACTACATCCTCCAAGTACAGATCTTAGAAGGATTAGTATCAGATAAAGAATTACCAGAAAGATCAAGAGTTTGAATACTAGAACAAAACTCAAAAGAATTAGGGATTTGCCTAGAAAGCTGAAAATCCCTAAGCTGAAGACTAATTAGTCTATTCTCTTTATCATTCCAACAAGAAGCACCCACAAATTTGCAAACAAACCCAACAAAAGCTGAAGAATTTTTGAAGTTCCATGAATTGAGTTTACCTTGAAGACACTTAACATCATCTTCTGCAGCAGTAGATAGGATGAACAAATAGCAAAGAAGAAGACAGAAAGTGGGTAGATCTGAAAAGGGTTTGTGCCGGGAAATTGAGGAAAATTATGGGATAAATCTTGTTAAATACTTCAAGATTCCGGATTTTCTGGTGTTTGCATATTTACCGACAATTTTTAATATGGTTAATTTGTAATTTCTGCAGAAAATGGGAATGAGATTTTACCTCCAGAATCCATTGAGCCTCCCAAAGGTGAGATCTTTTCCTGATTTTGCTTTTGTTTTGGACAAAATTCTCATTTAAGTTCATGGGTTTTGTGTTTTTTATTGAATTGATTTTGTTTTGAAAAGAAAAAGAAATTGTGAATGATTTTATAGATACATCTTTATTACCTCCCAAAGGTTAGATCTTTATTACCCATTGTTTGTGGGATTTTGATTCTTACCTTTAAATTTTTGAATATAGTGCTAGAACTGACGTGGGCATTGATCAATTATCTACCTTTTTGATCAGAAAAAGGTAGTGAAAATGTGGTTGTACCGGACAAGAAGGTTTATTACCCATTGTTTGTGGGATTTTGATTCTTACCATTGAAGATTGCAAATCTGGGAATGGGAATTGGAGAAATTGGTGTAGTTGATGATGGTTGGGTTAGGGGTTTAACTAGAGTTAGAGGGATTATTTTTTAAATTAAAGTCAACGGTCATAAGGCTTGGTCAAAGGTAAGAAATGGGTTATAACCGGTAATTTAGGGTGGTTGGCTGTATCGATGTCACATTTTGTAAATTGGTGGCTGTTGTTGGGGAAAAACGAAGTTTGAGGCTGTTTATTTGAAATTGAGGAAACTTGGTGGCTGTTGTTGGGGAATGATCCTAAAATAAATAATGTATGTTTGACTATATGATTTTGTGCTCATGACTAACTATTAAAATATATTAAATCACGTAAAGTGTAACGATGGAAATGAAGCTCTTATATTTGTTGTGATCCAAGTATAAGAGTGATGAACAGGTTGCCCTGTTTGGTTAGTATAGCTGCCGACAGGTTACTATTATTATTTTTGATACTTGACAAGATGTTTGGTCTTCCTTCTATTTGTTGTGATCCAAGTAGAAGGGGTGTGCACACTAGGGATTACCTGAGACTACTCTGCTGGCCTTGATGAGTTATTTGGGGTGACGACCTCTTGATGAAGTAGGTATAGGGGTAAAGCCTCGGCCTACTGGCGTTCTCGTTCCCTCAAATTAATAATCGGATATATGTGTTGTCATCATTAAATATCAAACTAATTAATTGGTTTATGTGAATTTTACATTGTTCATACAAATTGAAGTTTAACCATCTATATATTGTTTTCTAAAATTATTTTCAATTCGATTACATTTTGTTTTATTAAATTCTTTTCTAACTAAACTGTTTTACGGGATGGAATTGGAATTACTCAGTTTTCCTGATTTTTGGGAGTTTTTCCTTGTTTTTCTTGTATTCTTATTTTGCAGGTTATCGATCGCGTGGGGATCGAAGAGTGAGGTTCACCAAAAAAATTAGTTTTATTAGTAGTCACGTCTCGGTTAAAATTTCACTTCCAGTTGTAAAAATTGTTTAGTTCTTAAATTGCATAGAATTATTTTATATAGTTGTTTAGCCTTACATGTATTTCTTATCAGAGATAAATGTGGCGGTAACGCTTCCGTGATTAGGCTTTGGTTTATGTTTTCCTTAAAAATCCTTATTAAAATTTGGCCTAATTATGGGGGTGTTACACATAGGGAAGGAGGCTGTTAACTACAACTCTGTTCATGGCAGTTTTGGTTACGGTGTAAGGAATGAGAGTGGGCAGAACCTTCTTGAGTTCGCGTTTGCTAAGGATCTAGTTATAGCAAACTCGATCTTCAGAAAGAAGGGTGATCACTTGATAACGTACAAGAGTGGTGGGCTTGCTACCCAAATAGACTACTTTTTAGTACGTAGGAGCGATCGGAGCTCATGCCTAGACTGTAAGGTTGTACAGGAAAGTTAGGACACAAATGCAAGAGTGGTACAAAGAAGATAGTGGTGTCGACAGGAAAGTCAAGGGAGTACAGGGAATCGTGGTCGTGGAACGAGGAGGTGCAAGAGAAGATAAAGAACAAAAACAGGAGATTCAAGGAGCTTATCGCCTGTACGAAGGAGGAAGTTAGGACACAAATGCAAGAGTGGTACAAAGAAGCAAAGCGGGAGGCGAAGAAAGCAGTCGCAAAGGCAAAGAGACATGCTTTTGAAGCCTTCTATCAAAAGCTTGATACCAAAGAGGGGGAGAAAGATATTTTCAAGTTGGCTAAAGCCAGATCTAGGCAGAGGGAAGACTTAGGGGCAGTGAAGTATATCAAAGATGAGAGTGGACGAGTTCTCATTAGACAAGAGGACATCAAATTAAGATGACATCAGTATTTCTCCCAACTACTCAATATGTCAAGGGGTCCTACACAGGAATGTCGACAGACTTCGGACACACAAAGAACATAGGTTTGTGGGTCGATTGGTGACAATACCAAGGGAGAAGTAAGTGAAGCCCTCAAAAAGATGGGGAGATTTAAGGCAGTTGGACCGGATAATATTCCGATTGAGGTGTGGAGAGGCTTAGGAGAGGAGGGCATACAGTGGCTTACTAATCTCTTTAATGCAATCTTGCGATCTAGTAAGATGCCGGAGGAGTGGGGGATTAGCACAATTATCTCACTGTTCAAGAACAAGGGTGATGCACAAGAATGCGGGAACTATAGGGGTATCAAACTCTTAAGCCACACTATGAAACTGTGGGAAAGAGTTATTGAGAAAAGAATTAGACGAGAGACGGTGATTAGGGAGAACCAGTTTGGTTTCATGCCGGGGAGATCAACTACCGAGGCGATTCATATTTTAAGGAGATTGATGGAAAAGTATAAGGAGCGAAAGAAGGATTTGCATCTCGTATTCATCGACCTGGAGAAAGCATATGATAGCATACCACGAAGCATCGTTTGGGATAGCCTCAAGAATAGAGGTATTTCATCAAGATACATTGAGGTTATACAAGACATGTCTGACGGAGTTTCGACTAACATTCAGACACCAGTGGGGCTAACAGAGTCTTTTAGTATTAGAGTGGGTCTACATCAGGGATCAGCACTTAGTCCTTTCATCTTTGCGGTCATTATGGATGAAATCTCAAAATCCATTTGGGAAACCGTACCATGGTGTATGATTTTCGCCGATGATATAGTCTTGGCAGCAGAAACTAAGGAGGAGGCTAATAGTAAATTGGAAGAATGGAGGGAAGCCTTGGAGGGTAAGGGGATGCGCATAAGCCGCTCGAAGACTGAATACATGCGTTGTGACTTCAGTGGGTCAAAATCGTTAGGGGAGCTAGAGGTGTCCATCAGGGGAGAAGTTGTTGCATGCACGTCCAAGTTCAAATATCTGGGTTCAGTCATTCAGAACAATGGGGAGATTGAGGGTGAAGTTACTAACCGTATACAGACAGGATGGCTCAAGTGGAGAGCAGTGACTGGGGTGATTTGTGATAAAAGATTCCCTAGTAGACTAAAGGGTAAATTTTACTGCGATGCGATTAGGCCGACTTTGTTGTACGGGACAGAATGTTGGCCTGTAAAGAAGGCTTTAGAGCAGAGGATGAATGTAACAGAGATGCGCATGCTGAGATGGATGTGTGGTAAGACAATGATGGACAGGATAAGAAATCAGGAGTTTAGGGAGAAGTTAGGGGTTGCACTTCTCTCTGCAAAGATGCGGGAGAATAGGCTGAGATGGTTTGGGCATGTGCAGAGAAGCACCCATGACGCCCCAGTGAGAAGGGTCGAACGCATCATAGTGGAGGGAAAGAGAAGCCGAGGAAGACCTAGGAGGACGTGGGAGGAGTAGATTAATAGCGACCTGCACGAACTACACCTCTTTAAGGACCTGACCAGAGATAGAGCTAAATGACGGCGCCTTATCAATGTCCTAGATTACTAGACTTGTTTGTTACTGTTCTTTGTCTTTCGTCATTGCTCTTTATTGTCTCTCTTACCTGTATCGTTTCTTAGTTACATGTATGTATCTTTTTAGTTGTGTAAGTCACTTGCTTTGCTTGCATTTAAATGATTCCCTATGCTTGGCTAACGTGGGTGTAAGATGCAGGTTTTCGGATATTTGCAGGTTTCTATCTTCGAAGACTCCTCTTGAGCCGAAGGACTCTTGTGACTGCCCTCTCCTTATGGGTATGAGACTCCATCGACCTTCCTTCCCCGGACCCTGACTATAGATTTATCTATGTGCGGGAACACTGGGTATGATGATGATGATGATGATGATGATGATGATGAATGATTGTATTGGAAGTATGAGAGAGTAAATAATTAAATAGTAGTGTGAAGTAAGGAAAGTGGGGTTTTAAGGGGTAAAAGTGGGAGGAAAACTTTCCAAAAATGGAAAGTATTCTAAAGTGGAAAAACTTATGGAACTACCCGTTTTAGTAAGGTGGAAAAACAAAAAGGAACGGAGGGAGTACTTGTTTTCAAATTTTAATAGTATATGTTATAGTAAAAACTAAAGTTTTTAATGATGGTCAAATTAATCATCTTATAAACATCATTAATATTTAATATTCCTACATTCATCCTTATTCAATGACATCATCAATCTCATGAGAAGATGACAACTCATCAATTTTTTGAGTTGCTTATGTCAGATGTGTTTTGTTTTAGTATATAGTATAGATATAGATGTTATGTGATTTAGGCATTTATATGTCTACTTATGTCTACTTCAGTATGCCAAAATACTTACTATAACTAGTTTAAAATGACTCATCAACTATTCAAAATGACTATTTTAGTATGCAAAAATACCTACTAAAACTAGTTTAAAATGCCTACATTAATTATTCAAAATGACTACTTCAGCATATAAAAATACCTACTAAAACTAGTTCAAATGTCTACTAAAAGTAATTCAAAATATATACTAAAAATTATGGTACATATTTATATAAAATGCATGCGCATAGTAAGACGTAAGTAATTTGATAAATTGGGCTGGGCTTTACAATTCGTTTTTCGAGGAGAAAAATATACTTTCTCCGTTCCATTATACATGCTCCATTTCACTTTTTACGTATTCTAATGCATTATTTTATTTATTTATATGTTCAATTATAAAAATCTAAAATTATAAAAAGTTAATATTATGAAATTATGCGATTATACGATTCAAACAAGATTCCACTTGACTATATTTTCACTTACACATAGTCGCAATATATAAAATAAGTTTAAACGATAAATAATGCCTATAATCAAAATGTAGCGAGTATTTCATAACGTACCTACAAACAAAAACTATCATATTCAATCATGTACCCCTCTATACGCGAATTTCGTAAACCCACACCCACTTGAAAAACCTCACGCCTAATATAAAATCACTCTCTATAACTTTTTAAATTTAAGAACCTTCATAATTCGCTTTCTCTCTCCTAATTCTTGCGCAAAACATTGGATAATCCTTATTCATTCCAGGTATTCACTTTTACCGCTTCTTTTCTCTACCGTATTTTCCTTCTTTTCTGCTCTTTCATTTTCCGATTCTTTCATCTATGTACTATATCAAACATTGTTAGTATCACGCATTCTTATTCCTTAACATACTGGAGGATTTGTTACCGTTGATTTGTATGATTATTTATCAATGTCGTGAATGATTGTTTTGTTACCGTTGATTTGTATGATTTTCAGTATTAATGGAGGTTTTGTTAAGTTTTTCTGTGGTTTCGTTTTTGTAAAGATTAGATCATGGCCTTACGGGTTTTCGGAACAATGTTTATTCTACACTATATAAATTTTTGGGTTTAATGGATTTTCTTATGTATATTTTGTTTGTTTTCCTTGGGTTCAAGTTTTTGGCGTTTGTATTTCCCGATTTTCTAGGTTTAAGCAAATTTTTTTTTGGTAAACACTGCGTTTTGGTCGTTACGTTTGTAAAATATGTTTTTCTTCTTTGTTTTGCTACTTATACACCCTCAAAAATTCGTTTTATCTTTTGACAAACCCTAAAATCTACTCTCTTTTTTTTTTTTTTTGTTTTTCTGAATCTTTTTTGCTATTTTATGAAGGGAAATACTTCTATATAGTTTCGCCTATCATAACTGATTCTAAATAATGCAAAATGTATTAGATTTTTTTTTCTTTTTATAATCTTTTTCCCTATATTATAGTCACTAATCTTATCTATGTCGGTAATCATTTATTTTTATCAAATAAAATTCTACTTTGTTTAACGTTAATGTGTTCTGAAAATCTGAGTATTTTTTGCTGCAGGAAGAAAATAGAAGAATGACTAGAATGATAGTCCCTAGACAGAGTATTTTAGGAGTAGTGGGAAATGCTGCTCTTCAACATCCTCTCCCCAACCAGATAGTATCAATAAACCCCAAACGTAACTGCTATGATTTTTTTTTGCTTCTTTTATTTACTTAATTGCTTCATTATCTTTTACCGTTGTCATGTTGGGTGATTGGGTCTACATTGTGAATATTTTTTCACTTGTTATAACTTGTCTCAGAAGAATCAATTGACACTATTTTAGAGGGGACATTCTATGAGATTGATCACGCAAAGCTACCTACTCGATCCCCTGTCATGCTCCATAATGTTCGAGCTGTTATGGTAATTATTCTCGGCCTTGGTCCAATACATTGTTTCTTTCCTGCGTTTTGTACATCATTTACTCTTAGTTTGGGTAACAATTTGGGTTAGATAATGAAAGGAAAGGAAAGGGAAGGAAAAGAAAGGGGAGAGATTTAGAGAATGATAGGGGAAGTCTCCCTTGTTTGCTTAGGAGATAAAGGAAGGGAGAGGAAAAAATAGCATTATACTTCTTAATTTTTCCATATTTGAAGTGATTTGGTTATTAACAAAATTAAGGGACTTAATCACTTTAAATCTCTCATCTTCAAAATTGGATCCAAACAAAGGAAATTAAATCCTTTTAAATCCCTCATCTTCTTTAACCCTCCAATTCCCTCAATCCAAACGAAGTGTTAGTGATTACAAGGAAAAGTTGGAGAAATATTTATGGGAGTTTAGTATGCATTTGTATTTGTTTTTCTCTTGTGTGTTTTCCTGCAAAGTTGCATACTATGTTTTGTCCATTCTCCATCGAGCAAAAGATTTATACTTTTGATTTTGAATTTTATTGGACTATACTAAAATGGCTCATCATTTATGTGTACTTAATAATGTAAAATTGTATATGATATTTTTTATTAAGGGTTGGTCGGAAAGCTTTTTTGTAATTGTAAGGGTTAGGTTGTAAACATGCCAGACCGTGCTTAGGTGGGAGTCTATATGGAAGTTGGTTATTGACATTGGGGTAATGGAATCTGTGTATAGTTTTATACATTGTAATTTGTTGCAAGATGTAGGGATGAATTAATAGTGATGTTTGCTGTCTAGCTATCTTGTTTTTGCTGTGTTTATATTTTCCAGAAGTTTGGCTGTTGTGAGAACTGTAATAATACTTTGTACTTTTTTAAGGTAACTGCAAAATCTGAGCTGAATGTGACAGTTAGATATCCTAGCACTCAATCTCTGAAGGCGCATTTTTGCAATATAAACTGTATGGCTCTTAGACAAGAACTTTACCCTGCATTGGATGAAAAATTTATCATGGGACCGAAGTCTGCTCTTGAAGTTCTAAGACGCAAAATCCCTTCTCGAGATTTTGAGGAGCTCAGACACTCTATAGCCTTCTGGTTAGTCAAGTCTTCTAGCATAGTAAATCAGGTTACCCTGCCGGAAGAAAGTTATGGTACCGAGTCCAAGAAAGGGCCATGCTTTTCTAAGCTTGAAAGTAGCGGAATTAAAGGATGGGGTTTAACAAAGAAAGTTGCTTATCTTCCAAATTCTGAAGAGCTGAAAGACCATAGTGCAATGAACAGTTTGACTTTCATAGAGAAAAATGCATGTGTCAAAACAGAGGAAGACGATGAAAGTAATGTCCAGAAGGTCATTCAATACAGTAGGAAGAGGAAGCGTGGTAGACCTCCACATTCTGAAAGCAAGAAGAGAAAAGCAATTTCCAAGTTAAATGCTATTGAGGTTAAACCTAAGATCATTGCAAACATCAAAAATGAATATGTTGAGAGATGGACTCTACAAAGGTAAACTTACAACAACTTAGGCCAACGTTCTTGACTGCTTTTACTAATTTACTAATATAAAATACAGATATGAGACAGCTGCAACAGAATTGTTGGAGGTTTTGAAGAATAACGGAGCAGTTCATGGGAATCCAATGTCCCGTACAAAGCTAAGGACTGAAGCAAGGAAAAGAATTGGTGATACTGGTCTGTTGGACCATCTGCTCAAGCACCTTGCTGGCAAAGTGGTCCCACGTGATGGAACTGATCGTGTTCGTAGGAGGTGTGATGCTGATGGTAAGATGCAGTATTGGGTTGAAAATGCTGATCTTGTTAACATCAGGAAGAAGGCTGGGGTTGAAGATCCTTACTGGATCCCACCTCCTGGGTGGAAGCTAGGAGACAACATAAACATTCCTAGTTGCATGTGTCGTCAAGAAGTAAAGATGCTTAGGGAGGAACTTAGCATCTTGAGAAGGTATACAAAATCATACCCCCCCTTTTTTTTTTTCTGGAACCTTAAATTCAAATTTGTGGTGTATATTATAATTAATGTCTTTTTTTTTCTGTGTAAGCAGTCAATTGGCAGAGCTGAAATGCAACAGTGTAAATGAGCTGCCAATTACTGCAGTGATGCCAGATTTTACAGCAACATCCTCAGGGAGGGTTAGAGATGGAAACCTTAGCAAAAAGGTCAGTATTGAATTTCTTGATATATTGATCGTTTTTTTAGGAGCTGAGCCTTATACCTTTTTTACCCTTCTCTGTGAAGGAAATCCTTGAGGTTCTGAAGATGAAGAAATTACGTCTAGATGAGCAGGAACATCAACTTTCAAAACTGTTAACAGAACTAGAGGTCTGTGTGCTTACATAGATTCCTACGTTATTGATTTGTTTGAAATGTACTTAATTTGCTTAATTTTGGGCAATGCATTCATGTTTAGACCTTTTTGCGTAATCTGTTTAATATGCTTAATTTTGGGCTGTGAATTCATGTTTAAACAATGTGTTTGATACAAAAGTTTGGATGTTGAAGGCTAAAAGCTATAGTGCACCAAACTTTTATAAATTGTGATTCATATACTGCTCATGCTAGTAGTCTTACTGTATAGGTACGTCTACTGTATAAATTCATCTAGATTTGCGTACTCTATGTTATGCTAATAAGAATAAATATTTCTGCTGTTGGCTGCAGGAAGACATGAAAATGCAACCATACACAGCAGAAGCAAAAGCGAACCAAGAGCTGAAAGAAGCCTTTGAAGATATAGCTGGTGGAGAGTTGAGTGATAGTTATTATGGAGAAGAACAAGAGAAGGAAAGCCAAGACAAGAGAGTGATTGTGAATCTGAGACCGTGCAGGCATCAGGATAACATCGGCAATACATCATTGTGTGATTTGGTGCAGGATTTCATGGCACCAACCTCTGCTTCAGGCTCCCCTCTCTCTACAACCACTTCATAACCTGATTTTAAGCTTGTGTAAATGAGATGAAGGCTAAAAATCCTTCAAATTTTGCCCACTGTAAATGTTCCATAGAAGCTTAGTTTTGACAGGGTCTAGTAAGTAAACTATTGGAGTAAAGAATTGGGGTATGGATGAGCAAAACACCTATGCTTCTGGTGTTGCAATTTCTGAATATTAGTAGGAGTATATATAGTATCAACTAATTCTGCCCAATATCACTGAGTTGAAGTTTCCTGTTTTATAATCCACTGCAGTATTCTGTCCTGATTTGTGTGCTTATCAATTTGGTCAATTCGATTTCAATTTAGTTAGGTTGACCCAACGAGTCATCAATTAAAGACTTAGAGATTGTCATTGGTCTTTTAGATACTCAATTTTAATTTTGCTTACACAGTAATTTTTGATTACTTCCACTGTTTTATTATACTTGTTATATTCAACTTTTTACGCAATGTAATGTGCTAGTTTGATCATGTACATAATGAATTTTTAAAGTTATTATTTTTAAAGTGTGTAATTCGATAATTTAAATAAGATTCAAATATGCTTAAATGATAAATAGTGTCGATAATCACAATATAGCAAACATTATAAAACGCATGAAGTACTAAAATCAAAGGGATAGAAGAGCAAGGTTGTATGAGCAAGTTGTATGCATTAATTTGCTTGCATTTCTATTTATAGAAGTGAAGAAAAATCTTACAGCTTTTGACCGATTATGGTTGTATTACTTTGCACTCCCTCAATCTTTATGAGAAAACATCCAAAACTCTTAGTGTAAAAATATTTGTAGTTGAAGAAACATGACAAAAGAACATTATTGATGGTAAAAAAAATAAAAGGTTAAATGAAGAAAGGAAATAAATTTGTAACTCGTTTAGTAGGTGGTAATAAACGGTGGTAACGGGGATGAAAAATTACTGTAATTTTGTTTGAAAAATCTTTTGGTTACCTTGAAGGCCATGCTTGTCCAACTTCAATCATTTCATTTTCTTTATAAAATTCATTCCAAAGCATTACAATGGGAGAGGTAGTATTTAGATGGATCATGGATGTACAAAAAAAAACCTTTTTGCGATCAAAGTTTCATCTCCATGGGAATGATATGAAACTTTTGATGTCATTTTACACTTTAAATCAATCCCATTACCACCATTTAACACCACTAACCAAACGGGCCGTAAATGAAATTAAAAAGAAAAAGAAATAAAACCATTGCTAAAAACAAAATAAAAGGGAAAGGAATACACCAAAATAGAAAAGCTTTGGCGTAGGGATGGATGAGTAACTGTTATTGTCCTTGATTGCTTTAAATATGTACCATTTTTTATCACTAATGTTTCCAAAACCTGTGTTACAAGTACAATTTACTTATTGTTTTTGTTTACAAATATAATATATATCCTGTTTGGAATTGGAAAATTGGAGATGTCTTGAGTTCTTCAATGATGAGTTGCTTCTAATATGACATGTTTTGCTCCCTTCATTTTTCTGGAAGCGCTTTTTACTGCTGTTCCAATTGAATTTATCTTTATGTATGAACACAAACTCCAAGCAAAAAAGCAAATGATGGCCACCAGAGATGCAATTTAACCAGGGACAGCCAACAGTCGTCTCCAAATATTACCAGAGAAGCAACCTTGTCAAAAGAGATATTAGATATTAGTCAGTCCTTACCATCCAAGATTTATAACACAAATTTCAACAGCATCAGAAATCTAAAAACAATTTGTGTCAAACTACTCGGATGATCCATAATGATTTCATTATGTGAGTTGTGAAAGATAAATTAGTAAATTGTACTTGCACAGCTCCAAAATACTTGCAACGTTTGACTTTTCATGCAGTCCAATATACTAATTTAATCCTTAATATCTATAAATAAAATTATAAAAATTTGATATCAATAATCTTTGCATTGAGACGAATTAAACAAGATTCTACTTGACTATATCTTAACGTATAGATTAAAAACTAATCATAAATAAAAATGATGAATGAATAGTGCAATATTTCTAGTGTTGCAAGTAATTTGAAACAAAGGAAGTATAGTATAAGTGACTGACAGGATTGTAATAATAATAATAATAATAATAATAATAATAATAATAATAATAATAATAATAATAATAATAACCAGAAATCTAGTATTACCAGCAAAGGGAGCATACCATAAATAAAACAAATGTTGCTTCCACTGATAGAATCTATCCTGCCATTAAGGATTTGGATTTTGTATTCCGAGGAAGGCTAGGTCTTTTCAGTTGAGGATTTTCTATAGAATACACTAGAAGGCTTCCTTCTTTTGTGCCAGCCAATATACATTCTTCAGGTGTAACCCTGAGAGACGTTATAATCTTCCCTATTCCAGGGTATTTTTCTACTACTTCCAGGGATTTCATAGAGCGTAAAACTATTTGTCCTTGATCGCCTGCGCAAACCAAAAAATCACCACAAGAACTGAGTTCCACACAACTGAGGCGTCCATAAGACTCCGAACTTGCGATGTGCTTTCCATTAATTGAGTAAAGGTGCAGGCTTAAATCATCATCAGAATATAGCACAATTCGCCCATGGCGTGATACGACAAGCTTTGTCAATGAACTGCCAGATGGATGGCGAAGAGACCTTACGTATCGTCCCTCTCGTAGAGTATGAAAAACACAAGTTCCATCCTTGGATCCGCTGATAACTATGTCAAGCTCCATGCTAACATATAAGCATGTTATTATATCATCATGTCCACACATAACATGAAAGGGTGACTCAGAAATGATATACTCTTTACGTACAATCTCATTTTGACTGCTCCTAAATCTCTTTTCCATCATTCTAGAACGACAGACTTCCCACACCATTACTGTAGTGTCATAGCTCCCAGTAGCAAGTACACTTCCTTCAGAGGTCACTACAGAAGACCAGGGGCATCATTAGCTTTATAAAAACAGTGAAAACCTAAATTTAGAAGTATACTCAAATGGTTTACCATCAATTATCACTTATAAAAAATAATGATGTATCGTTAGATGAGTATTTTCAAGAAATCAAACTTTCATCATTTGTTATTTTGTTACATTACATAGCAGAAATATGTAAGGCTACACATTTTCTACGGAGAGTACCAAAAGTCAATGGGGCAAACCATAAGGATGGAGATTGGAGGGAGTAGTATGTAGCAGCTCAAAAGTCAGGAACGCTCAAAATATTGTATACTTAATATTATAACGTTTAGACAGTTGATCCACGAGTTTTGCTTTCATATCAAGTTTATGGAAGTCAAAATTTACAATATAAAATGGGCATATAATCACCAGATGAATACCTGCAACACAGCTAACCACATCTTTATGGCGTCTGATGCTCTGAACCACTTTCCCATCAGACAAAGATACTACCTGAAAGCTATTGTCCCAATTGCCACAAGACACCAAAAAATTTTCCGTAGGCGTTTGTAAATTAGCAAAGCACTGTGATCCAAGTTGAATAGCTTCAGACAAAGCACTTCCTATTTTACGAGGAGGGAGGACATCAGAACCAATCTCAAAGAATGGATCCTACATAAGTTTGACAAGTTATTCAGATTACAATCATTAACAAAAAGCTTTAAAATTTAAAATGTTGATGATCAACCAACCTGTGAACTAGAGAATGTAAAATTGCCACCAGACTGCAGTTGGGTTGTCAACCACATCTTAACAGACATCATGAGACCTTGATTGACTAGGATAACATTTGAGTCTAATACATTTACATATAACAGAGCAGATGGAGTATAATTGAAGCTGGAGATAATTGATGTCAAATTTATAGAACCAGGAGCAAAACGTAAAGGCTGAGCAATTGGAATTGGGGGTCCTCTTCTTGGATGCTTCTTACGAAAAATCTGGATAGGGGTTTGGCCAAAATTTGCGATCTGATCTTCAATGGCCGATCTTTGCAATTCGTCTTCCATGCTTTCAAGGTCCACAGCACCTTCATAAGTTAAATAGTAGAAGATATTTGCCGCCTGTAACAACCAAGAATAAAAGCTGAAATAAGGATGACCAGAAAACTTTTAGTGTCCGTCAACAATCCAAACAGAGTCAGGGGGGGGGGGTTCGATTCAACGATGTATATACCTCAACTGCTGGTTTTCCTCTTTGCTTGTAGCCAAAAACTAGGTCTATCCACAGATGTAAATTTGAGCTAACAAATTCACTTTCTAGAGCCTCTCGATTTTGGTAAATAAATTCTTCTGGAGATCCCTGAATATAATAAATTTTATCATAACTTAAGATTTCAAGAACAATCAGGTTATTTTGCACGTTACAAGTAACAAGAAGTCAAAACCTTGGCCCACGGAGGAAGGCAAACATCACCAATAGGTTCTCCATCCTGTTTAATACCCATATGGTAGGAATTTGAATTAACAAGAAACTCAGGCATGTAAAAGAACTCAGGAATTAATTCTTTCACATCACTCGTATTGGATAAGCAGTTGCGGAATGTGCCTTCAATGCTTTGGAATAGACGATCTGCATGATCAAATTTACCACCCTGACCAAATACATATGTAAGTTTATTAATGAAGTGGTAAAAGAAAATTAATATTTGTTTCTGACGTCAACAGAAGAAACAATACAAAGACGAAATTAGTAAACACGATGTATAATAAGTTCCAAAAAACCCTTGAACAGAAAAAATTGCAGTTCCTAGATATATGTATAGCAAAGTAATTGAACAAAAGACGTGAGCGGCCATATACAATTAGGCTGTAATCCAGATACCTGAAGATTCCGATGCAACGCAGTGAATGGTTCAAGCCTGATGAGGTAATAAAGAACAATCCCCATGCTTGAATAATGAGATCCATAGTAGAAACTGCAATGAAGGAGATCTTTCCCATGTTAGGGTGTTGATTTATTTCCATATAAACTGTCCTTTAGAAATCAATTTACAATTATATATTTATTTTTAAAAAGCTCTCCTAAGTGTGCCTAAAGCTAGTGCTGATGGCGGGCAATGAGTTAAACACTTTGATAGAGCTGGGCGAGGCGGCGAACGCCTCATAGCGCCTAAAGGCAAGAGTCCCAAAGCCTCTTATGGTCTTAGCCTCAGAAGGTTATTTGAAGCGAACAGTCGAACACCCATCATGTATTTTCTCTTTATTTTTCTTTTCTTTTTTTATAACCATCTGGATTTTTTAGGATGCTTAATTTATTTTTAGCTTGAACCGTAGCCCCACGCCCAGAGCAAGGCTCTAGGGGCCGATAGTGCCTTGGATGACCTCACACCTTTTAAGACTAAGATCATGAATTTGATTATTTTCTATCAACTGTGTATATTACCTGGGAATATCAGGATCAGAAAAATTTTGGTATCTATCCTCGAAAACCTGCAGGAGATGTTTCATGTGAAATTAAGGATCAAGAACTGCCAAATCCTTGATATTTTATTCATTAAGTTTCTATCTAGAGATTATATTCACAGACCTCAAATCTCTTCGGGTCCAAAGCTCCTACAGGTTTTGACAGATCCCTAAAAGTTGAAGATTTGTTGTAATCAAGTGTCTCAGAGGAATAATCAGCCAATACCCATGGAAATATAGGATATTGTGTCAAGTCGTTATAAGACCTTCCAGCAAGTGTATTCAGAATCATAAGGTATTCAAAATTGGTGATTTCCCTCCTCCTCCACCTCTCCCTGGCACTTTCAGCCATCTCTTGGGCCACACGTCTGTCGACAAAGGAGATGGGCCCAGTCCTGTCTTTAGCACTTCCCTTTGGAAACAGTAACTCATTTCTGGTGGTAACTATTAAGCTTCCAATATCTTTTGCCATTTTCTGGGAAGAAAAATTGAAGAACACTGGAGCAACAGAATTGCAGAAGAAAATCTCAATTGCAGAGTATTGAAGTAGATAGCGAGTCCAGTGCACTGCTTTAATCTACAACCAGAAGATGAAACAATTGTAAAATCGGCATTGCTGTACATGAAAATCATAATTCAAAGGCAAAGATGTAAGGAATTTTACCTTGGAGATCTCCCATCTCCGATGTCGTTTGATACCTTTCAGTTGCTTCTCCAAAAAACCAATAGAATTATGCTTTTCAATAACCAGACTGGTATCTGATGGCAATCTCAAAAATTTCAACTTCTCATCTTCATTTGGTTGATCTGATTTCTCTGAATCAGAATTCTTTAAAGAATCAAAAGTTCTGAAAACTGAGGAGCCTGCAGTGCCTTCCACCAGAAATTCAGCATAGAAATGTAAGACATTTTTCAACACTGCCAAGTGACCAGCTAGCTTTCTCTTTGGAGATACCATAATGCACGGTACAGTCAAAAGAACCTGTGTATGAACTCGAAAAAGTGAGAATATAGTATTAACATAAACTATTGTAACCATTCGGTTCACATATACCTGGCCACTATCGGTTTCAAAGGCAGGTGAAGGAGTGTCTTTCCTTTCTTGAACTGCACCCTTTTGTTCATCATCTTTCATCTGCACTGATGTCGGAACATCTGGAACCTCTTCAGAGCAGATCTCCTTGGAGCATCTTGATTCATTGTCACTTTCACTGGCTTCAGGGTATACTTCTTCAGTAATTCGACGAATTCCTTTTAGCAAGAAGCGCTTCATTTGTTCTGGAATTGGTACACCATCACCAGATTCGTTTTCACAAGTTGCAAATACAGCTTCTTTTTCAGAAGCACTGGATGAAGGGTAACATAATTTCTCATCAAAATGGTAATTTTGTCTTAACTTTTGTCTACGACGCCATGTATCTTCTGTCTTGTCAAGTTTCCAATGTCTCGTAGCACAATTTGGAAAAGGCATAGCAGACCATGGCCCTCGTTCATCGATCAAAGAACGGAAGACATGCATCCATTTTTCCTGATCAAATTAAAATTGTTAAAAAGCTGACATTACAACAATGTATCCATTATGATACCAAACCAATGAAATGCGAAACATTAGACAGCAACGTGCATACAGCAACTACTTGTTGTTCTTCATCACAAGCAAGTTGGAATGCAGCTCTCCTGCTATCATCTGAAGCAAGAATTCCTCTTAACATGATCTGCAACTCATTTTCAAATGCCTTTTTCTGGCTAGATTCTGCCATTACATTTTCATCAATCCTAGTCCGCAAGTCAGCCAGCTGTCTCAGGCGATCTGTCTTCAAAGATTTAATAAATTTTGCTTCATCAGATGCCTGCGGGAATATGAAACATGTTCTCGCATCAAAACGATGTCAGAAGAGGAAAACTTACTAGGAATAGATATATTCTCCCATAATTTTTGATAAATGTATCACTGTAACAATCACGAACTCCGTAAAATTTATAGCAAAATTCTTTCCTATCCAAGAAAGGTATAGATTTTTCGTAAGGCTATAGGAGACTAATGGCGTTGTGGTGAGTAATTAAATATGGGAGAAAAAAGAGCATGTGGGTGGCCGCAATAGGAATAAATAGCCACCTAATAGCTTGTTGCGTGTATGTTTCCTTTCATAGCCCTTATGCAGAAAATTTTAGGACAAAAAATTTGCCATAATAATTTGTAAGTTCTTCTTTCCCTTGGTCATTAGATCATTTTAAAAACAGGTGAGAGGCCTCACATTTGAGACTCACTGAACTCTAATATGAAAAGAGGTTAAAGGACACTATCCAATGTGCATTCGTGTACCTAGATCCTGTATGATATGAGTTTACCGTGCTCAACTTCTGGAAACGATACAGCCTCATGAAAGTCGTTGGATCACTCCTGAATTCAGTGACCAGAGAAGGTCCCCTTTTTTTTGGAGAATACCAACCTAGTGCACTCTGATGCACATCACTACCCCTAATGATCATGTAATATATGGACATAAATGATATGGACTAGTGCTTGGAAGTGTTTTCTCAGAACGCGTAATGATCATGTTTCACCGAATTTTCAGCAAGAAAGTTGTGGTGCCTTTCACTACAAAGTCAATGGTGCCACGTAATAAATAGTTATATAAGGCACCCTTTACCTATTACCTCCCTTTTGTAAGATGTAACAAGGATAGAGACGAGGATTTTAAAGAAATGCTGGCTACTCTCCTTGCCAATTAAGCTAAACCAATCATATGTGGTTGTTTAATCTAAACATGAAAAATTAGGCTGAACCAATCATTGCAAACTTCCACCCCTTTGCACAAGTAACAACCACCAAAAACTGCTCTCACGAGTTGGGTGGTTGTTTAATCTAAACTCAAAGGTTTGGAAGCAGTAGTAGATTGCATCTACTTGCAAAATGAAAATTTCAAATAAGGAAAGTACTGCAAACAGAAAAGGAAGAAGCATATAGTAAAGCTTAACGAAATTTATATATTATGATTTTAAATAAGGCATCTCTAGATTTTGATTATAAAGAAGAGGTCTTTGTATAATAGAAAAAATATCTACAGCATAATTAAACAAGACCCACCGCTATAAGTACTCTGTCTTTCTGAATCAAATTGTGCACAGCACCCATTTCTGATGGTGCACTGCCAAGGTCCGATGAGTCGTCACTACTAATTATGCTAGAAGCAAGCAATGATTTGCCACAGCTGACAGTTTCTCTGATCAAGTGGGATATAACATGAAAACGATTGCCATCATCAAGCATTCCATACTGATACCTGACAGCCAGTAAAGACCTGCTCAAGCATACGCAAAATGTCATAGAAATCCCAACAATCATAAGACAAAATATTTCTGTTGCAACATAAATATACCATATGAAAAGCTGCAGCCGGTTTTTGCCATGCTCGTCATCAGCCAACAAAAGAGACGGTAAAAGTGGAACCACTTGCTGGACACATCGAGATGCTCTCTGTAGTGATGCTCTGCAAAGATATAAGACAACCAAGCGAAAAACTACTCTTGAGCACTTTTCGCCTCTTAATAACATAGCTTTGTCAACATTTTTGCTTGGTTTTCCTCCAAGTGCATTCCCAAGTCCTCCAGACACAACTACTGCAGCCATTTCAGCTGCAGGGATATTCAATGATTCAACCAAGCCACGTGCTCTTTGTCCAAAGGATGGTGCAGCAAAAGAGGTTGATTTAGGAAGTGTCTTACTGGGGCCCTTCCCATTCATCTCACTTATAACAGCCCAAAGACTGTCATACAGGATCCACCAGTGTTCATCAGCTATGATTTCTTCATTAGTTGCAGGTTTCTTGCACACTTCTGGAATTCTGATAAGGAAATCAAGCATACGTCGTTAGCATAAAAATGATAGATGGATTTGATGCGATTATGCAATAAGCATGCAGCAAATTCTGTGCACCATTTTAAAAAGAATAAATTATTGAACTGCTGGCAAGCAATCATAGTAGGAACAATGCGGCTTGTAACTCTAGAGTGCAGATATAATATCCTACTTTTGAAACTTTAAGACTGGGTTCACATTCCATTTTATTACCCCAAAGCCATTAAGTGGCTCCACCTAGGGTGGGCTTTGGGAGGGTCAGATATACCGTATATGCAACCTTACCCTTATTAATGATAAAACTATCAAAGAGGTTGTTTCCGATTGACCCTTGGTAACAAAAATCATGTGCAACTTCACATATATAAGAAGTGCACATGGTTCAGTGAGCCATTTCGAGACAATGTTTTCTGTATCTCTCTGCATTTACAGAGGAGAAAAAGGCTCCAACAAGTCTAAGTCAAAGAAAAGTGTGAATAGCAGTGTCCTTGAGAGTGAAAAACCACAAAAGAAAACAACATTTCTAAAATTTACTTAAATAAGAATATACAAAAAGAGGGCAAGGTTTTTGACGAAACTACATGAAAAAACAAAAGGTGAAAGGACTAGCAAGCAAGCTTCAATCACAAAGCATCTTCTAGAACAACGGATAGCCAAGTGATACAAGTACATGAATCTTTAAAAAAATTTATACTCATGAAATCGAAAAACATGAGCTCCGACTCAAAAAATCTTTAAAAAATTTTACACACATAGCTGGACCATGGAAAAAAATCACGGTCACGGATGCGTTTGCGGAAACGGTCGCGATGTCGCGGAAAACGGCTATAACGGAAAAATAACGAGAATCGCGGCCGATGCGGCGTGATTTTTGTAAAAAAAATCACATAAGGGATTTTGAACTTATAATTGCATTTTTGTTGTTGAACTACTATTATTATGCAATAATATGCATCTAGCTATTATAATTGCAATATTTGATTCTTTTAGTGTAAAATTAGTTCATTAGTTGATTATTTTGTTTATCAACTAAATCTATGAGTAACTATAAATCAAGTAATCATAATAATTAAAGTTAATGGGTATTAATAAAACTTTAACGCGATAACAAATAACGTTGTAACAGTGAAATATCGTTATAACGGTAAAATAATGGGCGTTACACTTTATATAACGGTCAACGCGGCGTTTTGACCGTGAAATTTGGTGAACCGTTATATAACGGGATTTAACGTCGCGGCAACTTTGAAACGGGTTATATAACGGGCGTTACGTAACGTAATGGGGGAGTTTTTATTCCATGAGCTGGACAGAGATCAATAGGAACACATGATAACAATTACACATAGTACAAAAAAAAAACTTAAGATGGAAGCTAATATATAACACTTCACAAGATTTAAACATGCATGAACTAATAGATAGAAGCAGACAACCAACCAAAATTACCTAGACGTTCTTTCAGCAGATTCTCCTTGCAATGCATCATGCAGAGCAGCATCTAGATCATTAAAACCCTCAAGTTCTAGCAGATCTGGAGAAAACTCTGAACTAGTTGCTGGAAACTAAGGGAGAAAATTAACTAATTATCAACAATATCAAATCCATAGCTAAATCATGCTCACCAAAAGGAACATTAACACATGTATAATAGCTAAAAGTTTTATTGCTAACTTGCATTTAAGGATTCATAAAACGGGTGCAAATATTAACATTTCATTTAAATGAATTGTGAATCAGCAATACAAACTAAAATCAGAAAGACAGTCTCCAGCACAAAGTAGTTGTAGTGAAACAAATAGTGAGAACTACTCTTATTGGTAAAAAAAATGATTAACTGAAATTCATCAATGCCATATTATATTAAATCCTAACAATATTTGTTGTCTACTATAAGTTTATTCAATATCCTTTTTTGCAAGCTTGCTAACAAAAAGCATTGAACTTAGTAGGATACTAGGATGCATTATACAGGGTGGAACATAGTTACATGGAAAGTCAACATAGCCACGTTCTGCGATCCGGGAATGTTCGAACCCAATCACCACGAAACGCGATCCAAAGAGCTCAAGAGGACGTTCCGGTGTAGAAAATCCTTTTTAAAAAGGTATTGGCCTTTATTTACAAATTACAGAAAGGGAAGAAAAACTGAGATGAAACCTAGAAAACTAAGAAAATCCACTTAAAACATATTTTAAATGAAATTCAAATATTTTTTTATACATAATATATCTCGTAAGTCGTACCCCATCGTTCTGAAGTCAATCTAGGCTGCATGCCTTATTCCCGTTCCCCTTTCCAAATCCAATGTCGTTCTAGGTAACAATGGTATGGAGGTTGACACAATTTCATTACTTGACTCAGAAAGATTGCTTACCGGAAGCTTATGATCAATCTCAGATAGAAGAAACTCATCAATCAATCTCATGAAATACAAGGTATTATCTCTACAAGGCTGAGATGCCAAAATGTTTTCCTGATGTGACAACTCGACCAGTTTCTGTAACAAATCCTCAAAAATATCCCGCAGCAAGTAGTGGTATGATACGCCAGCCTGCAAGATATCGAGCTTATCAGGTTCATGCATGACAACTTGAGTAGACGGAACCAAACAAAATTAGGTCAGTGAGAGTGTGAGACAAGCGTTTTTAGGATTAAGGTACAATAAAAACTAAGGGCCTAAAAAATTGCTGGATTTTCAAGCATAGTTTTACTTTTACTGATTTGTGGTCCCCCTCCTAAAAAAGGAGAGACAAAAAAAAGCTTTAATTGCATGAGGTTCCAAGGAATTATAATGGATTTAACTCAAGGTGATTCAATTAAGTAAAGACCAATCTATAACAGTTGAAAAATTGTTAAGCGCAAATTGAAAACATGTATTTGAAAACAACAGCTAGAGCACTCAAGGACAACCAAGTTATCTCATGAACCATTAAACTCTAATAATTGATACTTTAGATTCAAAACTAAGAAAACTTTGAATTCTACGTGAATATAGATGTTTAAAATCGCTTATTTCCTTGCAAATAACAAGGTCCTAAGATTTAGATTTTCAAGTATAACTAAAAATATATTTAAAATCTCTTCAAGTAGAATGATGAAGTGGACAAGGTTTTCGGTTTGTCAATTCACACAATAATTGGCACAATTTATGATGTTGTAAAGGCAAGATTTAGCTTGTGCAACGCTATGACCATTACCACAATCGTGACTGCAGTCTATTAGATCACAGAGCCAGAGAACAGAGTCTACGGTAAAAATGTACAAAAAATACACTAGTTACATTTCAGAATGTTTAGTATCATTTCACAAAGATTAAGAAACGTAGATGACCTTTACGAAATACATTTTTGGTGGGGTAGAGGATTGAACAGACAAGACAATAAATAATGAAGGCAATCAAGATAGAATTCAGGACAGAAATGAGGAAAACCCCTTTGAAACAAACACACAATTATTGAATAAGTCTCATATTATCATGAAAGCTCTCAAAATCGCTTGATGAACCCTAATAATACACCAGAAAAAAAACAGAGCAATTGATTTTTTATTACTCCCATTAAAATTTTTAAATACGAACTTAAGATAGAAGCACTTCTTGCACTTGAAATGCCTGAAGGCGCTCAAAAGAAAATGAACAAATAATACCTACCTTCACCCCTCCCCCCCTCACCACCACACACACACACACACAACAAAAAGAAAGTAACTGTATTCGAGAGATAAAATAAGGCTGCAAGTAGGGCTGAACAAAGTTTGGTCTAAACCGTAAACCAAACCGGAATTTTAGTATTTGGTCTGGTCTACGGTTTAAATAGTCTGGTCTGGTTTTTTTTCAAATTAAATTACGGTCTGGTCCCGGTTTTTTATTTTTCAGACCAGACCGGACTTCAAACCGTAATATGGTCGAAAATCATAATTTTGTATTTAAAAAATTAAATTGCTACCTAGATATTTTAAGATGTAGTTATTTTTATATAGCAATATATACTTGAATGATGTTGATGTTATCAACTAATTATAAATTATTATATTTATTAATTGTAGGTGTGAAATATTTGCATAAATACATGTATTAATTTGGAGTAAATAAAAAATAAAAACCGTAGACCAGACCGGACCGTTCTAAAACGGTTTGGTCCGGTCTGGAAAATTTTCAGACCGAAATTTCTGGTTTGGTCTGATTTTAGTGTCAAACCAGACCAAACCGGACCGTGTTCACCCCTAGCTGCAAGTGGTAATTGAGAGTATATTCTTTCCGATATATTTGATTTTTCAAAGTTCGTAGTCTGTTGTTACACAACCAATGACAGTTAATTGAAACAACTTAAACATACTTCCATGTATATGTAGTTCATTGGGTAAAAGAGTGAGTGTTGAGGAAGAAATAAGGAAAGATGGAAGAAAAATTAGGAAGGATTGATCTAACTAAAAAAATACTAATAGAATATCATCAATTTCTTATCCAAATGGGAGATAAGTATTGCAAAGAAAGAAAAGACATTCAAGAAGCACGTGAGATGTTTATTAGCAGGGAAAAAATAAGAAGGTAAGAACTGAAAACATCCAAGCCAATATTTCACATTAGATGTAGCTTAGAGAGCTTCAATATATCCTAATGGATAAAGCTGGATATTACCCTCGAAAAATGAATCATGGAATGAATGGAAGGAGAGGATGAGCTTGTACTATTTCAAACCCTCTAAAAACATCAAAATGTAGATCAAAAATATTTTTAGGATGACGGTAACCCTTCTATTGTATAAATGCAGAAATGAATTTATTTTCTATTTGTGTAAACTTCATCATGGATTGAATGAGCAGCAGAGAGGGGTGAAAACAATGTTGTTCAATTCAAAGAACTATATGTTTTGCAATTAGTAAATGTTAACTCTGGTAGGAAAAATTATAAACACCATTTAATGTAAACTAACGCATCGAGAAAGTTAAAGAACAGACCTGACTGTTATTGCAATCATATTTGAAGTAAGAAAGAAATAAACATTGAAATATACAACAAAGGACAAAGAATGCAGGACCACCTTGTCAAAATGCATGAGTATGAAATTAACTGTTTCCTCCAAATGCTGCCAACCACCTTTGATAGAAGTTAAACAATAGCAAAGAACAACACAGAACAATGCTCTCACAGAGTTTTGTTCAATAATTTCGCTTTCACTTTGATCAACTGTATCAAGTTTATATTGCTTCACCACTTCAAGCTCCATTGAAGCTGCCAACCAAGCAGTCCATCCATACTCCTACGTAGGCAGAAATTATATTATTAGTGAATGCGTAAGCCTATAAATAAATGCCTGGATAAAATAGAAAAGCGAAAGAGAAGTACCATCAATGATTCAATATTTGACAGACTTGAGTCAAGAAGATCAAGGAGATCTGTAATTATTTTGACACGGGCAGATACATCTTTGCACTCGGACATAAATTTGAAAATCAGAACCAAAATCTGAGGAACAAAGAACTGACAACTATTTCCCTTGTTTTTTTGTCGTTCCGGTTGGATCTGCTTCTGCAATACCTACAAATACATGCCATAGAACAGTCAAAAAGAAGCAAGAAAATTAAACAAAAAAGTATTAACAAACAGTAACCTGCTTTGGGCTGGCACCACCAAGGAGAACATCAAACAGAGTGGCACATAAATGTTCTGTTAGAGGAAAACTAAACAGTCTATCAGAAATAGCAAAAGAAATTGGCTGTATTCTTGAATGGGTCCTCCTATTGATTTCAGACAGAGATTTAGATCTTCCAACAGTGAGATTAAAAATCTTCAGTCCTTTCCTTTCAGCTGGAATGCCAACCAAAAGCCTACCAATGAATTGCAAGCTAAGTAGTCTTATCGGCTCGCGTCCTCTGATACAAGGGAAAGAACATTCATGAAACTGAAGTATTACCTAACAAATGACATCTCAGAAGATTTGGTAAATATATCATACCTCTGCAAAAGATTTATGAATACATGACACCCACCGATGGAGTTCACCTGTTCAACAAATGCTGCCATAAGTGATTTCTGAGAGATAGCACGTATAACCATATGGAGAACATCCTCAACACATGCCATGTCCTGGCTTGTCTCAAAAAAGGCAATAAGTGCTTTAACATCTGATTCATCGATACTTTGCCTGCAAATAAAGATAAAGCGAGAATAATTTAGGCATTTCAAGATAATTAATTTGAAGAATGGGAGTAAAAAAGCAGAAATACTATATATCATAGAACCAGGCACATAAATAAACCAACCCTTTCTCCTGAACCTCGCTCCAACAAAAAGAATAAACTAGACTACACAATAAAAGCATGGGTTGCCAGAAGAAAGTTGTTCTTCAAATGAATTGGCCGGATATATCTAACCAACTTAGTCATACTGCAAAAAGAAAATCCTCCTACCTAAGACTCATTTCACCAAGGCTTAGCAAAAGAAGACGAATCTTATGTATTTCTTCCTTACTAGGTCTCTGTCCAACAGCTTTTATTGTTACAGGGTGCAAGGGAGGCCTCCCTCCACCAGATGAACGGCATTTTGCATTATCCCAATAAAACAGGCGTATAATATCCAGGACACGTGGTAGCCTGCACAGGCTCTTCAACAGCCTTGGATCATTATCGAACTGCTGGATCAAAAACATATATAGTTCCCGCTGAACTTTGTAATCGGTGAACACCCATACACGAGGATTAAGAAATATGGCTGCTATAGCATCTTTTACGAGAAAGTCTGATAAGCCTGGATCCAAAAATACATGTTCAAAAATATAAACTAGTCGAGTAAAAGGCAGCACAAAATTCATGGAAGAAAGGGGATGGTGTAATTACCACAATTTGAAATAACATTGAACAAATGTTTCAAAGCTGAAAGAGTTTCCAAATTCAATTGCTCAGATGGAACCGATTGCAACAGGAACCCCAAAATCAGAAATCCAGAAACAAGATTCATTTGTTGTTGATTTGCGACATTTTCATCTAGAACAGAGGCTATAAGTTCAATAACTTCTGCTGTGAGACGCTCTTTTGTGATAGATATAAGCAATGGACTTCTGTCATCAACTGGTTCTTCATTTTTATACCAGTGAGATTGAGTAAACAGAGGAAAAAATACAGATATGCCTCCGACACAGTAAATGATCTGTTGTAGCAAACGCCGAGAACAAAGTTGCGTGCCTGCCAAAACGGTAGCTTCAAACTGGTTCCTTTCAACAACATGCTCCATGAGGGGTGCAACATTGTACAACAATCTCTTGTTACTTGCCTGTCACATAAAACACAGGTGAAGTTTGTAGCGAACAACACTGGCAACTTTTGTCTTTTGGAATGAAATACAGATAGAAAAAAACCTGTGCATTGAGTCCAAAAACTATTTTGGGTGCAAGACCATCTTTTGCATCGAAAATTCCACCAGGCAAGGGATTATCAGATGACAGTGCATAATCATTATCAAGAAATGAGTACATGTAACTTGGACCCAAGGAATAGATACCCACTACTTGCTCCGGAGTGATGGCGTCATTAAATAGATAGACTGGGCCCACCTGACCAAGAAATGGTGAGATATCTTTCGTGGAGACAGAGGCATTTTCTTCATCGTTGAAAGGAAGAAGAATCTTAGCACCAATTGCACATTTTGTCAAGGGATCATGAACTTTTGGATATCTGGAGAGTAACATAAGAACGAGAAGATATCATGAGGGAGACAAAAGAGTCATATTCCTTCTTTGACAGAAACCCGCATATATATGAAACAAATTTAAAAAATCACCTGCATCTTTCAGAAGATACAATATTGCCATCCAGATAACATCTTAA
Organism: Amaranthus cruentus; assembly: GCA_019425755.1. Classification (NCBI taxonomy): domain Eukaryota; kingdom Viridiplantae; phylum Streptophyta; class Magnoliopsida; order Caryophyllales; family Amaranthaceae; genus Amaranthus; species Amaranthus cruentus. Next base: position 14,587,385 of record CM033455.1, read on the forward strand.
CTGGCTTCCCCCGGAGAATGCTCTGCCAATACTATGAGTTATGCAAAGATAATGCCATTTCTTCTTATTGAGACTAACATTAAGTGATACGCCATGTCTCTTCTGGTTAACAGTCTGAAGTGGATATGGGGAAAAGAAAATTAATTAATAGTGCAATCCAGACAGCCAAAACACTCAATAAGGCATGCAATAAGAAACTAAACCAAAAATTCAAAAACCAAAAATCAGAAAGACATGTTAACAGTTCAATCAAAAAATTACCTCATAAAAGAGCTTGTCCTTGGCAAGTACAGAAAAGCAACCTCTCCCGTTTTCAGTAAGGAAGGAAAAGATTCCCATAGTTCCACTTCTGGGAAAGTTCTCTACCCTAAGCCAACAAGAGAAAGTAAAGCCCCTGTTAAGAGGCCACTGCACAGGCGTTCTGAGTATGATTCCCTGCCCATTAATAAAATGTAAAATTGTCAGGCTAAAACGTCAAGGCCCGCGTCCCATAAAATAAAATAAAGAACTACATACCCTACCAATAAAATTAAATAAAAAGTACAAGGTCAGATAAGTACACATTAAAAAATTACAGTCAAAAAACGTAAATCCAAATATGCCAATTGCCCTTTTTTAACAATAGAGAAAGAATGCAAACTTCTTTTAGTCGCAGAGAAACCAATTAACTTGAAAGTTGAAACAAAAACATGACAGTTTTATTTTCAGGTAAATAGCATACAGGACACCAAAACATAAATTTTACCATGAAAAGTATACAGGAAATTACTTCCAACACATTGCCCTGTTATTTTATGAAGAAGTGAGGTCAAAGAATTCATTTAATACCTAAAATACGCATGCCAAGTTTTCTCGACATGTTTTAACCAACTTTAACATACATATCTTGATAATATGTTCAAACAATTAATTTAGCAACACAAACACCTGATAGGAACGTGGAAAACAAGCCAAATGAAAGTCCCCTACAAAACAGCCTAAACGAAATAGATTACATTGCAGTAAATTGACAGAAGACAGACCTTCAATCAAAGTCTTTAGACCTTCGTATAGCTAAGTTTCATGATATATAGTTTCACTATTCAGTCCGATTCACATTAACAAAAATAAAGGCAAAAGCAGCAACACACCCTACTATAGGGACATGAAGAAAATAGCAAATACATCTTTACGTAAGATTCAAGCCTTCATGTACTTTTCTAATGGGCTACATTGAAGAAACACCTCTCTACACTCCATTACAAATTACAAGATAAGGCAAGCCGTGAATTGTGTTATGCTTACCTTATTTAATTTTCATAGGTTAAGTTTTATTGGATGAAATTTATTTTGAACTCATATTTGTTTGTCACTAGTTTGGGATGATTGGTGTAAGTAGATGAAATCTTTTTTCTTTTGGTTCGAGTTATTCCTTAAAATATTCTTTTAGCATAAATAGTAGTGAAGTGATACAAGATTCATATTAATTGTTGAATTTTTTCTTTATTGGAGTTTCAAAGAAGATAAAAATAGTATTTTGACTTTATGTCTCGATCCAAGGACCTCATTCGCCACAACAACCTTATCTTCTTCGATAAGGGTATGGTCTATTGTTTTCCATCCCTCTCCAAGTTTTGATCATAGCTTTTATGAGAGGATTCACCGAGTATGAAGATGATGATGAATTTGACGAGAGCAAAGTCTAGTAGCGGCATAGTGTAAAAATGTGGTAATGGACACGATCGCGGTAATAGAATGGTGATGCAATAACGGGAGACATGCAATTATCGTAACGACTAAATATCAGTCAAAGCCATAAGATATCCCTTGATACGGCCTAAAACGCGGGTTTTTTACACCATTACAATGCGGGGAATATCAGTTTGTTTATATTGAAAACCTTTACAAGGCAGCCACTGCGATGCGTGCGACCTTGTTTTTACACTATGAGTAGTGGTGCAAGTTTGTTTTAAAGAAGCAGTAGTGCTCTAGGTTCGACAACAATGAGTAACTACGACTACTCGTTATTTACCTTGTTGTTGAAGACAATAGAAGTTACATGGTGAATGAGTAGATGTGATAGTTTGCGTAAGTTCACTATGGAACATATAAAAAGCCAAAATTCGAGCTTTCTAAAGGAAGTGGGTAGCACTTATTAGCGCTAATATGAAGGTAAGCAATTACATGCTTTAGAGTTTATGGTCGGGATGTATCACGGAAGGTCTGATGATCTAAAGTGGAACCAAAGTCGAGATGACACTTAGAGATATATAGTAGGACATAGCTGCATCAAAGTGAGGTAGGTATCCGAGGTTGACGTATAGTAAGGCATAATTTTTACTAGGTTAAAAGTCAACCTAGGAAGATATGGTCTAATCAACATTTTAAAGTGACAAATACTTTAAAGTTTGAACGTGACTTTTTCGTAGCAACTAAGCCAACTTAAAAAAAGTGGTCCATGTAGTTGTTGAATCGAATTCAGAAGTCATTTTTCTTTTGATAGAGAAAAATTTTATTAGTGAAGAAACTTCTATAGTACATTATAGGATAAGAGATCCTTTGAAGGGTTGTTATCTATCAATCCCATTTTCTAAGCTATTCATGTATACCTCTACAATATTTGATTTATTTCTAGGGGAGGAGTATGCACCGATTCACATGGGTGCATAGCAAAGAAGTCAAGATTGATAATCTAATGAACATGTATAGCTGGTTGGTGAAGAGGAGCTAGTAGCGTGTGCAACCGTCAAGTGCACTATAGGGTCCGCAAGTACAAGCGAACCACTGCACGTTACCCATAAAATAGGCAGCATCAGTGACAGCTTGTTGTCCAAGCACCTGGGCTAATAACATGTCACCTAATTTGTGAGACGCACTCATGTGCGCGATGAGCATGTAGACTGGTCAAAACAAGCACTACACTAGTTTTGTTTGAACAAAACAGCGAATTATGTACTTGCACATGTTACCTTGGACCATTAGTGTTTATTACCTATTATACCATTAGTATAAATACATTGTTTTAGGTTTGTATTTACACAGCTGAGTCGAGTTGATTTTTGTGTGCTCGTGAGTGTAGGTAAATTGTAAGAGAGCAGTTTAGTTTATTAATCCAGAGATTTTGAAAGAAATCTCATCCGATCAAAAATTTAGGCAGCAAAGCCTACCAAACATTTATTATCATTTGTGATTTGTATTCAGCCCAACCAACAATCAGGCGTACAAACACATGCACATACAGGCACAGCAGTGCAAGGATTGTAAACATCTGAAAATTCGCCAAACTAGTGCCAATTTCTACACGTTTTTTCTGGGTAATTTCTATCCAGTTAACCTTTAAAATTAATTGATTATTCTGGAACAGTTCAGGTGATTTTAAGAGGGAAAAGTATCATGCATGAAAATATTTTTGTTTGCAGAACAGTACTCCTTTCCTGCTTTTTGTACTGTTGAACTGATTTGAGTCATGTGGATTCATTTGTAGGTCAAATTGCATGATAATTGTTCAAAATGCTAGTGCGAATGACTATTCTAATCCAAATTTTCTTCATAAACACCTCATTAATTATGGTCTTTTCTTTGGCCAATATAAAAATAGATGAGAGTAGCTCATGACCAATAACTTAAATGTATCATCAATGCTACAACATTAACAAGAGACATTTACAGACTAAATCTTGTAAAATGCTAAAACAGGTTATCAAATTACAGAATTAGCTTGTCCGAAGATACGACTATAAAGAATTTATGTGTATTTTTAATGAGAAGAATTGCGAGCAATCATCTTGTCATATATGAAATTTAGCCATCATTCAAAGAAAAATAAGTTAAAAGGTTTAAGCACTTCATATCTCTTCTCCCTTTGATTACCCTCTTTCAGGACTAGAATACAGCACATAGCATAAAGTGAGTTAGTGACCAGTAAGTATGCACCAAAAATAATAAAAATGTGAGGACATAGAAAACTGACCGAGTCACTGCCAACGAGGTCGAAAAATGAAGTTGGTCCTTTTTCATTCAGCATTGCCAAAATGCAATTCATTAATAAAGAACAATACTGTTGATGCTTCCCAACTTTTTCACTTCTAAGAAGCATAAATATTTTGCGGATATCCTTCCCTGATATACTATGGCAACCAATCACTTGAATAAGCTGGGCAATTCTCAAGATGACATTATTGTTGTCTTCTTGTGAGAACCAATCAAGCAGAAAATTGAGCATTCCAGCACTCACACAGGATGCTCGATTGGATATGGAATCCCTCAGTAGCTGAAGAAAAATATTAAGCCCCTCTAACTGCATGGAATCACTGCTCTGCCAGTCACAAGTTAACATTATCAGGAAAATAAGACCATAGCAACACTCCACGAAAAGTCCTCCGACTGATGATAGGCATTACAGTACGAAGGATAGAGCGAAGAGGTAAACACTGAATTAAAATTGATATCAACATATTCAAATAAACCTATTCGTAGGAAAGAACACTTTGCAACTTCAAACTGTAAATATAAGATTTCCGTTCTACAAAGGATAATTTAAAAATTTAGACCCTTAACATAGGATGTTTAGTTACCTACAGCCTTGTTTTAATTTTTTTTTTCAGGGTTAATTACTTCCAAATGAAAAATTGTACACTAATATTGTGACTTAAAACCTTTGATTAAATTCCGAAAGTTAAATACGCAATCTAACTCACTAGCGTCAAATATATACCATAATATGCCCAAATCTCAAGAATAGAAATTATACAATCAAGAAAACCAATAGAAAAGCTAATGGAGGTAGTAATATATACTCCCTCTTTCCCTCTCATTTTATACCACTGTCCATTTTAATTTGTCTCACTGATTTAGCACCCTTTTCTTTTTTGGCAATGGTCTCACTCTCATTCTTTTAATCTCATCCACAATCTGATACTCTCCCTCCATCTTAACCACTCATTTTTATTCTCCACTTGTTTTTGTCTCATTCTCCAATCCAATTTCCCTTTCCACTAAATGACCCATTTTGCACTAGGTATAAAATGAGACGAGAGGGACAGATGGAGTATATATCTACGGGGTTTAAAAGGCATTAATTCACTTTAAGGAAATAAGCAAAATAAGTGCGTCATTTGAAAACATAGTTCAGAAACTTTCTTTTCTCTTCAATATGAACAACCAAATATGAATAAGAATTCCAGATCAAAAAACTATTCCAACAAGCTAGAATGCAAACCTCTTGTAGGAGACTCAAATATAGAATTATTGCATCTTCATTCTGCAAAAAGTAGAAGAAAAATTAATTAAATGGAAAGCATAAGGAGGAAAAGCTCAAGGAATGACAAATACAAACAAAAAAGTCTGGTAATGGTAACCTTATAAAGAAGTAACGATATTAGAGCCATATTTCCCTACTTCCATATAAATTGTCAATAAACCCACATCATCATACAACAACAAAAGACTAAAAAGGAAAAGATTGCATACTTTTATTGAAGGATTTCCTTTTACATCAAACTTGCCATCCACAAGCATGTCAAGTATTGAATTTAAAAGGTACTCACTAGCCTGTCCATGAACGTAATCCAGCAACAAGCTCTGCAAAGTCTGATAACCCTTCCCCACAAGATCTCTGAACAAGGCCTAAAGGGAACAAAACATGTAGAAGAGGTTAAATGACCAGCAAAGGCACCAAAAGAAAATTAATTTCCTTTTAGTTTTGGAATAAATCCATCAAAATTAAACAGGACAGTAAAAGCATATATCTACTTAAATTCTATTGCAATGTTTCAAGAATAATAGAAAATATCATCAATACCACCTCAAAAGAAGAGCTATTTCCTTAACAAATAAATCAAAAACAAATAAGGGCAATTCCATCCAACTGATCCAAGGATCAAAACTAAACAAAGCCAAAGGTTTAGGGGATGTTTGGTTCTTAGCTTTTTGCTTAGCTTTTTGGTAGGTTTTTGGCTTTTGGCTTGTTGGTTGGTTAAACAGCCAAAAAAAATGTTTGGTGCATGGCTTTTAAAGCAGATGTGGCTCTTAAGCCAAAATGAAAAAGTTACTTTAGCTAGCTTTTTTGGCCGACTTATTTCTTGTTGACCCACTTTTTCTCTAATAAACAGCCAAAAACCAATACTCAAATTCATCAAACATCTCCACAAAGCCAATAAAAACAGCCAACAATTCCAGCTGGTCAAACCAACTTGACCAACAATCAACAACCAAACATCCCCTTAATAGTTTTAACACAGTTCAATTCCTCCAAGCCAAAGCCTAGAGTTTTTCAAACCTTAAAACCTCTAACTTTCAAACTAGGTTTGAAACAGAAATAAAAAAAAAGAAGATAAAACAAATGACAAGAATAATCGACATAAGGGAAAATTTAACAAATTAATAACAATTTGCAAACATGAAAATTATAAATCATGCACTTTCTTATGACCAACTTAACACCTCAACAAGCTAAGTGAGGTTCATACCTTTGAAACATCATTATTGGAAAGCAAACTCGTCAGTGTTTGGAGCACATCAAGGATCAATCTCTCCGCATTCATGGTATCCACAACTCCATTGAGTAAGGAAACAACATGAACAAAACATTCTCCATTGCGAAACAGTTCTTGATAGTGCTGAGCACAAAATTTGGCAAGATAGAGACATCAAGCCAATATTGGATTAGGGATCAGAAAGGTATGAGACATCTAAGGTAAAAGAAAAGAGAGACAAGCATGATAGGGACAGAACATAGCGGTGTTGCACAAAACAAAAAAAAGTGTTATAGAGTGATTTTAAAAGCACAAACAAAACGAAATGAGGCATATAGAAGTATACCACTTGATCCATTTGCAACATCTCTCTCATGCCGGTCAAAAGCTCAATTGACACTTCAGTAAAATCATTTTCCATCTCTTTCACCTGAGTAAAAGTTTGCAAGTACCGAGAACACAGCTGCAACTTTGCTGTTTGATCATCCTGAGATATAGGAGCAACCTGCTCATAGAAAAGCAGACCCGAGCATTGTGACAAATAAGTTATCAGGGAAACATTACTTATAGAAAAAAAAAATCGGAAAAACAAAGTTAGATAATCACCTTCATTAGATCGAGAATATATCCAAGCATAAGACTTCTTAAATCCTTATACCAGAATAAATCAAACAAACAATTGATGCACTCTACATTATGTAACAACAAAAATTTTGCATCATCGGCAGTACAAAAGTATGCCTTGAAGAGCTCCACAGATGCTCCCATTCGCCGATTCAATTTGTGTAATGGTGAAGTGTCACCACCTTCAGATGGGGTATCCTCCATAATTATCTCTTTTTCAGTAGAGGTCGTGTCTTGAGCTTGAATGCAAGCAACTTTAAGCAATCGGGTCATTGCATTAAGCTCCTTGAAAGATACAAGTGTTTTTTCTGGTGCATGTTGCAATATTTGAAGCAGACTGTTTGAAAGCAAAGTCGCAATCTCCCAATTGCTAGCAGAACACTCTAGGGCATCTAACAAAGCTGAGCACTCTGGCTGTCATTCAGGAGAAAAAAAATAAATATTAGCATGCATTGTTGGACAGCTTCTGATTAAATTTTTGTCAAATTCAAAGTTTCCCACTTAAAAGTACTAAAAGCAGAATATAGATACATAGAAAAAAAACAGTAATATATGTACCAAAGATCTTATAAATTATAATTTAAAATATGCATATAAAGGGGTAAAGCACCAAGTCCTTAATAAATTTTTTGTATGAAGATCATCAATTTCTAAACCCACTTTGGCATTAGCCTTCCACATGATAGACATAACGAAATTCCAGGAATAAGTACTCGGGTCCACAAAGACCACACCACCGGACTAAGGGAACAGAGTAAGAAAAATCATTCAGAATTATACTGCAATATATTTCCATTCATTCGTTTTCCAACTTCGAGAGGGACTATCCTTAAATTAAGGAAAAAGAGAAAAATTATAATGTAAAGACATTAATTGAACAAAATCTTAAGAATTCAATAATTTTCCCGGAATTAGGAATTTAAAAAGTAAGTAACAAGATATAAAATATGAAGCTAAGAACAACACATTCAATCTAACAGAATCATCTCATACAATCAGAGATAACAAATAAGCATCTCAATCAAGACTAAACGCACTTCAAATTATGCAAATCTAAAACTATAATGGACATGCCGAAAACTAATTCAATACTCAGTAGTTACTAGTATAAAATAAAAACTTTCCCATTACGTTACATAACACCCGTTATTATGTAACCTGTTTGAGAGTTGTCGCAACGTCAAATCCCATTATATAACGGTGCATAACTTTGCACGGTAAAAACTCCGCTTTGACCATTATGTAACGTGTAACACCCGTTATTTTACCGTTACATTGATATTTCACCGTTACAACGTTATTTGTCTCCCCGTTAAAATTCAAGGGTACCATTAACTTTAGCTATTACAGATCAAGTAAATTATAGTTACACATAATTTTAGTCGTTAAACAAATTAACTAATAAGTTACTTGAACTTCAAAAAAAATAATAAGTTAATTAATTATCCACCAAAAGTACCTCATATGGTGCACCAATAATAACTATGACCTATAGTTATTATAGTTGCACTACATGAGGTACTTTTGGTGAATAATTAATCAATTTATTATTTTTTTTTGAAGTTAATTAACTTATAAGTTAATTTTGTTTAACGACTAAAATTATATGTAACTATAGTCTACTGGCATAATATTGTATAATAATAGTAATTCAAATATTCAACAAAAAAAAAAAGCAATTATAAGTTCAAGAAACTTCTTGTATGATTTTTTTTCAAAAATTCACACTGAATAGGCCGCGATTAGCGTCATTACTTCGTTATAGTCGTTTTCCGCCACATCGTGACCGGTATTGCAAATGAATCAGCGACCGGAGTTTTTTTCCATGGTTACAAAAGGCCCAAGTTAACAAAAAAATATACAAAAGGCTAAGAACGAACTCACCAAATTATGTGCATTCTCCGAAAGAGTTGCACATAACTCAACAAATGAGATTATTTCCAATTGGAGATTTAATGCTACGGGAACTTGTAATTGATTATCATTCCCACTGGAGATAGATGATAAGTATGAAAGGTTCGTTGTAGAGCAATCAACAAAAAAGTCTTGTGAAGCTGCTCCAAAAAAGAAGTTCTCTGAGAAGACAAGTTCCCAAATTCGTTCTGTTCGTAACACTTCAAGCAACATAGGTAAGGAACTCAAAGCCTGCCTTAATGCTCGCAGAACTTGATGCTGTAAGATCCATACAAACGTTCTACAGGCAAAGGATAGTCAGAAATAAATTACTAAAAAAAAATAGAGAATACCAGGAATCAAAAGAGTAAATTATGGTGGACTTTAGTGACAGCACCTCCATTCCAAAAACAAAAGAAAACATAATTGGTTCAGTAATAACCTTAAATAAGTAGGTAGGTCATCTTGATTTGAGTAAGCCTTGATGCAAGGAAAGACAATCAGAAGAACCCTTAGGATCCATCTAACTGAAATTTCGGAAAACAATGAAGAAACTGGCAAGTTATGCCGACAAGTTGATCCTTCAACACTGTCACATTTAGTGTCTTCTAAAGCAACAATGAACGAACATAAACTCTGACCCAATGTCAATGCATAATGATGCCAATATTTGATAAACTCTCCTGCAGACAAAACTATTGAAGACTCTTTTCTCCATACTTTCTCATCAATTTCATGCTTTGAAGTGGAAGCTGAATTTCCCAAATCATCTTCAACACAAAGTTCCTCCTTCCGTTGCTCAAAATCATATAGTGCAAAAGCAGGAGTGCAGAAGCTGTTTGCAAATTTATGCACTCTTCCATCCTCACACAAGAATTGCAAGTTGTTCACATTTCCAAAACTGGGTACTCGTTAAGGAAACAATAGCTAGTCACACAAGAGTCAAGACTACAAGAGAGGTGACTGGAGTAATACAAGATGACTAATATAACTAAAACCTGGATAAATATACAGCTCAAGACAGCAAACAACAAACCTATCACATATCTTAGCATACAGAAACACATCTTACCATGTACGCACAACTGTGATCAATGGATACACTATTTAAATGCATAGAGAAAAATGCACAAATTTAATTGGTGTACTTTTCAAATTCAACCAGTACAGCTATAACGCATAGCTTTACATTTACATAACACGAGATTTTGAAAAGTATGAAGGATACACTGCTTCTCTAAGAACCTCCAAAGAAAGAACATGAAGCTGAAATAAGGTCAGTAGAATATTTTCATACCTGCAAAATAAATCACATTAATAAGAGGCTGCCACGCTGATGACATAACAAAATGAATTCTACAGGTCCCTCAATCAAACACCACAACATTTACATTGCCACACAGCCACAAGCCCATAACGCAATTACGACTGATACTGCATTGTTGCACTATGCTATATTATATTGGCCATGTTTAGGTTGTAACCGTCTGTTACTCATTTTATAATATTTTAATAAAATACACCGCCAGATAAATTCTAAAAATTTCATGATATGAGAGTGCTGGCATTATGGTGGATTGTAAAAGTAAGAATAAAATATGATGGACTGCGAGAGTAAGTGATACAGAATAGTGTGCAACAAAGTTAGTAAGTACTCTTATCACTGGGAAAAGGGAGGAAAATCAAATAAGAAAAAAGAGTCTCATCAGATATGGTGCAAAAAATCAGAAATACAAGCTGATCTCAGAAAAGAAATAGATTAAGAAAACAGCAAAATAGTTTTCAAATTTGTTCTTTCAATAGTCATCGTTGTTAATGCGTCACCTGACATTTTCTATCTTTCTATTTCTGTTTATCTTCCTTGGAACATTCATCAAACATGCATAAACAATCTTTCATCCAATAAACTAATCGGAATGGATCACGCCGGATTTAGTAAGAAAACTTGTACAACCCTGCTTGTCCGATATGATTAAGATTACTATCTTCCTGATCACAAACCAGTTTGTAAAGTCAAAAGCAAGGTGCAGCTGCTCCAACTCCCTTATGACAAGGGATGCTTTTACATGTCCGCATGACCATCAAGCCACAGGTTAGAATCTATCAGTAGTGGACAAGAGGAAGTTCTATTCTCATTCGCATTCAATTCATATCTTATAACATAAGATGATTAATTTTCTTTCTTTCTTCAACTCACTAGTTGTTTTCAAATTTGATTTAAGTATTTTATTTTTATTAATACAACCTTTCTTCGACACATACATCTGTTCTCCATATAAAAAATCAATGACACCATACAAAAATTATGAACCTATTCTCGTTTCCTGATTTTACTGAACTGAAATGTTTTTATGTAATGTTTATTCTGAATTGAACAATTTTCAGGACCAAAGTATCAACTTGTCGTGAGGAACTGAAGTTGGCAGTAAAAACATTTTGTACAATTCTCAGGAGCACAAGTAGTAAACCAGAACTTTGGAGTTTGGAATCCATGTTACACCTAATTGAGTCATTGGCTAATACTCAATATACATTCCACGCATAAGAAACTCAAGTGATGTCAGAAACATGAGAGCATCTCTACTAAGTTCTTTTAACAACAAACCATCTGTGTTTAAATAATAACTCTCATACAAAAACTCTTTCTTGCAAGCAAAGCTAAAGCTCTTTATTTTAGTTTCATCAACATTGTGCTAGAACTAAGGCCCACTCTCTTCAACTTTACTGAACTCAACTAATTGTTAGTAATGTAATGAAAACCTTCAACTATGTGAAATAAATTAAGCATCTTCTTTTTATTCTTTAATTTAATAGCTTTACATCTGAAGAGCAAGTTATGACTTTAAAGACAAATAGATTGTACTTTAGTATGTCTATATTCTTACTTCCAAATGGCTTAGTGAAACTTATTTCAGGAAAAATGCTTTCAAAAATGGCTAATTAGCTGTTATTCAAGTTCAATTCCCTGCTACAATAAGTTTCAATAATTTCTTATAAATTGAGATATGCTAATTAGAATACAACCTCGATCCACTAGTAGTGATTGCTTTAGAAATTTTTTTCACGTTAAATATTTTATTGATGATCATTTATTTGGGAGAAACATAATTCAGAGTCACACACCTGTATAAAGGAAGATTATGTTTTCATACGGCTGATACTATAACCTAGAAAAAGTTTAGAGTATGGGAGTGCAATGGAGAGAAACATGAAGAAACAGATGGGATTCAAGAAAAAAAGTTAATAAAAGTCGACAATATTTTAACATTTTTCAGTAGAGAGAGCCTGATGAATCAAGGTCTCTATGTTTTATATCATGTGTATATGCAAGGATAGAGATATCATGTACATTAAGGATAGCAAAAATTTAACATTCCCCTAATTGATGACCTTCAATCAAACATTTGCATGTATGTTATGATGTGCATAAGTTCAGAAAAAGGGGTGCTACAGCAGACTCAAGGTCTGATAGTGCCTCTAAACTTAGCGAAAAGAATCAAGCAATCCTGATGAACTTTCCTTATTCTTTGCATGAAAATTAAAATGGAATCAACAGACATGTAAATCAATCAGATACAGCTAATAATATTAAATAAATTAAACTCGGAAGATAACGTCAATGATCAATCAGAAAAAAATTACAGATTGAACCAGGTGATAAAACAGGGTGAGGGAAAACTACAATCAAAAACATAAAAGCAATGGGAACTATAAAACAACTCCAACACAATGGATGTCCTGTTTAGACAAGCCAGGTTGTAAAGCATGAGTTCATGAGTCCAAATTAAAAAATTTCAGGATATTTGCACTCTTCCTCACAAATATAATGTCAGGAAGGGAGAAAGCCTAAGTAAATCAGGTAAGCAAAGATTTTTGTATGAGTATATTCCTATATTTCCTTTAGCTTTTCCAGATTTTCCAGATACAAGAAAGTTCAGTTGATTATAGATTTGAATTAATCAACTGAAACCAAAAATCCCAAAACCAATACAAAAACAAAAGTGGTGTAATATCATGGATCATCTCTAATGATTGCACTCCTCCATTTACTGAACATTTATTCAACAAGTAATCCATGATTTATTGCAATTTAACTATTCAGTTACATTGTCCCTTAGTTTCAATGGTGCCAAGGATTTAAAGTTTTTGTTTCGGATTATAATGAACTAAAGTAAAAACTCATTAAATCATGTGCAATTCTTATTTATGTGATGTGAAGTTGCAGATGATGTTTGCAACTGAGAATCAATCAGAAACAACCTCTTTGTATCACTAACAATAGTATAACCAGGGTAATGTTGCCTACATCCAGCCTCCTCCCAGAAAAATTCACCCTAGGTGATAGTCAACTAATGGCATCGGGGAAATGAAATGTCGTTGTATGCTATTCAGCTACATAACATTTAAGTGAAGCATTCTCTTTGCCATCTCTACATCCCTAATAGCTATCATTACTTAGAGGATCATTCATAGCCTCTTGCTTGTCCAGCTAGCTTCCCCCCTCTAATCCTCCCATTACCCTTCATCTAAACCCTTTAACCCAAATATCATGAGTGTGCCCAATAAGTATCCTAATAATATACACATCACAAAGTAAAGACCACATTGTTTTCTAGTATATCCTTCCCCTAACAAAAAATAAACTGCTACTCCCTCTGTTCTTTTTTGTTCTTCTCGTTTACATTTTGCACAGTTTTCAGAGTAAATTTTGAGTCTTAATATCTTTTAATAAGCAAAATAAAAAATTACAAAAAAACATAATAAAAAAAGTATACATTATAAAAAAAGTATACATTAAGACGAATCTAACGAGATCTCACATGGATATATTTTATCTTATAAATATGTCTCAAAAACATTAATCAAATTTCTCTCTCCTCAAGATGGAATATTCCAAAAAGGACGAAAATGTAGGGATTATGAGATTAAAAAGAAAGCAGTCAAGTTTATTAAGACAAATAAGCAGAGGGATTAATTACCACCAACTCCATTCACAGAAACTCATAATAGTTCTACCAAAAACCGATGGCAAAAAACAGAGATAATCAAAGAAAACAGATGAATTTTTTCAGTCTACCTTTGTTTCATCAAAACAGTGGTTGTTTGTGATGCCAATGCATTGGGCGATGGAAGACCAAGCCCATCTAATAAAACTTCAAGTCCTCCAATGCTTCTAAAATGATTCTGGGCACGAGAATTTTCAGATAAGGCTGAATGAAGAGCTCTTAAGGTTAAATAACGAAGTGACAGATTCGTCCACTGTTCTTTTATGCTCAATCTTCTCATGACACGAAGCAACTCTGAAATAGCATAACTCAATGTTATACAATTTGAACTTGAAAGCAAGAGACACATGCTTTGATGATACAGCCAATAGTAAACAATAGGATAAGAAGCTACTTATTATAACTTGTAGAATGTGGACTAAAGCATCTACTAATTAGAACATTTGCAGGACTGGCATATGCATTCAAAAGGAACAAGGCACATAATTTTATAGCCATCAGTTATTGTTGCTTTAAGTGGAAAATCCAGCTAGAAGTTTAGACCTTGGTAAATTCAACATTTGCGTTTTGGAAGATACAAGAGGCATAAAATCATGTGGTGCTAAGCTTTATTCAGTATTTTGTGCATGATTTGATTGCACAGAATTATAGAATGTACATCTTTTAAAAAGACATGTTTCTTTGAGGAAGCAAAGGTGTTTAACACTTCAGATATCGTTAGGGGCTGCCTGGATTGGGAGAACTAGGGGGAAATAGTAGAGGAGTGAATAAGAATATTTTATTAAAGTGTCTGGATTCAAGGAAAATTTACTAAAGTAATGTAATAACCCCCATTTATAGAGTAAATATTTCCCCTAGCCTTCACTAGGGTATATATTTCTCCATCTTCATCCTCATCTTGTATTATTGTCTTCTTTCATAAGCCTCTTCCTTTTCTTCCCATTCTTCATCTTTCTCTCTCCTCCGATTTTTCATGTTCCTCTCATCATCTTTTTCTCTCCACCATTTTCTAAAACAATAGTGTTGATTATTTACCATTTGCTTGCCTCTCCATTCTTTAATTTTCTTCATCAAACATCAATCCATTCCTCCCTCCTTTTCCTCAATTTCTTCTGGTTCAATATTCAATTTGTTGCTAGTCTGTCCTCTACCTCTTCTATTTGTTCCATCAGTTGGGGACTTGGGTGGAAAGTGATTATGGAAAATTAGATCATAAAACATGGTAAATAAAAAGGAATAAGTTTTATTTGGTTTGTTGTTATAACTTTCGAAATTTTTGAACTTGACTGATTTTTTTGTGTAGTGATATTGTTTATCTTCAGATATTGCAAAAGAAAATCAGATTTTTTACTCTTATTCCCCGTTCTACTATTAATTTTTTCCAGGGTAAAAAACACCACACAATATTAAATTTTCCTCCAACTATTATTTCCTTCATTATTTACTCCCACTTCTTCATCCATAACTATTAAGCCAAAAATTAATCTTTGGATTACAGGCTAGGGCTTAGCAGAAGTAATTCTTTCTTTGCACGTCCTTCTCAGATGTATCATGTAACTACTATTGAAGTTTTATATCTTTACTTCCCTCATTATTCAGAGGAATTAAATTCCTCTCCCTGTTCTTTCAAAAAAAAAAAATTCCTCTCGCTGCTAACTCATACTACCTCCTATTCATCTAAAATGTTCCATTTACTTTTGGAACACTATTCATCTATCCCTCTTAAATTGCATTTTATTATTAATCTATAGGTTAAAATATAGTCATGTAGGATCTTATTTGATTCGTTTTGATGTAAAGATTATTAATATCAACTCTTTATAATTTTTAATTATACATAACTCGATATATTAAGGATCGAATAAGTGCATTGGATAGAGTGCATAAAGTAAACGGGACATTTTAGATAAATAGGAGGGAGTATAAAATACAGAATGAAGTGTTCTTTTATAAAAGGATAGAATAACCAGAATGACACATGGCATACTAACACCACGATAGTTTTTATTTTTACGGTAGTCATTGCCAACTACAATAAATATTACTATGTTGCTTAAAATTGACTTGGGACTTGGGACTTGGGACTTGAGTGTGGAAACTGGAATGGAGTGTTGCACAGGAAATTTTGAAATCAAAAAACATGGAAGTGTAAATTTTATGTATGGACTGTTTCAAAATTAGCTTAGAAAATATAAAAAGAAACCAAAAATGAGCACTGTGGGGAATAGCACGTGTAAATGATCATAAAGAAAAGAAACGTTTACACAGGAAATTGCAAACAGAAGGCACAAAAGTTTATAATCCAAGGATTGTTGTTCACAAGATTCTAACCCACCAGTAATTGATTGATTTTGAGGAGAGATACAGGCAAAAAGGCAGTAAAAGAATGAGAAATGACAAGACCTTAATAAACAACAGACAGCTAACCATCACCGCCCAAAAATCTCACCCGCAGTAATTGTGTGGATCCAGGTTTAATCCTTATATTAGAGAATATTCTAATAAAGTTCGTGCCAGAACCTAACAAAAAACACTCTTGTCCATTTTCACCTTGCAAGATCTGACCAAGTACAGGTCATATTAAGTTAACACAGGTACAAAAGAGCAAAGGATGCTCGAAAATCATAGATTCAAACTAGGTTTATGACCAAGCAAAGGAAGAATGAGTGGTTGACTTCTATAACTATTTTATAAATTTTATAAGATACCAATATAATGCACGAAAAAATTTAAATATAATAAAATTAAATCATTAAACAAAATATTCATTACTCACAAGAAAACTTCTTTTACAGTGTTTTTTAAATTCACATTGAATCGAATGGTATATTCAAATTTTCATGACATTAGTTGTAAAGTTCAGCATGAACTATTCAACAAGAAAAGTTAGTAGTTGAAAGTAATTTGAAGATATTCAATAATATCACAAAAACCGAATTCTTACTTATTTTTTGATCACCTTTTATCTAGTTAGGTGGTGCACTCGTGAGGTTAGATTGGAATCTGTTTTTTTGAGGGAATAATTAGGATCTAATTTAAATCTATAGCATACACCCTCCATTACACTTTCCCTTTTTATGAGTTCCATTATGTTGTTTACACCCTTGTGCTGTACCTATTACTTGTTTCTTCCCCTCTCTCTTTGTCCCCACAGTTCCTGCTAGAGCAACTCTTAAGATCATTAGGGAAAGAAGAGAATACATAAATATCTATTTGGTATTCACAAGAAATAAGACGTAAAATATCAAAGTACAATGTACAAAGAATGGAGACCATCTGCTGGTTATCAATCTCTTCATGTCTTCTATATATATCTACAGTCTACATCCATTTCCACAAGTTTAAGCACAAATAGCAAGCTCGCACAAGAGCCACCATCGGAATTTTACTGTGATGTGGAACAACATAAGGTGTGCATGCTTGTCCATTATGTATGAACATAAAAATCCTTTCCTTTGACAAAAAAAGGAAGAATGTGCCTACCTTACCTACTAACCAATTGAGACCACCAGCTTCCATAACTGACACAATGGCTGTCTGCTTCCATAAGTGCATTTTTCCACGATGAACTTTAAAAGTGCTGGATGGATCTATCATTGACGCACTACCACTTGGTAGTGATAGTATAATTTTGCGGTAAAGATTTGCCATCTCATAAGCATCTGAATTCAAGTCCATGAAGCTGCAAAGTATTGACACCACATGTATAAGTAGCTTCTGCAACAGCTCAAATGTATCCAGAACAACATCATGCAAAGTGTCATCTCCAGCAAGAGTTCCAGCAATTGCCTTCAATTGGACAACAGTTGCTGAAAGAGTACAATTAAATATATCAGCATACAACCTTGATAACATAACAGACAATCGGAGAAGAACTCTACTAAATGAAACAGAGCTATATGCCACAATTACTAAACAAAATACAAGTGGAAAGAATACCCAGAAAATTTTTAAAGAACAATATACAAAGGTATTCTAAAACAAGAGGTCATAGCATTTCTCATTTCTGTAGCTCACCACAAAATTAGGAGTTCTATCAAACTGAAAGTTCAGACCTAGGAATTCAACATTTACCAGTGGAAAAGTCAGTTGCTAAAAGATGTGATCATAACTATGCCTCATTGCTCACTTAACCTTGGCAAATTGAATTATTTTTCTGACACCGACAATCTGAACCACCAACAGTGCACATCATGTCAATAATAAATGGATCAAACAAAAACACCACTCAAAAATCAATGAAAATATTATATAACAGACTTATTACATATTCTATGGTGAAGACAATCGAAAAAACAAAATGTTCAGATAAAGGGGACGAGATGAGGATTATTTGTAAATTAACAATGGGGTGATTAGAATAAGAGTCTTATCCCTAATGTGAAGGCGAGATGTGATTTCATTTCAAAAGAATTGCTCAGGGTTGGCATCTTGAAACTTCTATTAGATGCACAAGATATCATTATCAAGATTCAAGAATATAGGCCTTGTTTGGATTAAGGGAAATGGAAGGAAAAGAAAAGAAAGGATTTGGAGGGATGGAGAATCTCTTGTTTGGATAGCAAAAAGGGAGGAAGAGGATTTGGAGGGAAGGGATTTGGAGGGATTAAGTCCCTTCATTTTGTTAACATCCAAATCTCTCCATAAGAGGAAAGATTTGGAAGGAAAATGAAATTTCTTTCTTTCCCCTTCCCTTCCTTCCTATACAAACAATAGAGTATTTCCCTTCCTTTCCTTCCCCTTCCTTTCCTTTTTTTTCTCTCCTAATTTGCTATCCAAACATAGTGATAAAGTTGCACTAAGAAAATACACATACAAGGCCTTTACTTAAAAATTGAGGAGATGAAATCCATGTGATGGATAAAACCACAAATATCCCTTTTCACCAAGTTTAGTACTTTGAGAAGTGTGTGAATCCAACAACTTCAGCCTTCATAAACATGAATCATGGCCTCTTCAGCAAAATCTACTGCCACGAACTCTAAATTTCCAAAGTACCAAGTTCTAAAACCATTCACACCAACAAGATCAATTCTGCAAAATGAACCAATCACCCTTCACACCCGATATGTTTCATTGTGAAACTAAAAACAATAATCCCCCCAATCCCGAGAAAGGGAAGGAAAATTGTATTTCCTTCTTCGAGCACTCCTCTTGCTCGAACGAGCAGCTGGTCGAGCAGCCACTGTGTTGCTCTTTTCTTGTTTCTTTGTTCGAGCAACCCACTTCCCATGCCTTTTACCTCGTTCAAGGCATGATTCCACACACTTTGTAGAGCCTCTTGTTGCCTTAGTTCAAGTCTCTTGGCTTTCCCTAACGCACCCCATTTGCTCTACGTTCAACACACTCAATGCACTCAACTCCATCACACACTCATCGTTGCTCACAACATGACGTGTCTTGTCTTGTCTTGGCTTTCCCTAACGCACCCCATTTGCTCTAAATTGATTATTACTCCCTCTGTCCCTCATATTTTGCACCTATTTCTATTTTAGTCTGTCCCACTGATTTTACACCCTTTCGTTTTTTAGCATATGTCCCACCACATAACCCCACTTATAATCTTACTTATTCATACATAAAATCTTTTTAATAACCTCATTGTAACTTAATCTCTCCCTTCCCATTTATTCTTACATTTCCCCATTTCTATTTGTCTCTCTCCCTTCCATGTCTCTCTCCCTTCCTTTACTTTTGTTACTGCAAAATTACTCAGTGTTCTTCAAAAATTCATTTATAAGAACCCTCATTTTCTTCTGGTTTTTTTGGTTCATTAAGATTTTGGGTTCTTTAAGAACCCTAATTCTTCCATTATTTATAATCTTATGGGTCCTTTAAGATTTTTTTTTTGAATTTGGGTTTCTTTTGATTTTTGTTCTTTGTTCTTCCCTTTCATGAAGATTTGTTCTGTATGTTTTGTTCTATTCTTGAGATATGTTCTATTCTTGAGTTTTATTTGTTCCTTTTCATCAACATCAGGTTTGATTTGGGTTTTATTTATGTTCCTGAGATCTATTCTTGAGATCGGATCCTTAATCTTTTTCTTATATCAGTTCTTCATTTTGGTTATGAGATTTGAATTGTTATTGATATCTTTTGCTTTAGGTTTGTTATTTTTATTGTTCTTCATTTTTGTTCTTCAATTTTTTGAGCTTAATTCTTCATTTTTGTTCTTCATTTTCTGATTCTAGGAAAAGTTCTTCATTTTTTTTCTTCATTTTTTTTGAGATTAATTCTTCACTTTGTTCAGAGATCTATTATGTTCTTAAGATGTACTTGAGGTTCGGATTTTATACGTCGGTTAAATATCTTATTCATTTTTAAGATTTGTATATGAGATTTGTTCTTGAGATGAGATCTTAATTTTTTTCAGATTAGTTCTTCATTAGTTTTTCAGATTAGATTCATTTTTGCCAATAAAAGTTTAGAAGTTTAATGTATACTTTATGTCATTTCAATTTATTTCTAACAAAAATAATGTACATGTAATAGGTGCAAAATGGGAGGGACAGAGGGAGTATCTTTTAACAAAAATAATGTACAAGTAATAGAGAAATTAATGACATGCGGGAGGTGGAAAGTTAGTGATTCTAATTCCCAATTACAAAGGAGCACCTCTTAACCCTATTTCTAATTAAATAAAAATTTATAAAAGCCAAAACTAGGCTTTTTCCATTGACCTACCATGAAACTTTTTATATATACAATACAAAACCTTAAAATTTGAAAACTTACAAAGCTAGACACATATTGAACACCATATACAAAGCAAGTAAGAAACTAAGTATTAAAACTAATATAACTTCAAAGGTAAGGTTGTATATGTCTTATCCCGCTTAACGCACCTAGGATGGAGCCACTTCAAAACTCATGTAAAAAGATAATAACTCGTATTTTGTAATATCCTAATGGGTGAAGCATATGACCAGATATGTAAATATCTTTCACATCACCTAAACGCAAATTTACATTATGTATAAAATCATAATATAATAGAACTACAGAAGCCATTCCGTATCTCCAGCAAGAAAGCACAATGGGTGATAAGTGATGACAAATTACAAGAGTGACATAGTCGCATAAAAAGTTAATGTTACAATTCAAAATACCTTTAATTAGCCCAATAAGCTTTTGTATCCCACCATGGTAGCCTAAAACTCTGCAGTTATGCACAGAACGGACAACAATCATCAAAGCTTCAAGAACAGGTATCCCTTCTGAAGTAATCTTCAAACTTGTCGCAACAATTAAAGGATCTGAAGTTGACTTCAAAAATCCAGTGTCTACTGCATGCACAGACTGAGGGTAAGTACGATAATATTTCAAAAAAGCAGCATACAAAAATGTCAAAATCCTCTTTCCAAAATTAGAGATAGAATCATTTTATCGTGAAGACAATGAAAGATATCAACTTACACTCAGTGACAATAGAAATCATTTGTGCTATTTCATTAATAAGAGCTACTATAAACTCGGTTGGATGTCCAACAAAACAGCCAACAACTGTGTCACCAGATTGAAAGAAATGCTCCACATTTGAGACGGTAGACAAGGTCTCCTCGGTACATTCTCCGGTGATTATAGGCTCCCACTTGTTGTGCACATCAAGAAATTGCTTGAGGAATACATAAAATAACTTTCTCTTTTCCACCTAGTTCAAGCAATAAATTAATATTAGCTTTTTTGTTAGAGATAGAGCTTCAACAGAATAAAACAATGATTGAACAAGAAATAATACATCTATTCCGATATTTTTTCATACATTAATTGCCAAAATAATTATGGTTAAGGATAAATTTAGTTTAGAAGAGATGAGCCAATGTTAGACAAGTCCCACAATTTTCATAGATGGAAAATTCGTGTAGCGGAAGAAAGTTATGATGTCATGCTTCCCCGTCATAGAAACACAAATAGGACGATTATTTAATATATCATAAATAACTAAAGGGCAATAATGTGAAAAGCATTAAGGGTATATGTCTATGTTGGTGTATTGTTGCTTCGATTTAAGACATATATTCCAACTTTCAACCTTTTATGCTTGGCCCCTCCAACAAACAATATTTTGATTACACAATTTCCTTTCAAATCAAATACATTCATCACCAAAATCATTATCATGTAGAGATGACTTTCATATCCAATAATCAACTTTATAAAGTACATGAATTGTCATATTGTAACATAAAGGGTGGTTGGTAAATATTGTGGCAAGAAAGACTAACATAGTTGATTAGTAAGATGATAGTGGATAATTAAATTAGGCTATGCTACTAAAGATTGAGTACTTAAGCCTGAACTATGTATGTGTCCAAATGTTGGGATATTGTATAAAAGAACCTCATGAATTTGATCTTAGTTTTATAAAGCATGCGGCACAATAAGGCTTAAGGGGAACACCTCGCTTTAGGTGCACCTTGGTGCCCTATCTTAGTTTTGAGAGGCGCAAAGCGCACAGAGGCACAAAAGTTCCTTTTCCTATAGCGTAAGGTGCAAAACGAAGGCGCTGGCTTTTTGTATGCAATGCGCACAATTTCGCTAAAAAGATCCAAAATCAATTTTAAAACATATTTAGTACTTAAAAATTAAAACAAAATGAAATTCATAGTATGATAACATAAAAGTAAGGTAAACACTACTTTAGCACATAAAATCATACGATAACTCGATAAATGAAAATCATAGTCTTGAGTTAACAAAAGAAATAAAAATTAAAACAAAGACAAATGTAAAGAAAAAAAGACAGTAGTTCTTGATGCTTGAAATGTGTTGTGACACAATTAGTCAAATACTTAAAATCTATATCAGAATCATACGTCGACCGGTGAAGATGGCAACACTTCAAGGTTATTCTTGTTTTTACGTTTCTCACTCCTTATTTTTGCTTTAGGGCAAGAAAGGGGGGTACATGTTTCCTTTCCATTCAATAAACAACTAAGAATTGAGATTATTTTAGTAATATTAGACAAAGATATGTTATTTGTCAAAAATCACAACAGGCATGCACGAGGAGCGCAAGGCCCAAAAGGTACACCTATAAAGAGCCTCTTGTATTGCATTTCGCCTAGACTTAAGGAGGCGTTTAAGTGGTCACCTCTTAGCGCCTCACGTCGAGGCGCGCTTTTTAGAACACATTGTGCTTTTGGGGAAAAGGCGTATACTAAAACACGTGATGTTTGTTAACACATAGATCCCGGGATGCCCCGTGCATTTTTGTTGCGTCTTTAAGCCTCCTATGGGCCTTTTGTTGTACATCTTACTTGGAATAAAAAGTCATTCATTTCCCACGCTTGGTGCTATTGCGTGCCCCATAAGCGCTTTTCAAATCTAAGATTTTTGTAAAAAACGAAAAGTCACATATTCATACATATTAGGGTGTTGAAGATATGACACAAGTACTTGAGGTGAAATAAAAAATCCAACTAACATAGTTAATAGATAAATAAATCCGAAAGACACCAAGGCCTCAATGGGATAACAAAAGTATAGCCAACATTCATTTTATCACATCCATCAAGTAAATGCAAGTAGACGTCTAATGATACAAATGCATCAATCACACTTGAAAAATCAACAATCTCTCACATTAGCACAGCAAAGACATGATAAGAGTAGAAAGCCCGAAATTCTAACTATCGAGAAAAAAAATAGTCATTGTGTGTACCTTATCCACGGTATATTCGAATTTCTCCCATATGTCTTTTAGTATAGATTCACCGCCAAGCTCACTAAAAAAGAGAAACAAGAAAAATTAAAAAAGTTATATCTAAGTCTTCAAGCTCAAAGAAACTTTCACAACATTGAGATGTAAATCTTTAGAGATGTAACCTGGAGATGTAAAATCCTAGTTTTTAGAACATGACAATAAGAAAGTTTGTCAGTGGTATTACTAATTTACTACAAATAGGTGCAAACTCCTATAATATCGAATGGTAGGAGGAAAAAATAAACACAAAGGTTAAAGTGGCCAAAAATTACTATATCATCCAATTAGGTTAATTTCTAAGGAGGCAGTGAGGTATGACAAAAGCATAGGAGACATGTTTCTAGGAGTAGAATACCAAAGCAAGCATCCTGTCATTTTGTTTCTTCAACTTTCTTGCTGCGACATAAATAATCTCCCTAAAAATGAAGAGACAAAGCCTCTATGAAATTATATCAATTAAATGGCCTCATCCAGCCCCTTATATCCCAATCTAAGCATAATTCTCATTAAAAGCATTGGGTAATTTCTTAAGTATAATGTAGGGTACTATTATGAAGTATAATAATTAAGATATAAGACATTGTTGATAAATAGCTCACTTTTGTAGCAAAAATATGTAATATTGGGGTGTTTAGCAATTAGCTTTTTTGTTGACTCTTTGATTGGCTTTTAGCTTTTGACTTTTAGCCTTTTGGTTGATCAAATAACCAACAAATGTGTTTTGGTAAATGACTTTTAAGCCAAAACCAAAAAGCTACTCCTAGTAGTTGTTTTCATTGGCTTTTGACCTACTTTTTCTATAATAAACAGCCAACAACTAGTAAATAATTTTTACCAAACATCTACTTAAGAGTAGACTTATCAGCCAATATTAGCCAACCCATAATTTTATATTATTGTCCTTGGCTTTATCAAATTCACAAAAAAAAAGTACCCCATATACTATCTCTGTATGATAAATAATACTTGCACCATCGTCACCTTTGGTAATATTTACAAATTGTGTTCGACCTTAAATGGTTATCGATGTATAAGAATAGTAACATAAGATCTTATTAAATTCGTCTTGATGTCTAGTCATAATATCAACATTTTATATTTTTTACTCTTAGATAGATGAATATAATTACAATCAAAATTCAACGTTGGAAAATACAAAATTTCAAAGTGTGCAAATATTAATAAACAAAGGAAAAATCATTTGATTGGGATAAGTGAAACATATCTTTGTCCAAGGAAGCTTTCAAACGATACAAAAAGTACCATAGTCAATTGAGAAAATGCTAAATATTCTTAATTAGGCTTAGATGAGAACACTACAATTTTACTTTATCATGAAATCATAATCCATATCATGCTAAATGTTTGTACCAAAAGTAACAAATAACCATATAATTGCAATAGATCAAAATCCCATAAATCAAGGCTTAATTGCTGCAATGCGGTGTATATAAAAAGATTATTCCTCTCTATCCAAATGTCCCAAACACTTTTTCTAAAATCTAGTTTTACAAAATCTAGAAGACTAGAACTTCATATTCAGTCCTACGTTATAGACGCTCTCTGCTTAGGTATATTAGTTCCAAGGACCGCCAGATTCAAGATTGACCAATAAAATCAAGGACGGTCATAGTTTCAAACCCTCACAGGGCCTATAAAAACCAAGATATTTAGAACTTGCTCACTTGATACTTGACAAAAAGTAACAGATCATGGCACAACTAACATACCGATGATCCAAAACACTACTCTTTTCACCTAATAGGAGTTCTAACATCCCTAAACACAGAGACCCCAAATATTTTTTTTGTTTACAAGATCTACTCCTAATGGTTCCTTTATTTTTTTGTCCATATTAAGGATAAATTAGCAATAAAACCACAATAACTTTAACTAAGGGGAAAAAGGTCTTTCATTGTTGTTGTATTGCAAACACAAATCAATCGATAATGAAAATATTACACCTACAACTTAACTCTAGACTTCACGTATAGTAAGGAAATAAAATACACAAACGGTTGATCATTCGCATCATCACACATACAATGAAGCTCTAGTTTGGTACCATCCAAAACAAATATGTAAAGACATAAATCAAGAGAAGTACAATACCTAAAGCGAACATTCTGAGCAGGGAGAGTAAAACGCTCGGATTGCAAAGTAAAACCTGACTGGTTGCTTCCGGATGAACCTCTAAGGAGATTCGCCACACCCTTCACAATGTGCATCTTTTCCTCCCCAAACTATCAATATGCTAGTCTTAGTTATGACTCCTGAAGCCAACAACACCTGAACAACTTCTCAAAGCACCTCCTTTTCTTTCTCTCATGCTCAATTTTCAGCTACATTCGGCAAAAAAAAATCATCATCAGAAACATTCACTAATTACAACAATAATTAACACCTTCCAATTTTTCCTCAAGTATATATATTGATCAAATGATTCTACTCAAGCATTGGTTTAACTATGAAGTAGTTATGTATAACTCAACAATCAATTCAAATATAATTTAAAACTAGTACGACTTTGGGGATTCAGCATTCAAAAATTAACAAAATGAAATGAAATATATGAAAATTTTGAAGTTCTGCAAACCTAAGAATTAATGGAGAAAGAAGATGAATCGCAGCCCGATCTATAGCTCTAGTGATGGTGTTATAGTTTAGAGCTTTAATGGCATCACTGAAGGATCGAGAAGAGAAGGAAAAAGGGAAAACGTCCTAACAGGGATGATTTTTTTTATTTAATAAATAAACTACTGAAATGAAAAGGAAAGGGTGCGATCTGGGTTTTTGGTTTTGAGTCGTAAAGTCATCGTGTTCGAGATTCGCAATTTAATTTTTACGTCAACTGAATATTAAGATTAAAAAATCATTAAATATTATTTTTCATAATTTTTTAATCACATTAAAAAAATTCAACCATACCATACAATGTTAAGTGATACTACGATTAAAGGGAGTTTATCAAATGAAACTAGCTAAAAAAAATAAAATGACATTTTATTTTGACCAATATCATTACTATTAAACAATCTTTGACTAATATTTATTTATAGTTAAATTAAATAAATTAAATAATACTCCCTCCGTTTCTTTTTTGGTCAGTTCACCTAAATTGTCTACTTTCTATTTTTGGCCAAAATTAGTTTTCTTAATTACATATTATCCCTAGGGTAAATTACCCATATACCCCTACTTAAATAACATTATCCACCTTAATTAAAACCCTTAACCTAATCTCCCCACTAACTCTTCCCTCCATTTTCCATAAAAAACCCACTCATTCCCATTTGATAACCCTAACCCTAACATTCGAAGCTTGTGTTCTTGAACCTTCTTCCATCTTCATCGTCTCCCTCCTTCATCTCTGGACTTCATCAACCATCTTCATCGTTCATCTTCATTCTTTCTTTCTCTCTCTCTCTCTGTTTCTCTCTCTCCATTAACTTATAACCCATAACCCCCTTTACAGATCTCCATCTTTTAACTAATGGGCTCTCCAAAATCTTGTCTTTCACGGGGCGATTCATATTAGGAGAACGTCTTAGTTGGTACTCCTAACCCTTGGTTTGACTACTACCAGTACGTCCCTCCTTCTCCTAACATGTCTGTGGAAACGGACCCTAATTGGGGAAGAGAATGTGATACAGAAGATGAAGAAATTGATGCTTTATTTGATTTGCAACTAGATCTACAAGATCTGTATATTGAGAATATCTTTCCCTCTTCAATTGAGGAGTCACTTGATGATGCTGATTTGAAGCCTGATTTTGAAGCCTGTATGATTTGTTTCTGTTATTGTTGAATATGCATGTTTGATGGTCTGTGATGTTTTGAGACCTTCGTTCTGGTGTTTTCCCTATGATTTATCATTGGATTTGAGGGTATTTGTTTGATTATTTGCTAATCAAAAAACCCTAATTCCTAAAAGTTGCCATCAATCTTTGAAGGAATAAGCCACTAAACAATTTAGTTTAGGAGGCTATTCTTTCACAAGATTCAGGAGGCCTTTGGGGATTTAGGGTTCTCTATGATGAGAACATTTGTTCTCTGAGAGAAACCAAAAAAAATGATGATTTTATGAAGTCAATTTCCTTGTTCAACGTTTTTCATTAAAATGTTTAGCATTAAACAAAATACATGGTTGATGTTTACATTTTAAACATTTTTTTTGAACAATAGTATTCCCAAAAGTGAGTATTCACAAAATTCCCAAAAAGTGAACTATTTGTCTCTGGTTCTTGATATGTTCATGTGTAATGCTTGTAATTGTAACCCAAAAGTATTGATATGTTCATGTAGAGTGCTCTTGTGTTGATGTTGTATCTGTTGTTTTTACATGGTGGATGCTTCTTGTACTGTTGTTGAGTCTCCTGGTTCCTGTGTTGTTGTTGTGTCTGCTAACTCTTGTGCTGTTGTTAAATTCACTGGCTGTTGTGATGTTGTTGTATCTGTTGTTGTTGTTGCCTCCACATGAAAATAGCCAAAATCATGTATGCCCAAGTAGAACAACACTATCAAACATGTCTTTTTCTATTCTTGTATCTAAATAACGTAGGGTATCGTAAATTAACTCCCCACTCACACTCAAATAATCGGGGAGTCTTCCCTCCCTTGCTAGTTTTGTTTTGTTCATATGGGGAATGTGATAGTCTATCATTATCTTGATCACTTCAATTTTACATGTCTGTAATGTAACCCAAACACATTTCATTGTGTACGGTGTTAGTACATCAAATGCACTTGTTACTGCCTTCACCATGTCTGTGTAATTGTATGCTGATTTTTGGTGGTGGAGTGCTTGTATTGATTTGAAAAACCCTAAATCCAAGACATTCAAGTCTGGAGAATTAGGGGATTGTTGTACCAAGTGGGGTTGTCTAATTCCTTTGTTTTGACCATATTAAATGGAATTGGATGCAATAAATGTTGTTTTAATGAGTTTATTTTTTGACTTTGTGTTGTGTATATATACTTACTGCATTCCTTTTGGTGTTTTGGTGAATTTGGCGCCTGTGATTTTTGATGAATTTTTTGATGTATTTTGTGTGGCGCCTGTATTCCTTTTTGGTGAATTTTGTAGCTAATTTATGTTTGGCGCCTGAGTAAATACATTTTTGGGAATATTAATAGCTTCATTTTTTTCATCAAACTTTTTTGGACCTTTGTAGCTAATTTATCTAAGTAAAGCACTAAATGCATATTCTTTTTATTTTTTATAATCTGAAGTCAATGAGAGATTTAATGTCCGCATGCGCATGTGGCGAGAAGGTTGTACTTTATCGGTTGCCGTACAAAAGACATTGAAGAAATCAAGAAAAATTTGAAGACTTTGTGTATTTTTCTATTTTTAAATATGTAAAAAAATTATGTAAATTATTTTGGTTATTTAAAACATTTGCTATGTAATTTATGGATTTAATTTATGTAATTTTAAGACTTGAATGCAATATTCAATTTTCCCTCCAATTTTGAATTCTATCTACTTTATTAGTTAAAAAGGTGGGAATCATTAACCATTAATCCAAACTACTATAGCATTACAAATACCCACTTTTTGGTGGTCCCCACCCATTCCTTAATATGCGTGCCCACAAGAAAGTGGACAATAAGAAGGGGGTGGAGGTAATATAATATACTTCATATTGTTGACATCATATAATATCATAGATCATACTCATCATCATCATCTACCCAATTTATCCCCTGCATAGAAAACTATGAACATGGTCTGGGAAGGAAAGGACGGCAGTAACTCATACACATAGAGGAGAGCGCGGCCAAAAGGAGTCCCTCGGCTCGAGAAAAAAATGATACGTTCCAGCCACATGAGCGGTAACAAACATGCATATGGATCAAATAAAAAGGTAAAAACAATTATAAGACTAAAACAGCAAAACTAATAATAATAATAATAATAATAATAATAATAATAATATTATTAAAAGAAACTAGAGCAAGCAGGAAAGCAAGAACACCAAAAAGAACTCAATAGAGAAAAACAGTAATCTAAAACCTGGATAAGGCGCCTCCAACTACCCCTATCCCTAGTCAGGTCCTTAAAGAGGTTTAACTCATGCAAGTCAACTTTTATAGTAAAAAGCTTGAAAATTTTCATATGTCACCGCTAAGGAGAGTTTGCCAAATGGAACTCGTTTATTGGCTAAAAAAATTACATGGTATTTAATCTTGATTAATAATTCTACTAAAGTTGTTCATGGGCGGGCTACTCGTTAGAATCGACCCATCCGGCTCGAAAAACGGGCGGGCAAGGACAACGTTTTTCAAAAAACCTTTAAGTTTGGATGTGAGCCCGCCAAGATAAATGGGCAGGTAGCGACACCAAAAAAATACCCGCTGGTATACCCGCCCGTCCGGTTAGTTTAATATATTATTTATTAAATAATTAATTCTATTAATTATTAAACTAGTACTACTGCATTACCCATACTCATACCCAACTTTAGTAATTAGTACTCATACCAAGCTTTAGTTTATTACTCTTTTACCAGCCTTAGTGTTTACTTCTTTCACACTTTAAAGTTTCCAATTCTACCGTCTGCATTCAATATTTTTAACTCTCAAAGCACTCAAACAGTCGACTATCACAGTTCAAACAAGTAGCCGACTCTACCTTCTATATTCAATATTCATGTAATGTGAGTATTTTGAAACTTTATATATTTAACGTATTTTAGACAATGTATTGTGAAGTATTTTAATTGTTACTTAAAGTTAACTTAATATATGACTTTTTTTTTTACTTTTTATATAAGAAATACCCGCGTACCCACGGGTCCCGCCCGCTTTATAAATGGGCGGGTAGCGACAAAAAAATATGCACATAAATATGAGCGTACTTTTGAATATTTGACCTTGCGGGTAGAATTTTAAAGTACCACCCGGTCCGCTACCCGCCTAAGCCCATGAACAACTCTAATTTCTACCATTAAAATATTTTTGACTATCATATATTTATAGTTAAAGTTAGTAAATTAGAGAATATAATACTTCTATATGCATAATATATTGTTGACAAAATATCATATCATATCATATATTATATACCAGGATAGAAACCCGTGCAATTCACGGATTTTTAAATACGTTAATATTTTAATAAAATTTTAGGCGAACGAAATATTAAAAGAAGGTACGTAATAAAGTATTTACATATGTATATTGTAATTAAAAAAGAATTAAATATAAAGAAACACAAAATAGGTTGTTAATAATGAGTTTATAGGTTTTGAAACACCTATTTATAAATTATATTCTTAGTACGATGACATATTTCACCATCTTTATCGCATATGAGAATTTATAGTCCTTTTCTTCTAGTCACTCTAGAAACAACAACATAAAATTGACCATGACTAAAAATTAACAAACTTGAAATTTCTAATCTTAATTGTTCGATTAATCATTTAATTAACTTTTGGTTTACGAAAACTTTACATTTAAAAATTCTTATCTTCCTAATTAATTTCGTTAACGTTTGTTTTAACGACGTAACACTTTTATTTAAATTATTTTAAACTACTCCTAATGTATTTTTTTAATAGCTTTAATTAAGGTTGCAAGCTAGTTTTGCACCTAAAATAATCATAATTACCAAAAAACCTATTACTCAAAACCTACCTATATTTTTTATTACTTATTTACTTACATAAGTAAAGTAAGTTTGAAAAGAAATCACACTCTTCCTTACCATCATGTTAGAGGGATATGGACTTAGATATGGAGCATGTTTTTTTTTTATATCCAAATTCTTTAAGGTTTGTGCCCTAAATATCTCCTTTATATACTCGTTTTTACTTAAAGGGTTCGACATATGAAATTTGAAGCAAAACACATCTATTTCCCACCCTTCCACATATACATCTACAAATTCATGCCCTATAGTTTTTTTTTTCTTCCATGCTCCTCCTAAATTCACTTTATAAAATCAAGTACTAAATTCCTCATAAATAGTTATTTTCTTAGCATTTTGGGGTTCAATAATTGTTTTGGGTACTTAGAAGATCATTATTTGGAGTTGGATAATTATTTTGGGAGCTTAGAATATACCATCATTTTTGAAGCATTGGAGCTTGAAGTATTTAATTAGCTTGGAATTAAGATCATATTTACTTATTAATACTTCGTACTACTACTCTTTGGTGTTAGTATGATATAACTTTTTACCTTACTTTTTATGTGAAATTTTACATTATATTTACTTTATAATATGTATAGTATGAAATATGTTGAGTATGTTTAAGTAAAAAGTTAGTTGGTGAAATTATAATTAAGACTATATCAAGTATATTTATGCTAAAGTTATTTTTATTATACTCATTAGCAATTTTTGATCATGTTTAGGAAGTTGTGTGAAAAAAATATATTCTAGTAATATTAAGTATTTTTTAGGAAAATTTGATTCTAAAGGTGTGAACTTTGTCTGATTTACTTCTAAAGGTTCGAACTTTCGTTTAGCTTATAAAGATTCGAACTTTGGGGGTCATCCGCTTTTAAAGGTTCAACCGGTTTTAGTAACCTGGAACAGCAGATTACCATCTTCTTCATCACCTTCTTCTTCAAGGTCCATCAATGGCTTCTTCATCAACTTCTTCCTCAACCTCCTCATTAATGACTTCTTCCTTCTTTAACTCCATTATGTCCTCAACTCCACTTCTCTCTCATAAACTCCCGTCATCTCCTCCCGTAAAACCTTCAAATTTCTCGATTGATGTTCGAGTTTCAATGGATCGAAAAAGCTATCTACTGTCAAAAAACGAAAAAGAAGAAAAAACTTCGAAAAATTTTAACAATTCACTCATCCATACAAATGGAAATCAAAGTTTTGATTATAGTTAGTTTTTATACTTTGATACTTTTGTTTTTATGCTTTAAATTTCTGATTTATGTGTAAAATTTTTAAATTAGGGTTAAGAAGCAATTAGAAATAGAGGAACCAAAATTACCGATTTATATTCATGTTTGAAATTATATACTTTTTGATTTGAGATTTGACATGCATTTGTTGTACATCATCAAGCAATTTGATGATGTTGGGTTTATCATTTGTTGTTCATCATTAAGAAGGAGAGAAAAAGTTCTAAATCCTTTTTGCAGAAAAGAAGGAAGGAGAGAAGATAAGTAAATATGTTGGGTTGAAGGTGATGAAATGGTGGAAGAAGATGAAGATGAAGATGATGAAGATGAAGATGACTTTTTCATCTGGTTACAGGTCATCCGAACCTTTAAAAGCGGATGACCCCTAAAGTTCGAACCTTTAGAAGCAAATTAGGCAATGTTCACACCTCTATAATCAAATTTTTCTATTTTTATGTTAAAACTAGTGTTATGCGTTACATTAAGAATGTTAGTATTTTTAATATTTTTTTTATTTATGTTAGAATTTTTGTTAATATGCTTATGTTTGCCTTTGAACTAATTTATAAAGTTGCGTGCTATTTTACGAGCATACTTTTACTAAGTATGGTTATGTTAAAATTATTGTCATTATACATTATTTTGATATTAAAGCTTAATCTTAAATAATATTAAATTTCTTTTTTTGTGATTACATTGATTATTTAAATTTAGAATTTAAATGATAAATTAAATAAAGGTTTTATGTGAAAAATGTCCAAAAATAATCATGGGCCATTTTGCAACTATCATTCAAAAAAAAAAGTTTTACTATTTTAAATTATCATAAGCATTTCTTTTAGGATCAATTAACAAATACAACCATTAAGTTTAGTCATTTTTAGATAAACAACCGCAAATTTTTTTTTTACAAACAACAACATTCAAGTTACCAAACACGATAGCGATACAACCTCCAACTATGCATCATATAATTTCTTTTTTTTTCCATCATATCAATATATTAAACAAATGTACGACTTTAAGATCATATAATGATAAAATACTAGCTTATGCACAAACTAATTTTTAATAATAAGGATTAACTCAATTTGGGCACCTTCATTATAATCTGAGCGTTAGGCGGTTGCACCTCAAAACTACTCCGAAAACGACCTTTAGACTAAGTGCATGTGCTTTATCAACATATGACCAGTTTTAATTCAGAAAAATCATATTCCCAATTGAAAACTCCATGACAATGCAGCTTGTATTAAAAATAAAAAGAATTAATTGTGAATTACAACCTTAATGTTTATGCGTTTTGCGAATTACAGCCATAATGTTTTTTTTTTTTTGCGAATTACAGTCACCATGTTTTAAAAATGACCATCATTTCGGCCAAATGACCGGTTATGACCGTTAACCACTTAAATTACCTTTGATTTTCCATTTTTCTGATTTTACTTTTATTTTTGAGTTTTTTTTTCTTTTTTCATTTAATTTTTTTTTTCCATTCTTTCTGCTTCTTCTTCCCCAATTATCCCCTCCTTCATTTTTTTCATCTTCTTCATCCCTATTTTTCAAAGTCTCCATTATTTTTCTTATGAATACTTCAAAGTCTCCCTTTAATTTTTTTTCCTTTTTTTTAATTGTTCTTTCCCCAATTATTTTTTTCTCTCCTCTTTCTTCTTCCCTAATTACCTCCATTTTTTTCTCCTCCTCCATTATTACACATCAAAGATGATGCTCAATAGATGATGCTCAGTCTACCCTGTAATAACAACAATCATGTATGAACACACTCCAAACCCAAAACTATTATTATCTCTTCTATCTTACCTAATATTATTCATAAAACCCTCAAAATCCGCCATTGTTTTGCAACCCACAAGACCAACTAGCTCTTCTAAAAATAAAATCTCATTTTAAAAACCCACCATCATTCTCCAATTGGATTCCTAACACAGACTGTTGTCAATGGCGGAATGTTCAGTGTAACAACGATTTAAGGCCGGATCGTGTAAACTTTCTATTTTTAGACAATCTAAATGATATTTCTGGTACAATACCTGATTTTGTTGGGAATTTGACTTACCTTAATGTTCTTCAGTTTTCTAAGTTACCCAATTTAATTGGGCCGATTCCTGATTCGGAACTAAACTGTCAAATCTTCAAGTTTTGGTTGTAATTGGGGAAAAAGATAGAGGAATAAGAAAAATAATTGGGAAAAGAAGAATTAAAAAATAAAAAAATTAAATAGAGACTTTGAAGTATTCATAAAAAAAATAATGGAGATTTTGAAGAAGAATAGGGATGAAGAAAGAAGAATAGGGATGAAGAAGATGAAAAAAAATGAAGGAGGTAATTGGGGAAGAAGGAGGGAGAATGGAAAAGAATAAATTAAATGAAAAAAGAAAAAAAACTCAAAAAAAGTAAATAAAAAAATAGAAAGTCAAAAGTAATTTAGGTGGTCAACGGTCATAACCGGTCATTTGGCCTAAATGGTGGTCACTTTGAAAATGTGGTGGCTGAAATTCGCAAAAAAAAAACATCATGGTTGTAATTCAAAAAACGCATAAACATTAAGGTTGTAATTCACAATTAATTCAAATAAAAATGATCAATTCATGAAATGTACTTATTCCTAATGGACGTTTGGGTTATAAAAAGTATATGAACTAAGAAAATCAAATAAGTTTGACAAAAGCAATGTTGTGAACTAAGAAACAGATCTAAAGAACAAAGAAAAAGACCATTGAATTACAAAAATAGTCTATCTGTTAGATTTGACTCTTACAAACCAGGCCGTTAGACGAGTTATTAACTAGGGCCTCATATTTACTAAATTTCTAATAATTTAACCTGTATAATAATAATGTCAAATAAACCAATAAGAATTAGTAGGGGTGTTCAAAAAAACCCGCTTTGTAAAACCCGACCCGATATCCGGTATCCGGTTTGGAAAACCGGGTATTTTACCCGATTTAGCAAAACCGGGTATTTCGGGGCGGGTACCCGGTTTGCAAACCGGGTATTCGGGTCGGGTACGGGTAGTAGTTTTGATGAAACCGGGTACCCGGTATCCGGTTTAATATATATTTTTTTTAATACGCGTGCTGTTTTTTAAGCTGCCTACTTTATTTTAATTTAACCTAGTAATAAAACCCCAGTAAAAGTGTAAAAGTGTAAAATGCAGTAGCTCTTCTTCTCCCTCAATATTTTACTCCCGCTGCAGCAGCTCTTCTCCCTCACAAGCGAAGCAACTGCAACTCCTCTCTAATTCTTGGTCAATCTCTGCAACTCAACTCTAACTCCTCCATTTTCATCCTTCACAAGCAACGATTTCGCTTTTTAGTGGGTTCAAAAATATTAGATCGAATTATTTTTAATAATTTGAATTCAAATTCTGATATTATCTATTTGTTCAATTTTTCTTCAGTCACTTTAAATTGAAGATCTACATGGATTCTTACCCACCACCACCTGGATTTTCGGTATTTTATTTGTTTTTAACTTTTTTTAATTTAAATTGAAGTTTTGTTCGATATTTTCTGGTATTTTATTTGTTCAATCTGATATTATTTGATTTGTTCAATCTCTGGTATTTTATTTGTTCGATATTTGTTTTAATTCAAGTTTTAATTCAAATTCTGATATTTGTTCAATCTCTAGTATTTGATTTGTTCAATCTCTGGTATTTTATTTGTTCGATATTCTGATATTTGAAGTTTTGTTTGAATTCAGTTTTGTTAGAAGTTTTGTTTGAAGTTTTGAATTCAAGTATTGTTCGGTATTTGTATAATAATGGGTTCAGAAACTGAATGTTTAATTATTTTTCAATTGATTATTTAAGAGTAAAATATTTTTAGTCGATGAGGTAATGCATTAACTATATATTGTTTGTCTCTTTGGACTAGGTAATGCATTAACATTGGAGCATCTGGAGGTCATAATCGATGAGACACTTGATACCGTTGAAGATGATTAATATTTAATGGAGCTTGAAGTTTTAATCGTTTGCTTTTACTTTTTTCTAATAGTTTGATGTGTAACTCTAGGTGTTTATGATTGTGTTTATGGTTGTATTTTGAACTTTTAAACTCTAAACTCTCGCTTTCCTTTAGACTTTTCTTTTCGCTCATGAATTGCATTCTATAACTAATTAAATGTTAAAAAAGGAGTTTATGGAGGTCATAGACTCATAGTTTGATGTGTAACTCTAGGAGTTTATGGACGTCATATATATATATAATGTTAAAAAGGAATAAAAAAACATGTTTTAGCTAACTCAAAAAAAAAAATGTTTTAGCAAATTAACAAAATCGGGTATCCGGTTTTCCGACCCGGTTTAAACGGGTATCCGGAAACCGGGTCGGAACCGGGTCACGATTTTAGGTACCCGAAAAAGCGGGTACCCGGATTTCCGAATTCGGGTCGACCCGGTACCCGGTTTTGAACACCCCTAAGAATTATGCACATTAATTGAGTTAATTTAATTTTTCTAATTTGAAACTCTAAGCATGTATTATGAAGTGAAAGCTTAAAGAACCAACGCAAACCAAAAGCTTAAGCTTATCGTTGAGACCCCAGAATATGTTATATACTATAACACGCCCCTCACACGAGTGCCCCTTGTGTTAAAAGTGTGGATGCAACACAAACTCTCCTCATACCTGCTGCTAAATATTCCACTTAAATGATGGGTGGTTGAGATTCAAACTCATGAACTCTTGTCACGTTGGCTCTGATACCATGATTTCAAGTAAAACACAGTTTTGGGGGTTTTAATCTTTTGTATTATTATTCACCATTGACAGGAACAAATATTTTATACATCACAAGTTACCTAGGGTTACCGAGAACAAACGATAACAAATATGACAACTTCTATTTTTACAAATATACTGTATATACTACTTTCCTTATTCTAACATGAACAAACTACTTTAAAAAAGTGTGCGCGAAAATAAAAGGTCTTAATTCCATACAATATTAACAATTATTGTCAAAAATAAACTATGTGTTAAGTTCAATCAGACAAAAGCAAAAATGTTCATAAATTAATAATGTCTTTAGAAAGTACGAATATCAAATATTCAAATTTTCTTATGATATTAATGATATAGATGACGTTCAATCTTTTCCCCTTATCTAAAGATAAAGGTAAATCAAATTTCAGATGATATTAATGTCACAAACAAATAAAAAAATTGTGCTACACAAAAATAGAATGATATAAAAAAAATAATTTTCAACTCTGAAAGTTCTATAAACAACTTGAACTAGCTTTCAAGTTTCAAATATATATCAAAAGTCTTGAAAGAGGTGAGTGGTGGTAAAAAAAAAAAGGTTATCATTTAAGTGAAACTTTCAATTAGACTCCACTAATTAGGGATGGCAATGGTCGGATTCGGTTCGGATTATACAAACTCTGACTTTACTCTGGATAATAGTTGGACTTTATTTTTCAGTCCACCTCCAATCGAACTATTTTCCTCGGATCGAGTCGGACTTGGGTCGGATTCAGACTGAATTATCATCCCTACCACTAATATGAAAGGGGTAAAATAAATCCTTACAAAAAGTAATTCAATAATTGTACTCTTATCATACCATTATACAGTTGTTCAAAAGTAAAGAAAATCACAAATTCTTACTTGAGACCGTCTATACAATAGACATCTCAAGTTTTAGGCTGAGCAATTTATAAATTTAAAAAAAAACTGATTAGTGATTTTGTAAGTTGAAAGGTAAATATGGGTTGAGCTCTTAAGAGACGTCTATACTAAAGACGACGGTCTCTCAAGAGAGGACCCGAAAAAAAATTAGCAAAAAGTAAATGTTTTAACTTACCAACTTCAGCGCAACAACACCGAAATTACAATCTAACCGCCAAACTCATCAGTCATCATCTTTAATATCAATCGGATTCACCGCCTCTACTCCCTCCCTCACACCGTATTTTTACTTTCATGTTTTTCGCATAATTATTTAGCCAAATTGGTCATCATCACTGCAATTGAATTCTGAAATGAGAAGTCAGTTTTTTCACCAACTTCAACAACACAATAGATTAAAGATGATAAAATTAATGGAGGAGAAGAAGAAAAGACATTGATGATAATGATATTGCAGTGAATTTTTTTTTTCTATTTTTTACCTCTTAATCATCATCATACATATATTAATTCACAAACATTTGTGTCAAGTGTCACTACACAAATGTATTTTTAAAATACTTTGTCAAGTGTCACTCTAATAGTGTTAGAT
This sequence comes from Amaranthus cruentus, assembly GCA_019425755.1. Lineage (NCBI taxonomy): Eukaryota > Viridiplantae > Streptophyta > Magnoliopsida > Caryophyllales > Amaranthaceae > Amaranthus > Amaranthus cruentus. Next base: position 14,626,198 of record CM033455.1, read on the forward strand.
AATTGTTTTGGAATTATCTTTTCATCCTCCCTAATGCAATCTAAATTGTCAATGAAGAGTTTTATTTAAAGTGATTTTAATTGTAATAAAATACTTGATATTGACATAGACTCTACAAATTCATAGTCATACTAATATTAATAATGTTGTTTTTAGCTTTATAAGAGTATATAACTCATAAATTGATATAAGGCTAATCAATATAAAGAAGATTTTTTTAACCACTCACTTCACATTCCCTATTGCAATATAATGTAATATAAATTGAGAATTTATAAAAGAAGACTGATAAAGTTAAAGTAGTATACATTGAAACTAACTCATGCAATCTAATTTTAACTTATAAATTTACAACAAAAGAGTCATCATATAAGATATAATTGTAGATTCTTTAACTTCTACTACTTTTAATGGTCATTAAATACATATGTTCACTAATTTACGTATTCATTTCCAAGATATAATTCTAGCATTCAATTTAAGAGGTAATATTCAATCATACTATTATACAACTATATATCACTGTGCATGATAACATCATTAGCACTTTAATTAAGTATTAAGTATTACTTCTATTATTTATTAGTATAAATTTGCTAATGTTTGATTAATAATTATCATGGATTATCATGCATTATCATGCAATGGTGAAAGATTCTATACGAGGACTTTGTTGAATTTTGTAAAAGGTCCTACCTATTAGTAACCAAAACAATTTATAAAAAACAAAAGTAAATTTACATCGTGCATTGCACGGGTATAATCCTAGTTTTGAAATAAAAAGTAAATGCTACACATATTTAGTGGAACTTCAATTATTATCTTTCGTTTAAATCTCAAAAAATAATACTACCTTTTATTTAGTCTGAATGTCTTATATTTTTTTTGGCACTATCACTCTTAATTTGTATTTTACTCTTAATCTATAAGTTAAAACATAGTCATGTGGGATCTTGTTTGATTCGTCTCAATACAAGGATTATTAATATCAAATTTTTATAATTTTTAATTAAGATTAATTTGAGATATTAATGGTTAAAATGTTGTCTCGACAAGTGTGAAAAACTAAATGAAATATTTAGGATGAATAGGAGGGAATATTGATGAAAAATTAAATGGGACATTTAGGCGTGATTTTGTTTCTAAGTATGACCTTGTTTTTCCGAAATACATTGGGAATTGATAGGCGTGCGACTCAATTTTAATGCTTCATGGATTTTTTTTTGATTTCACAAATTCTACTTGATACTCTCAAAATTTGGGGCTGACCCAATTTATAAATTAAAAAAAAATTAATTGGTGGTTTTGTATTTAAAAGGGGATATGAGCTTGGCTCTTAGAGAGATGTCTATACTATAGACGGTCTCTCAAGAGATGACCTGTTTTTATTTACCTTGCTCAGTTTTCTAGGCCCTTTTCGTTCTCAATATACACTGTTAGTATTTTTTATTGGACCCCCTATTTAGTGTAATTCTGCTCTTTGAGATTGGGCCCTGGGCGGTTGCTCTTCTAGCCTACCCCCAGGGCCGGGCCTGTTAATCTTCTAATTATACGACCCGTTTGGTAGGTGGTAATAAACAGAGGTAATGATAATGAAAAATTAGTGTAATTTTGGTTGAAAAATTTCTTGGTTAACTTGATGGTCATGCTTGTCTATCTTCAATCATCTTATTTTCTTCATAAAATTCACTCCAATGGATTACCATTAGGAGAGGTGGTAATGGAAATTTGTAAATAAAAAAATCAAACTTTCATTACCATGGTAATGATATGGAACTTTTGATGAAATTTTACACTATAAATCTTTCTCATAACCACCATTTAATAACACTAACCAAATGGGCCAATCATGGGCGAAGCCACGTGGGGGGCCGGCGGAGGCCCGACCCCTTTGTCTAAAATGCAATCCTTTGTAATTTTGGCTTTGGCTCCCTTACGAATATGATATATAGTTTAAAGAGAGTAAAAATGTAACAAAAATTACTATAGCTCAATGGTTAACACATTTGTAATCTAAAATTAAGAAATCAAATTCAAATTTAAACAATTATTTTTTTATAGATTAATAAATTTATAATAATGTCGTTACTATTTATCTTTCATAATTTAACATTCATCTCTTTTAGTTTGTGTATATATTTTTCTATCTTAATTTTAATATTGTATTTTTGGAGAATTATTAGGCAAATATAAAACACTTAGTTTTTTCAAAAATAATAAATATAGGGAAGCTTCAACTCTATTTATTGTTAAATATGATTTTTGCAATGATTCAAATTCATTTCAATCTATATGATTTTAATATTTTCATAGCTTAACTAGTGTCAAACGGTGTTCGTACGGGTCATCGTTGATTTTGCGTTAGGTGTTTCGGGTGGGCTTGAAATTGGATTTTTTGTCTATATTGTTTTTACATAACTGAAAATTATTTTTAAAGTCGTGTCAAATCGGATTCAGTTACAATGTCTTATTTGTAAAAAAAAATTCTAGTATATCGACAATGTGACCCCCTAAGTCAAAATCCTGGCTTCACCTATGGTGCCAATAGTCCAATCAAATCTACTTCCACTCATAACAAATATATTTAATAACCGATGAAACTAGGTTGTGCTGAATATAAAGGAGCATCAATGTTCTTGTTGTATTTGAATACAAATGATCAGCAAATCAATTTTCTTGCAAAAGTAAGGTAAGTTTTCAGCATAGTTAAAGTCATCAACCTAATATTTCGCTAATATTTCGCTCAGAGTCTGAAGAAAGTAGTATAGCAGGCAAATTAAATCATTCTCGTGCCCCCTTTTAAGGAATGGGCAAGGAGTAAAGCGCACATTTGAAATATCCATCAAAGGATAGATTCTTACAAAGAGAAGAAGGTGTAACATTGCGCCTGGAAAACACCTACAACTTACAACACACATTAAAAGGACAACCCATATATAACTAAAAGAGAAAAAAAGAAATACTCTGAAAAACGCTAAGAAATCTAAAACATGGATACAACATTTCCAATTACTTTTATTCTTAGTCAGGTCTTCGAAAAGGTGCGACTCCCTCAAGTCGATTTTTATAAAGTAAAAATTCATATTTTTACTCAAAATGAAAAAAATTGAATATATAAAGTAAAAATTGATATTTTTTATAAATATGAGCAGCTACAACATGAGCAAGTAGCTGGTAGCCAGTGAGCAACCAAATGTTTAGTTGTTTCATCATTTGAAGTAAACATTTCAAATTCAGAAGAAGCTGGTAGTGACAAATATTTGTTTGGACAAATTAACTTGCATTAGCTGCTTCATGATTTAAAGCCACTCATATCTAACTTTCCTAGATCTAAAATAAGACACAGAGGGTGTTTGGCAAATGGCTAATAGCTGGTAGCTGATAGCTGATTATAATGTCTGATTTGACCAGCTGATTTTATTAATTGGTTTGACCAGTTGATATTGAACCCGCTGCTATAACCAACTTGTTCAAAAACAACTTATTCGTATCAACAAGCTGTTTCAACCAGCTAATTCACCAAACACTAGCATTAGCTGGTTTGACCACCCAACCCTCTATTTATATCAAAATAAGCTAAAATTGCTCAATAAGCTAATTTGCCAAACACCTCCTGTGCAAATGAACATTCTTCAACAAATTAAACTAAATAATTATATTCTTGCAAAAAAATTGATGGTTAAATAACTTAAATTGAATTGAATTAAAAGTAAGTTAGGAGAAAAAATCTTTATTTATTCATCGTTTTTATTGTTTTCATCACTTAATCAAATATGTTATTTAGTTAATCACTATATATTTTAAATTTTTGCAAATGATCTGAACTTTTTTCGTATGTATACAAATGTATGATTTTAAGTTTCACTTGCTTAATAAATCATTAATTGTTCATCTTTGTTTTTTTAAGCTATTAAATTAAATATAATTGTGATTTTTGGATATGCCACTATTAAATTCCAATGAATTACAACTTTCCATAGGAATTTAATTCCTATGTCAACCAAACGACGTTTATGTGTATTATTAAAGAGTAAGGAATTAAGGATAGTGTTTTTTTTAAATAATACCTGATTAATTAATAAAGAGTCATACGACATCTACATCAGAGATAAAAATCAGCAAGTACATAGCAACTAAAACCAAATATAATTCAAAAATAACAAAACTACGATCGTTGTGTATGAGATTTGACAATTCTGAATATCCTCTTCTACATCGTTGTTTGATACAGCCTTCTACGAGGGGGTCTTTCAATTTGTTGTAGTCTTGAGATAAAATTGAATTTGATGTAGTTGATGATAATTGCAATTTTAGTGTCTGCTGCATCATCGCATTAATCTCTACCAACAAATCAACTAAAGACCAAAATTTATAACTCCGAATTCTCACAAGGAGAGACTTCAAAACCCATCATATGGGTAGAATCAACCCAATGAATGGGTAGAACAATTCTCTTACAGGGAGAGGACAAAAATTTATTCTAATCATATTAAAAAAACTTAAAAGGGAGAAATTAAGAGCTTACCATCAATCTTTAAAGATTGATAATAGCCCCAAACTAACTATAGATATTAGGGTGTTTTTTAGAGAGAGAAGAGAGAAAAAAAATTGAGGCGCTAGAGTTTAAAACTAAGCATAATGTTTAGTGTTATTGTTATTATTTTTTTGGTTAAAACATTCACTTAAGTTAATGCCCATTTTTTAATAACATTATAATTGTTGCAAGGTAAGTTATGAATTCCATAAGTTTGTCTTTTCACTACAATAAGAATTGAAGTCAATTTAAGTCTCGACTTTTTATTTACAATTCGATTTCTTGAATTATTACATGTTGATCACATTCGACAATGCTCTTATCTCATCTACTTTCATCCTACATCCGCCTATTTATAATCTCAACTGCAATTCAATAAGTTAACCTTTTCTAGCTAGTATAGATGTAAAATCATAGAACAAAGACAATATTAATTATTTTCAAGTTTATATCGATAGAATTTAAAAAATGGGCCTGGGCAACTCAAATAAGGAGGAGAAGAAGTAGTCTACTCATAAACCTTAAGAACATTCACTACTAAAACCAATTGGTTTTTAGTAGGAGTTACTCCTTAAGTATATAAAGTGATGCACACTACAAAAATTTTGCAAAATTGCGACTCAGAAATACCGACTGCGGTACTTTAGTCGCAATTTCCGACTAAAATACCGACCAAAAGCATGTGGTCGGTACTACCGACTAAATACCGACCAAATGTGATATGGTAGCAAACCACAGACTAATTTGCGACCAAACCTATAGTCGCTAGATTAACGACCAGCGAGTTGGTCGGTAGTTGGTCGGAAATTTCAAAAAAAAAAAAAAATCAAAACAATGTCCATAAAACTTTTCCTCGATCGATTCACCAAGCTTTGGTCGTAAGTAGTCGGAGGGTTCCTCGATTTTGTCTATAAATACCCCTTCACGCCATTTTCCAATTGCCCCTTTCGCCTTCTCTCTATAATCTATATGACTATATGTTTTTTGTCATATCCTCCTCTCACTCCTACTTGAGTGAGAATTAGATTAAGTAGGGTGGAGGTGGAGTGTGATAAGTTGAAAACATTAATAAAATGGTTCAATCATAATAAAAATATGGCAAAATTTAATATTGATCTTGAGAGGTTTTAACTTTGTCATAGTTTCACTTGCCCGTTCTTGCCTGTACCCACACTCGAAGTTTCATCACTTAAGTGTGGGTACACGAAAAACGGGACAAGTTGCGAAACATAAATCTAACGGTTCGGTCCATCGTTTCAAAAAAATGGCAATATTTGATATTAAAGGTATCAACCACATTATAACTCAAAATGGCCAGAAAAAAAGCTCTTTAAAGTTATCTTGGTTTCAAGTGTTTGCTTCAGGCTATTATCACTAGAACTATCGAGATTGTAACAATTGTTCTAGTGATGATAGCCCGAAGCAAACACTAGAAACCAAGAAACTCAAACCTGCACTTTGTGAACAAGTCAAGTTAGAACCGTCAGTTACTGCTTTTTAGCTTCTAGAAATGCCCAAAAAAACTTGGTGTATCAATAGGTGTACGTGTCAAGAAGTAATAGGTTATGTTGATTAACATAGCTATTTTTTCACGAAAAATTATAATGAGCTTTTTTGCGTCGCTTTGTTGTATAATTATCAAGACTCAATTGAAATATATGTTGTTCTTACTTATTGTCCGTATGTTTACTATAAAATGTGTTAGAACGCTTAAAATATGTTTCAAAATTGAGAAAATGAGCAACGTATTATTTTACTTATATTTGCTACTAAAAAATAATTTTTGATTTGCAGGTGTTTGCCCGATAGTGGTACTTACGGCCTATTCTACTACCTCTAGTTCATCAACGGATGGCTCCCATTTGTTTTAAGATATGAACAATGTCAAAAAACATATAGGAGCCATTTAAGGGTGAATTAGAGGGAGTATAGGTTGTAAAGTCCACTATCGAAAGCAATTAACGCCATTGCAATGAAAAAATTTTCTTAGTAGAATCATCATAAGTAAAGATAATGATGCTTATTTTCTATTTTTGAGAAACATACTTTTAACGTTATTAATTTTATAGTACATACTAATTAACTTAGTAAGGAAAAACACAATTTCAACTTAGTACTAATAATTTTTTAAACAAAATGGCCGGAAAAAAAGCTCATTTTAATTTTTTTTTTTTTAAGTACACCGACTACACCCCGACTACACCTTTAGTCGCTGGGTAGTCGGTGACTATGGTCAAATGGCAGGTATTGTTGGTCAAAACCACTTATTACCTCAAGATCCGTGTATAGCTACTAACTCTGGACTATGAGTGCGCAAGTCAGTGATGTCAAAATTCAAAAACTTTTAAGTGCACATCTTTTCATGACCGACACTATACCGACTATGGTGCATCCGCATCGGAAAATTCTCGCACTGTTCTATAAATAGCCGCTTACGTAAATTTATTTTACGTGAAATCTATCTTACGTAAATCTTTCTTACATTTTACTTCCTTACTTTCTTTACATTCTCGCAACAATATATTTTTTCACTTACGAGCAATGGACTTACGATGAAAGAAGTTGGATGTACCAACGGTTCTAAAGGATTTTTAATATCGATATTTAGAAGGGGGCAAGAATTTATACAATTTGCAAAGAAAAAATCCAATTGAAATTAGGTGTCCGGTAAAAGTGCAGAATCGTAGAGTATGGGGTGTAGATGTCGTAAGAGATCATCTCGTTAAAGAAGGGGTTTGTTGAAAACTACTACGCATTGGTACCGACAAATGTCTCGACGGGCACCAATTTGTACCGAAGTTACGCAGTAACACGCTCGTAATCCGTGATGCACAAATGGTGTCGATCGCAGCTGAGTGTTTTTCCTGATACACATCATCATTTCTACCGCATCGTGATGATGTCGCCGCTAATGTACCATACCGCCGCATATACGATGAAGATCCAACCCTATATCCGCAGCTTCTTTGAAATGCTAAGGGCGCCAACTTACCACCGTCGACTCGGCCGTGAAACGCATACTCGCATGTCGGCATAGGAAGGATGTCTAGCCCAAGACGACTTTCGTATTCCGTAGAGACTTTATGATGAATTATGTCAATTCATTATTGAGTTGTTGCCAAAGATAATCGGATGACAAAGAGTTTTACGCATACGAAGAAGCAAATTTCGCTCTTGGATGCCTGAGTAGAGAAGATCGATCCGTTGTGTTAATGGGTGTATGATTTATTGGGGCCCCACAGCGAGTATGACCCAATGTGGTGAGTGTGGTGTTTCCAGATGGAAATCAGATAATAACCCAAGAAAGCAGTTCCACTACTTTCCCATTGGTCCTAGGCTACAACGGTTGTATGCGTCTGACTCACCGCCACACATGAGGTGGCATGCGAGCATCGCATTAAGATGGAGAGATGTGTCACCCCTGACAAGTGAGGCCCTGTGAATTTCAACGCACACATCCGGATTTTGCACGGAGACAAGAAATGTGAGAATGGGGTTGTGTACGAGATGGTTTCAACCCATTTGGCAGCTCGGGTCAACAATATTCATGCTCGCCCGTAATACTAACTCCATACAATCTTCCGCTCCTTCATGTGTATGAAAAGCAAGACTATGTTCTTAATCTGCGATCGCCCTCGGCCTAACAATCCAAAACATAAGATTGATTTGTACCTCCGACCATTGATACATGAGTTACAAATGCGTGGGAAGATGGGATCCGGACGCATCTGATGATCCAAGAGGCGTAACTTTATACTGTGCTTTGATGTGGACAATCAACGACTTCCCAATTATTCGATGATGCCTGGTGGAGTACATCCGGCTTGCACGCTTGTCCGATCGCATGGATGACTCCAAAGCCTTTATTTAAGACACGTAGAAAAGTCGCTTGGTTTGACTCACATAGGAGATTTTAGATAGTGCACACCATTTCAGGAAACCGGTGCTTTTAGCCGGGAGTTGTGAGAAGGTGTAGGGCCAAATACGCATCGGAAATGAGCTTTGGAGGAGTTGGATCGCTTTGGTTTTAAGGGTGTTTGAAGACATGCACAGAGTACAACGCTGGATGTAAGTAGACATTGTGTTGGATGGAAGAAGAGATGTATCTTTGGGATTTGCCGCATCGAGCACAAATATGATCCGCACAACCTTGACGTGATGCACATTGAGAAGAACTTCTTGATAACATTTTCAACACAATAATGTGTGTGCCTGAAAACAAAGGATCATCTCAAGGCACGCCAAGATTTAGCCGAGCTCGATCCGATCGAATTGCATCCAGCTGGTTCTACCATCCCCAAGGCATCATACACACTCAAACAGAGAGCAAATGGTCAGCATTCCGAGTGGCTTAAAACTCTGAGATTTCCGATGGTATGTCTCTAATTTAGCCGGAACATCGACATGGCTAAACATCGGTATTCGGATGAAGAGTCATGATTGTCATGTGTTCATGCAACGAATGATTCCCTCGCTATGCTCGAGTTGCCGTAAAAAGTATGGGAAGCTCTTACGAAATTAGTCTCGATTTTAGAAGTCTTACTTCCGAGCATTTCGCCGCAGATATGTGGAGGTTGGACGAGGAAATTGCGTTGTGCTCGTAGTTAGAGACTATATTTCCTCCAACATTCTTTGACGCCATGGAACATCCGCCTCGCTCATCTAGCTTACGAGGCGAGGATTGCTGGCCCGGTACAATATAGGTGGATGTATCCCTTTGAGAGGTAATTACTAATTACACGTCTAAAATATTAGTACTATTTACTTTTCTGATAACTTTTTACATGTCTTAATAATTACTCTTTGGTTTAAATTACAGGTATCTTCGACATTTAAAACTTAATGTCAAAACAAAGCACATGTTGAAGCGCCGACGCAACGCATATCTTAATGAAGAAGCATCATACTTTGTATCGCATTACTTTGGGCCAGATGTTCGATGCAGAGTTAGAGATCTACCTAGAAACGATGATGGATTCTTTAACAGCGTCAGACCGGGTGTTTTGTCCATATTTACACACCCAATCAAATTTTATGGTCGGGGTAAGGCTTTTATGATGGATGAAGCAGATCTCAAAATTGCTCACACTTATGTTCTGCGAAATTGTCCGGAGGTGAATCAATTTTATGATCAATTGCATACATTAATCACAAAGTACGAGCCTAATCTAAACGCTAGAGCAAGTTGACAATGTGGTCGAAGACCGCTTTGCACTATGGTTTAAACAGATTGTAAGTACACGCTAAATGTCTTTAATTTGTTGTGAAAATTAGTATTACGTATTTACGCTGAATTATTGTTCTTGTATGCATCCGTGGACGGGTTTCTAGACGTGTGGATAATGCGGATATTCTAAAGGACCGCCGAGGGACCTTTGCGTAAGGCACGCCGCTATGATGTTTGTTACGTGAATGGTTATAGATTTCACACTATCTCTCATTCCGCAAAAAGAAATCTTCGAGAACAAATGGGTGTGGCCAAATCGATGATAACAATCCGGATGAAACGACTTTTACGAAAGTTAGAGGATATTGTTGACCTCGAGTATCGAAAGCACTTCCAAATAAAAGGGTAGCTTTGTTCAAATGTCAATGGTTTGATCGACTACCACCGATACGCCATGGTAATGGAATCCATCCGCAGTACAAGTCGGTCGACGCTCATATTGGTCGATTTTATAGAAAGTACGATCCGCTTGTCCTAGCCTCTCAAGCTTCCCAAGTTTATTACTTATCTTATCCCGCTTTAAGGCAAAACATGAAAGATCAGGCGATGCTTTGCAAAAGTCGATCAAAGCAATTTGAGGAGACGCTTCCAACCGGAAGAGAGATCAACCGATTTTGTGGCAAATGAAGATGTTTCTGACCTACAAGTCGCACCGCTATGGATCCTACTGAGAACTTTTACACTTAGACTAAACGGATCATGATGCAGGGAAAATGAAGACACACGATCACTCGAAGATCTTGTATTATCTGACGACGATGAGGTCGATGACGATTATGTAACCTAGTATTACGTATTTAATAATAATATGTTTATTTCTTATTATTTTTAAATTCGGTTGTAAGTTTTATATATTTTTTTTTTTTGAAGAAGTAAGTTTTATATATTTATTTTTCAAAATAAAAAAAAATAGTTTTATATATTTAAATATAGTATTTAAGATTTTATTAATTATAATAATATAATAATAATAATAATAATAATAATAATAAAATAATAATAATTAATAAAAAAAAAAAAAAAAAAAACGAAATCTGAAAAGTTAAAAGGCATTGGGAAGGTAAAAACGCTTTTTACCATACCGACAAAGCACCGACTACAGCTGAGTCGCACATTAGTCGGTGCACTGAAAAGTTGTTTCACTTTCCCACGCAATCTGAAAAGTTACTGCAAGAAGTTATTATGGCGTTGAAAAAATTGCACGACTAACTCCACTACCCTATAGTCGCAGGTTAGTCAGTGATGTGAAAAGTTATTTCACTTCCCAAGCTTTCGAAAAGTTACTCGAGAATTAGTAGGTGGTTGAAAATATCTCACCGACTAAGGACCACTACTGTAGTCGCAGGTCGAGCCGTGACTTGAAAAGTCTTTTTGAATTTTCAACGTAATTACTCGAGGCAGCTTAAGGCATTAGGCTAAACGGTAAAAAGTTCACCGACTCGGCCATCTACTACGCTGTAGTCGCAGCCTTAGTCGGTGATGTATTTATATATATACCCACATTTTTTTTTTTCTATTCCTACCATTCTTCCTACTCTACCATTTCAATTTCCGACTACCATTATTTTGATTCCGACTACTTTCCAAGTTTTTCAAGGATTAAAGGTTAGTTTTTTTTTTTAGGTTTTTTTTTTTTTCAAAAACATGATGTTCATATGTTGATTGATGTTCATATGTTGTTTATGTGATTTTTAGGGTTTGATGTTCTTGTTTTTATATTAATGTTTATTATGTTTTTTGTATTTAGGGTTTATGTTGTTTTTTGGGTTCGTTTTTTAAATTCGAAATTTCGAAATATATATCTTTATTTTCAAATATATTTTTTCCGAGTTTTTTAAATGTTAATGTTTATTTTTAGGGTTTTGTTTTTTTTTCTCGAGTTTTTCAATATATATGTTTTTTTCAAATGTTTATATTTTTTAGGGTTTTGTTTATTTTTTCTCGAGTTTTTTCAAATGTTAATGTTTATTTTAGGGTTTTGTTTTTTTTTTCTGCTTTTTCGAATATATATGTTTTTTAAATGTTTATATTTTTTTCAAAAATCCTTGTTAATTAGATGCCTAGGATGAGAAATACTTTAGGACAACGATAGACTCAACCGCAACCATACCACCCGATGTGGTACCGGCTCGGTAAGTCGCACGTTCGACCTCGGCCGCACCAAATGCGAATTAGAAGAGCATTTTGTCGGTCGATTTTAGGGCTGCATGAGCCAATCCTCCTCCGTGTCATCCGCTTCGCCAATGATCAATACACGGATGATGACACGCCAAGGCCGCCACGGATGACCTCCCCTCACGTGACGACCACCACCCTCGTGGAATAGCGAGTGGACGCTTGCCACCGAACGGCGACCAAATATCAACGCCCATTCAGAGGGACGCTTGAGGCCTACCAAGATCCTAGAGGATATGCTTGAGGTTCCTATCTAGGATCGCTATCGATTTCTATTGGCAGCAGTTCAAGTAAGTCTATTTACTACATTATTTGATTAACTTTAAGTTGACTTATTTGTTCAACTAATATTAATTGTTTTTGTCGTTTCAGCAACAATGGACTTGGGATCCCTCTATCACTTCCAAGGTCCGCACGGAGTGGGAGAAGAGGGCCAAGCTCCGGTACAAGGATCTTATGCATCTTCATAGGGGCCGCTATGAAGATGACAATGAATATAAGCCCAAATGGGCGATAGTGAGGCTTGAATGAATGGGTAAAGGCCGAAAACCCATCATACCGACCATGAGCGAGGAAGAAGAACCGCCTAGGGCAATGAATTGGGTGTCGCAGAAGTCACCCATACCTGCGGCTCGGTTCCGCCTCGGACATTGCAGCATATTGGTATATTCAGCTTTGTTGAATTTGAATTTTTTTTCTAATTATTAATTAATTACTTTGTTTAACTATTAACTTTGTTTTCACAGAAAAGAGCAAAACCGCATGCCGCCTCTTATGAGTTGTTTCTACACACTCATAGAGTGAAAACAAAGGACGGTTCAGTGGATCAACAAAAAGTCCAAGGATGTAAATGTAAGTTTAATTGTATGTTGTTTTTATATAATTTTTGCTTTTTATACAAAAATCCAATTTCTTATATAATTTTTGCTTTGTTTAGGACGAGTACCAGCTCTCGGCGAAGCTTCTCTCGAGGCTCAAGAGGATATGAATGACGCTATTTTCGTGTCAAACATATCGAATCGGATGAGTCGAGAAGAAGCCCAATAAGTCTCGGTTTGGGGTTGGTGATGCCGCTAGGTCTATTCTCGATGTTGTGGCGCCGAGACTCGTCACCCACTCCTCCCCGAGCAATTCATCGAATGAGCGGTTGGATGAGCTTCAGTACCATTCCGAAATTACGCAAAGCCTCCAATCGAACATTCGAGGGAGGAGTTTGACCGCTAGTTGTGAAGCATAGCGCTGAGCCAAGAGGTACAACACCTTCTTAGCTTTATGCGCATCGTTTTCCGAAAGGGGCTTGTCAACCTCCTCCTCCCCCACTCGATCCTTGTATTTTTACTATTTTTATTTTTTAGTTTTATATGTAAAACAATAAGTTGTATATATTAATTTCTTTTTAATATTTTTATTTATGCGTTACTATTATCTTTTATTAGCTTTATTTATTAAATTGGATCGATAATTTATTTAGCTTTTTATTAAATTGGATCGTTAATTTATTTTAATATAAAATAAAAAATTACGCGCTAAAATGTGGTGAAAATCTGGTCACATAAAAGTTTGAAATTTCCCCAAATTCCTACCGAACGTAAGTCGTTAATCAGTCGGTAAAATTACGCGCTAAAATGTGGTGAAAATCTGGTCACATAAAAGTTTGAAATTTCCGACCAAATTCCTACCAAACATGAGTCGTGAATTAGTCGGTAAAATTAGGCGCTAAAATGTGGTCAAAATCTGGTCAAATCGAAGTTTGAGTTTGCCGACTAATCTCCTACTACGGCGTCGTCGGAGCTTAGTCGGCAAATGATTAAATTAATATTTCTTAAAAAACAAATAAATATCAACAAAATCGGTTTTTGGTTTGCAGCGACTAGATAGCTACTAATACTTAGTCGGTAATTGCGACTAAGCAACGACTACGTGCTGTGGTCGCAGGTTGCGACTAAATACCTACCATGTTCATGTTGGTCGAGCTTGCGACTACTTTATCGACCCAGCTCATTTACCGACAACATTAGACCGACTAGTCATGTTTAGTCGCCGCTTAGTCGGTATAGCGGTATACCGACCGAATGCCGACTAAAATGCGTAGTCGCAAAACTGCATTTTTTTTGTAGTGGCATACTCTTCTCTTTCTCCGATGTGGGACAACTCACATGTAGGTAACACATGGACACTTCAACACTCCCCCTCACATGTGAGTGTCCTTAGAATTTTAGCCCACCAGAAGGGTTACAAACCTATTGGGAATGAACATCCAATTAAAGGCCTCTTAACCAGTGGTAAGACGAAATGTCCAGTATAAAGACCCAACAACAAACTGGGCTCTGATGCCATGATATAATTTAGAAAATGGGCTTGGACAACCTAAACAAAGAGGAGAAGAAGTAGTTTACTCATAAACCCAAAGAAGATTCACTACTAAATCCAATTGCTTTTTACTAGGAGTTACTCCTTGAGTATATAAAGTGATGCATACACTTCTCTTTCTCCGATGTGGGACAATTCACATGTAGGTAATACATGGGTACTTTAACATATATAAGATGACAAAAATTAAGTTTAGATGAGTATTTGAACTTAGCTACAAAGACCAAAGAGTTTGGTTGTTAGAATAAACTAAATCCAAATATAAAAATAGAAGATCTAGAACATAACTTGATTTAATTAATTAGCCTATTAAAATAAACCTTTACACTATTAATAGTATGAAATACTTAATGTGACAACTACTTCAAACCCAATTTCCAATGTCTCCAAAAATCAATAAGCAAGATATAATAAAATAAACAAAAAAAAGCTATCCTATCAAATGTATTTCTTCCTTAAAAAGTATATAAGGAATAAAGGAACCTCCAAATTAAAATATTTTAATTTGCATACATACATAACGTCCCCATACAAGTCACATTACACCAACGCCACCTTCCTTTGATTCTCTCACTAAAATATATAAAACTCTCTTTCTCTCTCTAAAACCCTCCATTTCCGTAAACTCAAAAACCGCCATTTCTCTCCCTTTGATCTCTCCTCAAATATACCACTTTCTGCTCCACTTTTTCTCACTCTTTCCATCTTCCTGATCTTTTTGCAACGATTTGATATTTTTGTGCTTTCTGATGCTTAATACACTTTCCGTTTTCTTTCGTTGATCATTTCTTACACTTTGGTATATTATTGATTATTGTTGTTGAAGTTTTCTGCAATCGATCGAGAGTTTTGAAGGTGTAATGTTTGCTTGATGCAGTCTTTAATCTACTCTTCAAAATTCGTCTGTCATTAATCAAGATGATTCGAGCTATTTTATCGAAGACGTGATCGATTCTTTTAGTTATATAGATCTAGTTGTTTGTAGATCGATACAGGTTTACAAGTAGTCTCAACGTCTCTTTTTGTTGTTAATGATACCAAGGTTTTCGATCCTGGTTAATTCAAGATGATTCGTGCTATTTTATCTAAGACGTGACCACATTTTCCTCCGGTACTAGTTCATTTAGTTTTGATTTGTAAATTGATTTCCTGAGTAACAATGATATGGCTATGTATTAATTTTTAATTTATTTTCAGATATTTTTCAGTACAAACAGAAGGGTTTTTGATCAAATTTGGGAGCACAAAACATAGAGATTTGAATTTCTCTCTCCTCCCGTGAGTTGAAAAGGTTGAGCAAGATGCCTCACAGAACAACTTACTTTTTCCCTCGTCAATTCCCTGATAATAGGGGAAGTTTTCCTCCAATTGCACCCACAACTGCAGCAACAACACCAGCAGTTTCAGCAGAAAATAATCACGAGAAGAAGCAGCTGCTCAAAAAAGATTTCGAAGTCGTCAACAAAAGCAGCTCTTCTGTAACTGAAAGTGATGCAGTGAACAAAGATTTGTTTGCGAAGAAAATCACGGGTGGCAACAATACTATCAATAATAATAATATTAATAATGATAATAATAATAGTAAGTTAGCCGCCTTTTACAGCTGGATTGCAGCAGAAAACAACAAGAAGATCAAGAATAAGAAAAAGAGTAGCTCCGCCATTGATGATGTCATTAAGTCGAACTTGACGTATGACGATGAGCATGAGCTTTTATTGCCTCCGGAGCCGGAATCTGTTCCTACTCCGCCAGATGCGGTGGTGGTTCCTCAAACTGTGCAGATTGCGGAAGAGAAGGTGTGTGGGTTGTACCGAGGTTCATCGTTGGCACGGCTTTCAAGCTGTGGGAGTAGCTATGGTGCTGGGAGTTTTTTCTCCAGTGAAGTGCAAGAAACTCGATCGACCATTCAGAGTTCAATGACTGAAGTGGTAGGTGTGGAGGAAGAGGAGGAGAGAGAAAAGGAGATACAACAGAGTTTGGCGGAGAAAGCAAGGGAGAGTTACTATTTGCAGCTTACCTTGACAAAGAGGCTTGCTCCTCAAGCAGCTCTTGGGAATGAACCCACTATGTTTTTGTTTGAAAGTGGGTTAGATGGTTATGGATCGGGTTCTGATGCTGAGGCCCTTTCTTACCGGTTATGGGTATACTTTTCTTTCCCTGATTGATATTTCATGATCTAATTTTGGTTGATTTATTGGTCATTCAACTTAGTACTAAGTTCATGAATGTTTGATTTTTTTTTGGATCATGAATCACTCTGGATTCTCTACACTTTTTTCATGATGTTAAAGTAAACAAGTTGAGGGCACTGGTATTGGAGTAATTGTTGATCCCTATTCCCTTCTATTTTTCTTCATTTTAATTTGTCTCAACTCCTTCTGCACTCTTTCTTTATTAGACAATAATTCTACTTTATTTTCTTCTTTATTCTCATTCACAAACTTATACTCTCTATCCATCTCAACCCTTCATCTCTATCTTTCTTTCATTTTTTTTGTTAAGTTCTCCCAACTTAAATTTTCTCTTGCTAAATTCACTCATTTTGCACTAGGGCAAAATTAGAGGGACAAGAGGAGTATTATTACCTCATATGCACAATTATGATTTATGGTCCTATTTATATTTTTTTATACTATCTATCGGTCATTCTTAATTTATATTTTATTTTTAAGTTAAAAATAATCAAATGGATTTTATTTAGTATTTTTCGATGTGAATTTTATTTTTATCAACATTTTATAACTTTTACATAAACACAATTTAAGATATTTATAATTGAACATGTGCATGACACAAATGTGTGTAAACCAAATTAATTATAGTGAAAATGAGGGAGTATGATTTGTAAAAGTTGCTTTTTTTTCATGTGTCCAATTTATTCTTTTGACATATTAATATTAGTCGTTGAGTATAATTAAAACTTATAAAAATGTGATATTATGAAATATGCAAAATTTCATTTCAAAATTTTATTTCTTCTACATGAAAAATAAGATGTAAGATAACAACTATTGCTTGATTAATGACCATTTTAAGAGTAGAAGAGAGATTCAAGTCCCATTTGCTTTAGTACTCTATCCAATGCACTTATTCAATTGTGAATATTTCTAATTGTGTATAATTAAAAATTATGAAAAGTTGATATAAATAATTCTTGCATTGAGACGAATAAAACAAGATCCCACTTGACTATGTTTTAACTTATAGATTAATAATAAAATTCAAATTAAGAGTAAGAGTAAGATATAAATAATGTCAAAAAACAAACGGGAACTTAGTGGTGAATTGGAGGGACTAAGATTTATTACTTGATTAATTAGGGTACTTACAACAAGTAGCAAGCTCTGTATAAAGCCGTTCAAATAATTTACATTTATGGAAAGTGTACTTTGGTTATAGTCTTGTAGTGAACTTTTTGAGTGATAGAGACTGGGCATAGGATTAAGTTTGAAACATGGGCAAATTCTTATTTCGGACAGATTATGGAATGGACTTGTAGTACCATCAATTGTGTTTTCGGGGTCCAGTCACCCATTTTTCTAGTGGGTCTTTTCCAGGTGCAATAAAAGTGTAATTTTGAATTTTCAAGTGAGACAATCATGTGATCTAGGCCTGTGTTTTTACAACAGGATATTCTCACATCTGGGCCATGTACATTGATTGATGTGAAAGTTTGAAATAGATAAAATTCTTAATAAAAAAAAGCATGCAATAAGATTCAAATTAAACTTATTCTAAATATAAGCGCCTGATATCCCAAAGCACAGGTTCGAGTTTGTTCGCACTTACTAAGTGCGAACAGACTCGAACAGTAAAAAACTGGTAAAAAGAAATCAAGTGTTTGTTCGCACTTAGTAACTGCGAACAGTTCAAACATGGTCAACATGCTGATTTTAAGACAAGAGTTGTTCGCACTTAGTAAGTGCGAACAGACTGAAAAACTAAAACAGGTTGTTCGCTGTTAGTAACAGCAAACAACCTGTTTCAGTTTTTCAATCTGTTCGAAGGTTTGCGGATTACACGCTTACTTTTAGAATAAGTTTGATTTGAATCTTATTGCATGTTTTTTTTTATTAAGAATCTTATTTATTTCAAATTTTCGGTTGATGTCTGAATGCAGCAGTAGAAAAAAAAATCACTCCTTAATTTGGGCCCTATACATCTTGGGACAAAATTGTACTCCTATGTTTCCCTTTGTTTGCTTCAATGTCATTTTGTGGGTTGTCACATTTCCTTTTATGTTTGACACTTTCTCATCCACATATATCTTTCTCTTTTAATAATATGGACACAATTTAAAATACTGTTCTTATCCTCCATTAAAATATTGTCTTATCGTCCAAACAACTAAATTACTCTTTCATTGCCAATCCCTTAGGTAGCAATCTAAGGGGGGTGGAGTATATGCTATTGTATTCATGTATATGAAAAGTGCAGGACTCAACTTTTGAACACCATGATAGTAAAAACATAATACTTGTTCTTATCCAGATGTCTACTCCTAGCCTATAGAAAATGCATTTGATAGATTTTAATTCTTCATGACTTATGTGGAACAAAAAAGTATTTTTTTGCTGTCATGTAGGTTAGTGGGTGCTTGTCGTATACTGACAAAATATCGGATGGATTTTACGGCATATTGGGGATGAACCCTCATGTCTGGGTGATGTGCAATGATGACAAGGAATCTAAAGGGATTCCGTCATTGATGTCTTTGAAATCTGTTTCACCTCATGATACATCAATGGAGGTAGTAATTGTTGATAAACACGGTGATTCTAGACTTAGGGAGCTTCAGAATAAAGCACAAGAATTATCCAGTACTTCACAGAATACCTTAGTACTGGTGGAGCAGCTTGGCAAACTTGTCTCCATTCACATGGGGTAAGTATCAAGATTTCACTCTACTTAGCACTTTAAAGTAACGGTTTTGTGATCTCTCCTCTGTATTGAATATTACAATATTTTTGGCATGAAGGGGTAATTTTCCAGTGGAACAAGGTGATCTACACATGCGCTGGAGAGTGGTTAGTAAAAGACTAAAGGAGCTTCACAAGTGTATAGTTCTTCCCATTGGTAGTCTCTCTTCAGGGCTTTGTAGGCATCGTGCAATACTTTTCAAGGTGATTCAGATTTATCTTCATACTAATCTAAATATGCTTAAAAGTTCAAGCAACTCTGAAATTGAAGAGTTTCTATCATTCCTGTATCTGTTTTGATTTAAACAATGCATCAATTTCTCACGATAAGATAATGGCATAGGATATAAACTAATTAATGTTTGCTGGCTTTTCATGTAACCGCCTGCCAGTCAAGAACTACTTTATTTTCTTTATGCATATGTATTACGTTTGTATAATAGCAAGAACATCTGCTGGTGAAGGTAATGTATGAGGAGTTTCAACAATAGAACATCAAAACACCATGTTCAAAGATTGACCAAGCATACATATGTATTTGTATTCTGAAATGGTTAATGGCTTTTAGCCTGCTTATGCAGTTATGTACATGCCTATCCAGCAACAATTATCGGCTAAGTTTGTTATTGTCAAATTAAGATGTTAGGTAATAGCAGAAATCTAATATACAATTCAGAAAGTCTGCAAAATAAGTGCCACCTGTTATCAGTATGTGATCCTTAAGGTAGGTAATTACAAATGGCTTTTCACGTAACCGCCTGCCTGTCAAGAACTAGTTTATTTTTTTGAGCATATGTATTACATTTGTATCATAGAAAGAATATCTGCTGGTGAAGGTAATTGTATGAGGAGTTTGAACAATAGAACATCAAAACACCATGTTCAAAGATTGGCCAAGCATACATATGTATTTGTATTCTGAAATGTTTATTGGCTTTTAGCCTACTTATGCAGTATATGTACTCGCCTATTCAGCAACAATTATCGGCTAAGTTTGTTATTGTCAAATTAATATGTTAGGTAATAGCAGAAATCTAATATACAATACGGAAAGTATGCAAAATAAGTGCCACCTGTCATCAGTATGTGATCCTTGAGGTAGGTGATTACAAAATGGAAATCCAGTAGCAAATTGCAACATCTTGGTTGTCGCATTGTTTAGGAATAAGGGTTCTAGGCTTTTAGCTCCCCTAGTCCCCTCCCAGAAAAAACCTGAAAAACCTGCTTTTGCAATGATTTTATACATTTTCATTGTTTGGGATATGTACCTATCTATGCAGATTACAGAGTAATCAGAATCTTTGTAGGTCTTATTTTTGGAAGTGTCATGTTGAATTGCTGATATTTAGATCATTAAACTAACTAGATTGAGTTTGTGTGAACAATATCTATTGGGACGATGGGTTTGTTAAAATGTAATCAAATAGTTTGTTTAACGGTAAGTGGTGCACTTTTAATATGTTATATATCTACTATTCAAGATTGAAGTACAGGGAAATGTTTTATCTGAAAAGTCAGCCTTATTATAATTCACCTGCATTTCAAAATTGGTCTGTTGCTGCTATTTGAACTTGGGTGTATTTGCATGGGTATGAAAAGATTTGCTTGTGTTTTTTATGTCAATCCTTTCGCCTCTATTCTTCCTCCTAATCTCGCTCGTGTCTTTGCCATGCAGAAATTAGCAGACTATGTAGGGCTGCCTTGCAGGATTGCTCAGGGTTGTAAGTACTGTACTGCTGATCATCAATCATCATGCCTTGTCATAATTGAAGATGACAGGAAGTTGCCAAGGTAAATATTCTAGGCTTGCTAAAGAAATTATGCTGTTGTTTCTGTTAGTATACAGTTTGAAGTTCAATTCGACAACATATTCCTAAGCACCACTTTTGTGCATGAGTGCTCTGTATTCTTTTTGTTTAAAGCCGGAACTATTTTTCACTGCTAATCTTGTATTTACTAAGCAGACCTTATCATTTTAGAATAAGATAGTTTCACCTGATAATTTAATTGGCCGCAACCTCATTTGAATTTGATAAGGGTATAGTATGCCGTGTTCACTTGCTCCCCAGACCTTGATGGCCTGATCATGGCTTCTACGAGCAGGATACATTGGGTGTGATGATGATGATAGTATACCCTGCACCCTAAACTGTTATCTTTTCTGAATCTATATGAATGGATTTTTCACAGGGAATATGTAGTTGATCTGGTATGTGAGCCAGGAAATGTCCACCGTCCTGATTCATCAATCAATGGAGGTCTTCTTTCATCAGTGTCTTCACCATTTCAGATTTCTCGTCTCAAAGAATTTCAGCAGTCTTTTATTCACAATTCCTCCTGTAGTCGAATACCCATGCCAAAGCCATCATGTGCTTCTACTGGTCCTTTGAGTCCTGGTATTGTCCTTTATATATCTTTGACATGATGTATGGATAATGTAATTTGTTTCTCAAGAAAACATCAGCTCTATATAACGTTGATTACATTTTTATCGTTTTGTTGATTGCAGAAAGCTATGATGGAGTTTGGCATGATGAGGAACGTGGCTTGCTTAAGGAAGAAAAGAGTAGTGTCTACACTCCTCTTAAAGGCTGTATAGTAATGAACTCTTCTGTGGAACCTATGGAATCAGATAATTCTGAGCATCCAGTCATTCAGAGGTCTGATTTGGTTGCTATGCCAACGGCTTCAGAAGTTTTAGCTAGTCCTTCAGCAGTATCAAGCCTTAGCGTAGAGGAATACATACAGAAAAGTTACAGGAATGAAATGGTTGTCTCCAGTTCACTTGTTGATAATGTTCAACCAGTAGTCCAGGAGGGTGATGGCCAGCAATGCAAATTTCCTACTTCAGCTATCCCCAACTACTTGGACCTTGAACCTTCTCTTGCTATGGATTGGATGGAGATTTCTTGGGATGACTTGCATCTGAAAGAGCGTGTTGGTGCTGGTATGTTGTCATAGTGGTTTTTGCCCATTTTTTGTGTTTTAAAAGCATTTGTTATTATTTATCCCTCTTTTTTCATTGAAGCTTTGGGAAGAAGGGTGGGTTTGGGGCGATCTTTCTTTCTTCTTCCATGCTGGTGAGTATCAAAACAGGCCGTCTCTGATATGTGCTTGTGTTTTAATTTCTCAGGTTCTTTCGGAACTGTGCATCGTGCTGAATGGCATGGATCGGTTAGTATTTCTTTCTTTGTTTGACATTTTAGTTCTCGTTTGTATTCATTTGATGCATTCATATGTTGCTTCAGAATATTAAAAAACTTTATTCAATTGACATCATCTTTTTTTTTAAAAAAAATTAGCTGATGATTGTGTTACTATGGCCACATTTTTCCATTGAACTTAGAAACTTCCGAGAATCATTATTTAACTTTCATAGCAAGTTCCTCTATTAACCTTTTCCTACTCTCTTTTTGCAATTAAACTTGCCCTACTGTTGTTCGCCTAAAAACCCCTACTTATTTTGACTCTCTTTTGCTTGTTATAGTCTTTAATACATCACTTAAATCTAAGATATAGTAGTATTAGTTTATTTTTTCAGTTTAGAGTTTCTACATTTCTCAATTTCTTTGAATATTGTGGTTTTTATGTATAGTCTTGCTTCTAACTTTTTGTTTCCTGATATTAGTTTTTATGCAACATATTACTAACATATCTAAAAATTTTATATATTATGTAAGATTGTTTTTAAATATACTGTGCCTGTTTGAGGATCGCAAATTTGGATCATCTCGCTTTCTTTTTCTCTTGTACAAGTGTATTGACTTTTACTTTCTTTTCTGTGCTATAGGATGTTGCAGTAAAGGTTTTAACTATACAAGATTTTCATGATGATCACTTGAAGGAGTTTCTTCGAGAGGTACAACTTACAAGCATATATAGAATTCCCAAACTTATTGAATTCTTTTGCATAGTACTTCTGGAAATTGGTTTATTAATGATTATGAACTCGATTGGATTGAGTAAACTTCTACTATATGTATTCATGAGCTGAAGTTGCATCCTGGTGTTTGGTAGGTTGTCAACACTTTTGTAAATTTGGAAATATATAAGGCTAAGCTTTCTCAAGGAGTAGTCACTAGTCAGTAGTTAAAGGGTACTACGGAGTATATAGTACGTACAGAGTAGCTTTGTGCATTTTCAAGCTGTAACTCTCCATTTATTTTCTCTGTGAAGGTTGCAATAATGAAACGTGTCCGCCACCCCAATGTGGTTCTCTTTATGGGTGCTGTAACCAAGCGTCCTCACCTATCTATTGTAACAGAATATCTACCCAGGTGAGGCATTTAAAAAATATCTTGCAGCTTTAGTCAATTTGAGCTTGCTGCATTCATTTAGTAAGCCAATTCGTCTTTTGGAAAACAGAGGTAGTCTATACCGTCTCTTACACAGACCAGCTTCAGGTGAAGTCTTGGACCAAAGGAGGAGATTGCGCATGGCATTGGATGTGGTATGTCCTACTTTGGCAGTATTGATTTTGGGTGGCTTTTTTTTTTTTTTTTTTTTTTTTTACTATTGCGTTTCTTCAAAAGGTTGTTACACTTCTTCTTTATCATTTAATGTTGTTTCCAGGCCAAGGGGATCAATTACCTGCACTGTCTTACCCCTCCTGTAGTGCACTGGGATCTAAAGTCTCCCAACTTGTTGGTTGACAAAAATTGGACAGTTAAAGTATGTTTCCTAGCTTGAAGACCCTTTCATTTATCACTGATGTAGAATTAAAATATTTTTTGGAGTCACATAATTGACAATGGCTTTACTCCCAATGCTAGGTATGTGATTTTGGATTGTCCAGATTCAAAGCGCACACATTCATCTCTTCAAAGTCTGTTGCTGGAACTGTAAGCTTCTCCTAGCCTCTATCGGTGATATCCTTTTGTAATCTATCCCTGAATGTAAAACTTGATGAACAATAGAGATTTCTAACCAAAGAAGGATTTGGATTATTGAGTAATTTGATAAGAATGTCCGGCTTTTAGAAAGTATCATATTAAAAAGTTGGGAGTAGCAGAAATGTGATGCCTTGATGGATGAATGAGATTAAGTTTGGGAGTTGCATAATTTGAGGAAAAGATGAGAGAGAATCATTTAAGATGGTTTGAGAATAAGGCTCTGGCATTATTGTTGGTTGTATTCAGACAAAATTTGTTTCTTGATGAAACAACGCAGACTTCTTAGATAGAAAATACATTGACAGACTGTTGCTTATTAAAAGTTCCATGCAACGGTATGGTATTATGGCCTATTTACTATGTGTGATCTGTAAATAGGTCTTTTGATGCTTGACGGACATGACCATTGGGTATAGGGTTGAAGCAAATATTATTGGTTGCAGGTTTATCATTATTTTTTTGGTGGATGGAAGGGTTGAGCGGGTGTAATAAACTAATAATCGTCAGTCCTTAGCCTTATGATGCTCAGAATTTCATTGTTTTTGTTCTTACATTCAAGGGCACAACTACTTATTTATGATGCATAAAGTTCTCCAATGGGCTTTTTGCTATGATGCCATGATTAGTTCATATGTACTTGCTAATCCGAATTACTAATTGTGATCTTCATTTCAGCCTGAATGGATGGCGCCTGAGTTTCTTCGTGGAGAACCCTCGAACGAGAAATCAGATGTTTACAGCTTTGGAGTCATCTTGTGGGAGCTGGTAACAACGCAGCAACCATGGAGTGGACTTAGCCCAGCTCAGGTTTGCTAACTTTGCTAAACTCTTTCCCCCCCCCCTCCCCCCCCCCCCCCCTTCTGTCTCCTGCGCATCAAGCCATATCGGTTGCAAAATTCCGGTGCTTGATTTGTTGTGTTTTTCTATATGCAAGCTGCATAAAGAAGAAAAATGAAAGAAAACAACATCGAAACAAGTCTCAACTAGTCAACACCAACATTTATTTCTCATGAGTCGTGACTCATGAGCAATCGCATGACCATAAGTTATTGAAATTGCACGTTTTACTTTCAAGAAACTTGTGTTTTGGAGACACTGATGCAATAAATTGTGATTTTTATGGCATACTCAATGTGTGATTTTGCGCGTCACTTATGTAAATACAATTTCAGGTAGTTGGAGCTGTTGCTTTCCAGAACAGGAGGCTCACTATTCCAGCAAATACCTCTCCTTTGTTGGCTTCTCTCATGGAAGCATGCTGGGCAGAGTAAGATTTTTCTCATCTGCATATCATTTCCATATTCTTGTCCTCAAATCTTCCTAAAATGCAAAGTTATGAGCTGTCTTTATGAACCAGTTTAATCTTTCTTTTATATTGTCACAACATTATCTTAACGAGTTCTGTCTTACCGAGCAGTGATCCGAGTCAGAGACCAACATTCAAGAAAATAGTTGAAACATTAAAGAAGCTTCTCAAGTCTCCTAGACAGCTTATTCAAATGGGAGGAGCATAGCGACACAAAAATCAATTTAAGTTTTTCGCAACCTCAGTATCGTTTGGGAGTTTTTCATTCCCTGTTATTTAAATCAAAAAGGCATTGTTTGTGACAAACCAAGTGCATCGGATAAGTAATCCTTAAAGTGTAAAAATGCCGGAGAAATGTGTTCAATTATGTACTTTGTTGTGTCTAATAGGTGTCACTTCTATTTGTGCATGGACCCCTGAATATTTATAGGGTGACCAATTTGCAATTGTATGTTTTAATTTGTTTGGTACACCATGTTCAGATTGCAATGCTATATCAAATTTAGTTATAAAGACTAATTACATGCACTTCTGAATGGTTCTGCATTTTTTTTTTTCTATTGACTGCACGAATAGTTCTCGTCTTACCAAAGACGTTGCCAATGGTTTGCTATTGCCTTTGACAATAATTAATGTGAGAAAAATCAAAGTGTCTTGTGGATATCCTTGATTTCAGTCTTGATGCATCTACAACACCTATAGGTGGCCGAAATGTGGGTTAGCCCATTGCCAGCCCTGAAATGATCAAGCTACAAATCGATCTAATCTAGAACCGTAAAGAAACAGTTTAAAAATAAACTAACTGTTACAAATATTGGTTCGATTTAGGGCTTAAATATAAAGAAATGAATTAACCTAAAATCGAATCGGTTTGTCCTAAGCTGACTCTTTTTGTGAGAGAAATGTATGTCTTAACTCTTAATTATATATTTAAATTACAATTTACTCTAAAAAATAAAGCTAAAAATAAAATTTGGTCATAAGACTCATACCTTATAAACTAATTCAGAATAATTTAACCTATAATTGATTCTGTAACAATAATTTTAACTTTCCATCAAAATTGGATATTTGAAAGTTATTTTTCATTAAAAGAAGCTGAAATTTTTACTCAATAACTTATACGAAACTTGAAAAAGCTAAAGATTTCCTCTGACTAATTTATCCATAACTTTTCTTCAATAAAATTTAACCTCTAATTTTTTGTTTAGATTCCATGCATATCCTAACCCTTTTCTTTGAACCATCTCCTATCATTCTCTCCACTTCATGTTGATTATGTCCACCTTTAATAGCCAAGACAAATGGTTGTTTTGAAGCTTATAAGTTCTAACCCTAAAGCCATATTCATAGTGTTTGTTGAATCAATTTTATAAAGGATTTATTAACATTTCAAATGACTTGTTTATGCCTAACTGTTTCACTCATTTTGTATATTCGATGTTGCAAAATAAGTTGGACACATAAGTAATTCAGTCGGTATCTTGAGAGACCGTCTCTCTAAGAGACGTCTTTCAGGCCCAACCCATTAGAGCTTAAAGCCTACTTACTGTATCTATAATGCTTAATTACATCATTCTTAATGCCTACTTATATCATATCCTCAAAATCTACTTATAGAGTTACAGTATCCTTAAATGTCTACTTGTAATATTCTCAATGGCTAATTACATCATCATTAATGCCTACTTGCCGTAACCTTAATGTCTACTTACAATATCCTTAATGCCCATCGAATAACTTATCCTTTATAGGTTGAGCCAATTAGAGATGACGTCTCAAAGATACCATTTCTTACAAAAATTTGTGTAAGTAATTTAGTAGGAAACATTAGTTAAATGCAAAACTCTATTGAATCATCTATAGACTTTGTTGTTACTGTTAGTCCTACAGATTACACTACGTTTGGGTAGCAAATTAGAAGAAAAAAGAAAGAAAAGAAAGAGGAAGGAAATGAAGGAAAGAAAGGAAAAAGGTAAGGAAAAACTGTTCACTTTGTTTGTTTAGAGGGAAGGGAAGAAAAAGAAAAGAGAATAAATGTTTTCCTTCTTTAGGAAAGATTCTATTATTGATAAAATTTATCCATATTTTCTCTTCAAATATGGCCCTTATAATTATCCAAACGAGTAATTCTCCGTCTTTTATATCTCTCCCTTTTTCCCTCCATTTATCAATCCAATCACAATGTTAGTAAATTCTCAAATAAATTAGTCAATTTAACAAATGATATGAATGAAAGTACATCAACAAACATATAATATCTTCCACACAAAAGGGAATCGAACAAACTATAAAATAACTTTTAGAGTAGTATTCTCTCTGTTCCTTTTTGATGTCTTATTTTTTCCTTTTAAGCAATTCTACTTGTAATTTTCTAAAAGAATTTTTCTATCTATATCAAATTTTTTGGACATAATTAGCATCAGTTGCCCTAATTTTAATATTTTCAATGCTTATAGTTTCCGCATATTTTCCAATAATTTTATTTTAATATTTTTATAATGTTTATGGTTTCAATATATTTTCCATTAACATTTTTTAATGTTTATAGTCCCTATATTTTTTCACTAGCTTAATTCTATATATTTTTTAAAAGAAAATTGTCAAAAAATACCTAATAAATTTTTTTTCCCAAAAAGTACCTGGTAAAAATTTTTTTGCCAAAAAGTACCTAACAAAATTCTTTCTTTTCCAAAGAGTACCACGTAAAGTTTTTTTTAGTTGACCGTCCACTAGTGAAAAAAAGCACATTGACTGCGGTTTTTTTGGTATAGGCTGCGGTTATGTCTCGCAACCTTTGTAGTTACAGCAATTAGCAAATGAGAAAAACTTATTGGCTGCGGTCCTAAAAACCGCAGCCTATACCCCATTTTAAGATAAAAAAAACTTGATTATGGGCTGCGGTCATTTTAAGAACCGCAGCCTTTGAGCACCTTTTTTAAAAAAAAATTTTTTTTTTTTTTCATTTCGTATCATGAAGTTAATCAAACAAAACTGATCTGATCTAAAAATTACAGATCTAATAAATATTACAGATCTTCATAAACGAAACGAAGAACAATTATTAAATTACAGATCTAATAAATGTTTTGGAAGAACATACAAAAAGAACATAAAAGAACAACCTAGATTGAATGAAAGAAAGAATAAATACATCAAAAAAAGAACATAAACATAAAAAAAACGAAATTTCTGGATCGAAATTTCTACAATAAAAAACGAAATTTCTATAAAAAACGAAATTTCTGGATCGAAATAAACAAAATACATCAAAAAACAAAAAGAACAAAAATGAAAGAACAACCTTGAAAACCTTCACCTTGAGTCTGGATCGAAATTTCTACAATAAAAAACGAAATCACCTTGAATCTTCACCTTAACCTTGAATCTGGATCGAAATTTCTACAAACATAGATCGAAATCTAGATCGAAGTCTCTACAAACATAAATCTAGAAACTTCTTCACCTTCACCTTGAATCTTCACCGTTATCTTGAATCGAAGATAAACAAACAACAAATTCTTTTTGATTCGAAACTCCAACATTTTCTAAAGAACATCCATTAATCTTAAAATAAACGAACACCACAAAGAAATGGGAAGGAGAGAAAGAGTAATGGGAAGGAGAGAAACTGATATGAAGATGAGGCGCCGCATACTATTTTGATGAATAGGGTTTTAATGAAAGAGTGATATGAGAGACTTAAACTGATATGAAGAGGCGCCGCATGCGGGTTATAAATGAATAGGGTTTTAATAGGCCAATTAAATACATAAGCGTGCGTGTTATATGGGCCATTATTGGCTGCGGTCCAAATGTAAACCGGAGCCAATAATCAAAATTCCTTTTTTTTTATATTATTGGCTGCGGTCATTAGGAAAACTGCAGCCAATGTGCTATTTTTTTTTGCCTTATTTTTCTTCTATTATATGCTGCATTTATTAGGAACCGCATCCAATGTATAACAGTCAATAGCTTTTTTTCCACTAGTGGTCAAATCTAACGGTGGACTACTCAAAATAAAAAATTCTTCTTCCTCATCTTTAATTTCTTTTCCTGTTGTCCTTATAATTTTCATAGTACTTGTTATTAATTTTCATGAAATTAAACTTTAATATAATCAGAACTTTTAATTATACTTAATACTTTTACACCTTTTATAATCTATATTATTCAACAATCCTCCCTCATTTAGAAAATATACTTATTTCTTTACACAATTTAAGATTGCTTCATTTCATACATCAATGCTTAATGTCCAAAAAGATTGAATTGGCACCTTATACATCCTCAACAATAAGTGAAAATAAATCAATGATGTCCAAAAGGATTGAATCAAAGATATATATGCATCCAACTAGAGAAAAATACATACAAGATAATTTCACTTATACATTCAACTTGACACTTTAAAGCCTTTTTTGTATCTTTTCATAAGCTCATAGAAGTCTATATCTCCATTCTGACTTCCTGAACTGACTAACTATGAACTTACATAAATAGGTTTCCTCTACGTAACTTTTGTATCCTTGTGATACTACACATCCATCTAGAGCTTTTCACCTCTAAAGGTAGAAATTTTTTATTTTATTTATTTATTTATTATATACATGATTACATCCATTTAATTTCTTTCTATAATTAAATAATTTTTATTTTCACTACTTACAACTCAACATATACTAGCATAAATCAATCAAAATAATAAAATCAACCAAACTAATAGACTCATAAATTGAACATTCACACGTAAACAAATCCCATCATCAAATTAAAGAAAAATATAAATAACCATTAATTTGATATCTATTAGTTTGATATGGGATGTACACTTATTAGAATATTCCCATATCAAATATAAATTGCAATTTTAGTCAAAAATCATAATTTGTTACAAATAACTAAATAAGTGTACATCCATAACTCTTCTTATAGATTAAGATTTTGCTAATGAATTAGGATTTCATAAGAAAAACACTTCATTAATCAAAATGCATGAACACAATCCTTCAAACAAATTAAATTTATTTAAGGATTATAAACTCAGGAAAAACTATATAAAATAAGACATAAACAAAATACCTCATGATAAATTGAAATTTTGTTTAATGAGTATAATGAATTCATGAAAACTATATTAACTAAACCATAGACATAATTCCTTCTAACAAATTGAAGTTTAGTTAATGAAATATAAATTCTATCATTAACATAATTTTTCTAACAAAATGAATTTTGTTAAAAGATTATAAATTATAAGAAACTATATAAAATAAATTGGAGCATAATTTTTCTAACAAGTTGAATTTCGTTAAAGTATTACTTATTTAATTAAATGATCAATTGATTAACTATATTAATAATTATTGAATAATTTTGTTGTGTGCGCGTTTCGTCACAAGACAAGTTTATCTCATAACGACTTTTGATCGTCTAACTATTAAACGATCAATAAAGTAGTTTAAAAAAATAAAAATATGGTAAATGGCACATGGATGGCCGGTTGTGAATGAGCTAGTATTGGAGGAGTTCATGAAACTCTTCCCTTAAATCTTAATGACCAAATTAAGTGAAATTAAGGCTAGGTAATTAAGGGAGAAATTATGTATCTTTAGTTAAGCACATTAAAGGGTTAAAGTAGGGTTGATTTACATAAAAAAAAAAATCAGAAAATTTCTCCCCATTTGTTCTTCATTTTTCGGCTAAAGAGGAGCAAAAGAGAGAAAAAGTGAGGAAAAAATCATTGAGTGATTTTGGATATTCAATTGTGTCAATTCAATCTTCAATTCTTGAAAATTGAAGTCTTGATTCTTTTACTGTTATTGGGTCAATCACCCATTATCTGTTTGGGCTATAATCTAAGGCCCAAAACTACTAATACATATGAAATTACTAAAAAGCCCTTGGGGCTATCTGCTCCACTCATTTCTTTCTTATAAATACCCCACTACTCACCCTTAAAAAGGTAGGCTTTTCTCTCCCCTTTGAACTGATTATCTCTAATTACAAATTTCTTGAACATATTAACTGACTTGAGCGTCGGAGTGGCTTTCCGGTAAACGCCCCCGGGCAAGCTAACCCCGTTCGTTTTGCAGATATCACGACATAAGAGTATTCGGACTACTCAAGATTCAACCTTCCGGTCAGGGAGACGTTGACTCGGTTTCTACGCAGAAACATTTGGCGCCGTCTGTGGGGAGAGATAAGCGCCTTCCTTTTCACTCACATTTCCATAATTGAAAACCATGAACTCCAAGAGAAACACGAGAGCTAATACTAGGCAATCCGAACACCATTCTGATCGTTCCGTCCACGATCAGGATCCCGCGCCGCAGCCGAACTTTGTCACAAGACAGGACCTTGATGACTTTGCGGCCACTATAACTTCTCGTTTTCAAGAGTCACTTCAACAAGCTGTGAGGACTCTGCCTGCCATCCTACAACCACAACAGCAGAACTTGCTTCATTCTGCCCAGAGGCGTGCAGGGCCGAATACTACTTATCAGAGGGATGCCCCTGACTTTTGGGTAGAAGACATAGCTGAGAGTCAGGAATCGCCCCTACCGGGTGATCCCGTCCATGGGGGGCAGCCCACTTGGGGCATGCCAAACCCAACGCAACGAAACAGCCGATTACCCATCGAAACCACCCGGCCGGCTCCCAGCCGTGTCCAGGATCAGGAAGCTCAAGGTTCGATGCCCGCCAGATTATCAACAGGAGAAAGAAAGAACAAGACGTTAGAACTCATCTTAATTCCCGAAGACAGGGGAAAGATCTTGCTGAAGAGTCTTACCACAGCCCAGTTTATCAGGAGCGGTACGACTACGCCCAGGAAGGCTATATTAGAGATGGATCAGATTCCGCTCCCACCATCTTCAAGACACCTCTATCGGCACGTATACTTGCTGTTCCTAACCGGAACAAAGTCAAAGTCCCTGCCATTAAGTCATTCGACGGCTCGGAAGATCCCGGTGAACATGTAGCATCTTATCGAGCGCACATGGCCGTGAGTACCACGTGCGAAGCAATGCTCTGCAAGTTCTTTCCTACCACCCTATCCGGGTTAGCACTAAATTGGTATACTTCCCTACCCCCGGGTAGTGTGGATAGCTTTGCGGCACTAGAAGCCCTTTTCCTAGATCACTTTGTCGCCTCAAAAAGGCAGAGGAAGTCAAACTTACATTTGATGTCGGTCGTTCAGAAGGAGGGAGAGACCGTGGCTGAGTACATACAAAGGTTTCATGAAGAAGTATTATCCATACCGGGAGCTAATGATGCTACAACGGTCCCTGCCCTCGTTAATGGGATTAGAACACCCAAATTAAAGTGGAAGTTGTTGGAGCACGACATCACCACATATACGGAGGCCATGGAAATCGTCCAAAGGTTCATCCGTGCCTCCGACATATGTACGCCCTTGGACTCGAGGAAGAAGAAGGAGAAGGTAGGAAGATCACAAGAAAATACGCCTAGCCGGCGAAATCAAGACCATTTTGGAAGAGAAAGGTTCAGGTCGCCCATGGGGCCCCCGAGGGAAGATACTCGGAGGCAAGCTCACGCCTACCCCGCCCTGGAAGCGAAGGGAAATATTGAATCTCGCTTTAACCGCAGCCAAAAGGACATCTTTTACTCGGTTAGAGATCAGTTGCCGACCCCGTCGCGGATTTCCACGTCCCAAGAACGAAGAAACATGGATTATTGGTGTGACTACCACAAGGAACACGGACACACTCTGTCACAATGCCGAGAATTGAAGAAGATCTTAGACAAAATGGCCGATGAAGGTCAGCTGAATAGATTTCTGAAGCACGACGGGCGGCCGAGGGAAGGAAGAGAAATCCCTCGGCCCCGAAATGAGAGACGCGCTAATGACAAAGAGCAGTCCGAGGCCACACAAGGAGTTATTCACATGATATCAGGAGGATATTCAGAGTTTTTCGTTAGTAATCGATCTGTGAAAGACAGCGTTCACACATTGAACATGATGACCGCGGACACGAAGAAGGCGGTCGACGGACCTAAGATGATATTTGGAGAAGGTAGCCAGGCAATACAACATCCGCACTCGGACCCTATAGTCCTCACACTTAAAGTCGGGTTGATGAATGTAAGAAGAGTTTTAGTAGATACAGGTAGCACTGCCGATCTCATAACCATGGACTGCTTGAAGCAGCTGAAATACGGCCCCGAACACCTGAAGAAGCTCGATCGACCTTTGGTCGGCTTCGGAGGAAGTAGAGTCAGTCCAGCTGGGACCATTGTGCTTCCTGTAAGGTTGGGAGAAAGAGGCAACGGAAGGACCTTGCCGGTCCGCTTTACGGTTGTAGACATAGCTTTTCCTTATAACATAATTATGGGCCTACCACTAATCAACAAGATCAAAGCCGTCATTTCGTCCCACCAATTACTCATCCAATATGAGAAGGACGACGGGCAGGTAGGGACCCTACACGGAGATCAAAAGATAGCAAGAGAGTGTCAAGTAAACAGCCTCAAGATGGGAGCTGGAAGTGACAAGAGCCCCGAAAGTAAGAAAAGAAAGATCGTCCCGGAATCGGTCATGCATGTGGTCGAGGACTACCAGAGAAGAACTACCCAACCTCAGCCTCTAGAGGGATATGAAGAAGTCGCCTTGTGGGGCGAAGAGAAAATTCGTCTGGGAAAGAACCTAACCGGACTCGTGAGAGAAAACATCATTGATGCAGTCCGGCAATACCGCGACGTGTTCGCGTACAAGGTA
Source organism: Amaranthus cruentus (assembly GCA_019425755.1). Taxonomy (NCBI): domain Eukaryota; kingdom Viridiplantae; phylum Streptophyta; class Magnoliopsida; order Caryophyllales; family Amaranthaceae; genus Amaranthus; species Amaranthus cruentus. The sequence goes on from CM033455.1 coordinate 14,660,361, forward strand.
GAAGAGATGCCCGGTATACCCGCTGAAATAGCTTCACATCACTTGGACATCAAACCAGGACACAAGCCGGTAAAGCAGAAGTTAAGGCATCAAGGCGCCGAGCGTGCGTCCGCCGCTAAAGAAGAAGTGAGCAAGTTGCTGAAGGCAGGGTTCATAAGAGAATGCAAGTATTCGGACTGGCTAGCTAATGTAGTTCTAGTCAAGAAGCCATCCGGAAAGTGGCGCATGTGTGTTGATGTCACCGACCTCAACAAAGCATGCCCCAAAGACGATTACCCCCTGCCTAAGATCGACAAGCTAGTGGATTCTACAGCCGGGCACGCCCTGCTTAGCTTTATGGATGCAAATGCCGGATACCACCAAATTCCACTTGCCGTGGAAGATAGGCCTCATACCGCCTTCATCACCCCCTCCGGAGTATACTGTTATATGGTGATGCCCTTCGGCCTCAAGAATGCTGGGGCAACTTATCAGCGCATGATTAATAAAGTATTCAAAGATCAAATTGGGAGAAACTTGGAGGTCTATGTGGATGACATGATAGCCAAAAGCAAAAATGCTGAAGATCACGCCGAGGATCTCCGCGAGACCTTTGAGACCCTACGGAAGAATAGAATGCGGTTAAACCCGGAAAAATGTGTATTTGGAGTGACTGGGGGCAAATGTCTGGGTTTCTTGGTAGACGAAAGAGGGATAGAAGCTAACCCCGACAAAATTCAGGCTATCTTATCAATGAAATCACCACGAACAGTTAAAGAGGTGCAACGCCTTACCGGTTGTATTGCAGCTCTGAGCCGATTCATGTCCAAGTCAGCGGACAGATGTTATTCTCTCTTCAAAACTTTGAAGCAGCCAAGGTTCGTTTGGGATCAGGAAGCAGAGGAAGCCTTCCTCAAGTTGAAGGATCATTTGGCAGAAATGCCTAAATTGGTGTCACCCTTGCCGGGTGAAAGACTATATTTATATGTCTCCGTCTCGGAATTTTCTTTAAGTGCTGTTTTGGTAGCAGAAAGGGACAAGCAACAGCTACCGGTGTATTATGTCAGTCATGCGTATCGCGGGTCAGAAGCCCGGTACCCAGCCGTTGAAAAATCGATTTTTGCCTTGGTAATGTCGAGCAGGAAATTAAAACCCTACTTTCAGTCTCACCCCATCACCGTTCGCACCTCCCAACCCATGAAAAAGGTACTGGAAAGTAAGAATCAGTCATCCAGGATAGCTGATTGGGCCAACCAGTTGGCCGACTATGGCCTGGAATTTGAACCAAGAACGACCATAAAGGCCCAAGCATTCGCTGATTTTATTTCTGAGCTTACAGGGACATTGGAGCTCGTATCCACGGAGGAGGATTGGAAACTATTTGTCGATGGATCTTCGACACGGGATTGTGCAGGAGCGGGTTTACTCATCATCTCGCCCCACGGGGCCCGATTAGAACATGTCGTACGGTTCGACTTCGTAGCCACAAACAATGAAGCTGAGTATGAGGCGCTCCTACTAGGTCTCGGAATTTGCTTAGCCTCAGGGGTTAGGAAAGTCGTTGCCCATACCGATTCCCAACTGATAGCAGGTCAAGTGAGTGGGGAGTTCGAAGCAAGAGATGATAGTATGAAGATGTACCTCACCAAGGTTAAAGAGGTTATTAAGAAGTTTAATTCCGTCACCCTGAGTCACATTCCCAGATCAGAAAATGCCCAAGCCGACGCCTTGTCAAGACTAGCCAGCTCGGCCATCAGCAATGAACCCCGCAACATTGTATGGGAAGTGCTACCCAGCCCTAGCATCAACGCATTTGTAGGGGGAGTCGACCGGACTGATTCTTGGATGGACCCTTACATTTCCCTTCTCCGGGATGGAGAAATGCCCGAAGACCCCGAAGCAGGGCCGATCCTTGTAAGGAAGGCGAAATACTTCGAATGGTATGAGGGGGCCCTGTACAAAAAATCTTATACCCATCCCCTGCTTAAATGCGTGACCCCAACAGAAGGGGATTATATACTGAGGGAGATTCACGAGGGGGCTTGTGGGATCCATCAAGGGATCCGGACTCTCGTGGGTAAGGTCCTAAGAAGTGGATATTACTGGCCGAGCATAAAAGCCGATGCAGAGAAGCTCGTGAAAACTTGTGAAAAATGCCAGTTCTATGGAGAGGTGCCTCGCCGGCCCTCCAACTACCTCTCCCCTATACAGTCCCTCCTGCCCTTCGATAGGTGGGGTATTGACTTGTTGGGTCCCTTCCCTCCGGCTAGTGGGCAAAGACGATTCGTGCTGGTAGCTATAGACTATTTTACCAAGTACGTAGAGGCCGAGGCCTTAAGCTCCATCACAGACAAGCAAATCTGCCAATTCCTATGGAGGAATATTATTACCCGTTACGGAATACCCCAAGTCATCATCTCTGACAACGGCAAGCAATTCAACAGTGCTGCCACGAGAGAATACTGCGGACGGTTCAACATTAACACCAGATTCTCCTCAGTTTCTCGCCCCCAAACAAACGGGCAAGTAGAGTCAAAAATAAGACTATACTCAAGGGAATAAAAAAGAAATTGGAAGGAAGCCGTGGCAACTGGGTCGACGAGCTACCGGGGATATTATGGGCAAGTCGCACCACTGTCAAAGAGTCAACGGGTCATACACCTTTCTCTCTTGTGTTTGGAACAGAAGCCGTCCTCCCGGTTGAGGTAGGGATACCTTCTACCAGGGTCACTTACTACGACCAATATAAGAATGACGAAGACAAAATCCCATCAATTTGGATCTTCTACCGGAAATGAGAGGCAACGCATTCCTGAAATCCGTGGCTCAGAAACAGAGGATGACAAGGCAATTCAATAAGTTTGTAAAGCCACGGCAGTTCCAAGTAGGAGACCTTGTTCTCAGAAAAGTGGAAGCTACGGGTAAGATCACAGAAAAAGGGAAGCTGGGGAAGAATTGGGACGGACCCTTCAAAGTCACGCGGGTAGTCAGACCAAGGACCTACGAGTTAGAGGAAAATGGTAAGCCGCTGCCTAAGCCTTGGAATTCTGATCATTTAAAGAAGTTCTATGTTTAGCACCGCCGCACCCAACGCGAACTGGGGGCATATTGTACTGAGTTCATCAAAAGTATTACGTTCGCATTGTATTCGGCCAACAATAAAAGGGCCCATGAGGTTGTAGTTCTTAATCCAGCCGGCCTAGCCAGCATATAATGAAGTTTACAACTTTTTAAGATTCAGCGTAATCAAAACCGCCTTACCGGCAATGTGTTCAAAAGACAAGCAAAAGACAGACATAAAACAGATTTAGCATTGCATAAACATCGTTAGTTAAACATTACAATTTAAAAGGCCGAAGACCTATTGTTCAAAAGGCCGTAGCCACAAATGTTTTGACAAAACATTACAAGACTAACTTTCAAGAAGTTCGTCCAAAGAGAAGTGGGGTTCCGCCTCCACGTCACCCTCACCAGCCGAATCCCCTCCTCTGGAAACAACAGGCGAAGAAGTGACGGCCGCTGGGATCAAGGGAACAACTTGAACGGGTGAAGCCCGAGGAGTAGGCGGCCTCGACGGAAGGGAGATGTCATAGCTCTCAAAATCAATGTCATATTTCTGGATAAGCTCAAAAGGCAGCGCCTCTTCCCAAGCAGCACGCTCCTCTTCCTCTTGTTCATCAGGGCCCAGCGCCTCCAGCTGCTTCATCTCTTCGGCGGCATCCTGGACCGCTGCCTCATACTCCTCCTCCCCGGCCTTGTGCAATGCCTCTAGGTCGACCTTGTTCTCTGCCTTTTCGTTCGCCCACTGCAGCATCAGTTCCTTCACCCGAATACCTTGGCTGAAGGAATCGGCACATGACTTAGCCATAAACTGCTGGCCTTCGGTGGTCTCCAACCACTCCTTTACTATCCTCTTTCTCTGGGATAGTTGCCTTTTGGAGACAAGAATTGCCTCCTTGAGGAAACGACACTTGCCATGCATCCGATCCAAGGAATGACGGAGACCCTTGCTCTCCCGGGTTAGGCTCATGACTTGGTCATTTTTATGAACCAATTTGGCGTTCAGCTCATCAACTCTCTTTTGAGAAGCCCTGAGATCCGCTTCCAGCGCCTCCGACCCCATAGCCGTGGTAATCTCGAACTGTGTTCGGATATTCAGCTGCAAAAGAAAATTGTCAGTTAACATTTCTCAAATATCGGAAAAATACGAGTCGTCTTACTCACCTCGGCCTGAAGAGCGAGAATCTCGTTCACCCTTGTCTTGGCGGGAACAGAAGCCAACTGCGTTAAGTCCTTATCGGACACCAGCTGGCCCATCGCCTTCCTCCAGCGGACTCTTAAATCCTTCGGGGTAAGGTCAGAAAAGGCTACGTCAGAACAGTGCACGACCCCAACATCCCTGCGCGTAATCTCGTACTCGGGCCCCTCGGGAACAGCCGCTTCTTTCCCTTTGCCCCTCGTCTCGGACACCCCCGCAGCCATTCTGCTTGTGTCTCCCTTTGGCAGGAGCGGCTTCTGTCTTTTGGACGGTTGGGTCGAGGGAGAACCAGAAGATCCCGTGGCGCCACTGGAAATCGGCTGCGCTTCCTCGGGTAGCCTCTTGTTCTTACTATTCTGTTACATTAGAAGATGTTAAAATTCATACACCTTCAAGCACCAAAAAATTAAAAGTTTACCTTGGGTGGAGGCGGAAGCGGCGTGTTCTCCAGTTGAGCCCTTTTCCTCCTGGACTCGGCCGCCATTTGTGTAAAGCTCATAGCATTCATTATATCAGGATATTTTTTCTCCAGCTGCTCGAAAGCGACGTCTACGGACAAGAAGAAATTGGTTAGAGCCCAGTCGCAGACTAAGTTAAAGAAAGAAAGAGTCACTCACCCTTATGATATTTCGGGCTAAGCCCTAGGGCCGACAAGAATAAATCATTTCGGAGATGGTCTATATCTACGACAAAATTCCTTTGTACAAATGAAGGTTTAAATTCCCCTAACTCTAGACCCTTGGTAGCATGCTCAATGACCAAAAACTCGTCAAAATCACACTGAGGCACATTATTGTTATAATTTAGATTTGGCAATTCATCATGGCTTGTCCTAAACGGCCACGGCTCGGCCCTGTACAGGAACACAAAATCGTTCCGAAAACGCTTCATTCTATCTTTCAACTTACTTACAATCAGGAAACCCGACCGGTGCTGGAAACTAACCCAGCCGGGTCCTTGTTTGGACGAGCACCTTCTCATCCGGAATATATACCTAAAAGCCGTGAGAGTGGGCTCAACCCCAACAGCCGAGCAAACAATTATAAAGGCAACAATGCAACCCCACCCATTGGGATAGAGTTCGGACACTGTTATGTTGTAAGCGTTTAGCACTTCTACGGCAAAAGGATGAAGCGGGAAACGCAGACCCGTCTCCATGGCATCCTTATATATGGCGATGCACCCTTCGGGCACATCTAAGACACTCTCCTTGGCCCGGGGCTTGACCAAAGAATACCCATCGGGCAACGCCCACTTTGCCCTGATAAGAGACAAGTGTTTATCTAGACACGCACTCCACTGTGGCCTAATAAAATAGTTCGCCGGACCCTCGCCAGCTTTATGTCTTGGCCCTTCATATGAGGGATTCTGGCCCAGGTCCACACTCTTACCCGTAGAGGTGGGCGCCATCTCTACTGGAGCGGTTGGATACGGCCTGTAGGAGGGGGGAACGATCATTATACCCTCTAAATGATTATTGTCAACATCAAATTTACCAGGGGCAAAGGCCACGATGGGTTCCCACGGGAAGGGATGCAAAGTTTCCGGATAGTGGAGGGGAGACTCCAGGCACGATTCATTTACGTCATTTTCAGTTACGTATTTATACTTGGTCAAAAAATCAATTTCTACATCACTATCATCAAAATTTAAGCAAGAAAAAGTGTAATCGGCCATTATTTTTGTACAATACCGAAGAAGGGAACGTACCTGAAAATGAAACTCTGAAGCGACTTGAAAAGGCAAGAGTTTTTTGAGAATTCTTGAGGAGTTTCTTAGAAAAGCTCTGAAAAGGGGAAGTTGGAAATAAGCAAATGAATGATTAAGTTGCATATTTATAAAGAAAAATGAGAGAATAAACGTTGCGCAGGGTTCTCAAGGGACCTAGAAAGTCACCAAAAGCCGTGGCTGGTGAGGTACCTGTTCGGCTTCCCCAGATCTTGGTAAACGAGATCTCAAGTGACTTACCCATTGAAGGAGCCGGACACCTCAAGGAAGAGGGTGGCTCCCCCTATTCGGCCAGTCAAGTACTCGGCCATATGAAAGTATTCGGCCCCTCCCTGGGATGGACTCCTTAGGGGTCCGAATACATTCTCACACTTAGCTAACTTTGCCTAAGTATATAAGAAGGAGCCGGACACCTCAAGGAAGAGGGTGGCTCCCCCTATTCGGCCAGTCAAGTACTCGGCCATATGAAAGTATTCGGCCCCTCCCTGGGATGGTCTCCTTAGGGGTCCGAATACATTCTCACACTTAGCTAACGTTGCCTAAGTACATAAGAAGAAGGAGCCGGACACCTCAAGAGGGTGGCTCCCCCTATTCGGCCAGTCAAGTACTCGGCCATATGAAAGTATTCGGCCCCTCCCTGGGATGGACCCCTTAGAGGTCCGAATACATTCTCACACTTAGCTAACGTTGCCTAAGTACATAAGAAGAAGGAGCCGGACACCTCAAGAGGGTGGCTCCCCCTATTCGGCCAGTCAAGTACTCGGCCATATGAAAGTATTCGGCCCCTCCCTGGGATGGTCTCCTTAGGGGTCCGAATACATTCTCACACTTAGCTAACGTTGCCTAAGTACATAAGAAGAAGGAGCCGGACACCTCAAGAGGGTGGCTCCCCCTATTCGGCCAGTCAAGTACTCGGCCATAGGAAAGTATTCGGCCCCTCCCTGGGATGGTCTCCTTAGGGGTCCGAATACATTTTCACACTTAGCTTACTTTGCCTAAGTATATAAGAAGGAGCCGGACAACTCAGGAAAGAGGGTGGCTCCCCCTATTCGGCTATGTAAGTAATCAGAGCCCCAGAACAAAGGTGTTCCCATTCGGCCATTGTTTGTATCCGGCCGTTGCTGATATTCGGCCCCATCGATGGATGAACCCCCCTACAAAAAATTCAAGCCGTCACCTAGCTATTTCGTTTAATTTCGTAAGGCTCGTTAGCCTCATGAGAGCCGGACACTTCGGGAGGGGCTCGTTCCCTTCCTCGCTCAGTATGGCATTCGGATACCAACCAACAGAGCAACTTCTCTAAGATGAAATTGATGTGATTGATGTGACAAGGAACAGTAGAATTTTGGCTATAAAAAGACCCATTGCTTGGGTCATTTTCATCAACCCCACCACAACAAAAAAAAAACCACCAAAAATTCCTCTTTGGGAAAGGATTTCAATTCCCAGAGGGATATTCCATGGCCGGATTACTCCCCGTTCTACCTTTTCTGGAATGGAGGATGCGAAACTTGGGGGAAACGCCACGGCTTGTCATATCAACTTTGTCCTTGGACTCTGTGTTGGGAGAGGAACCCATGTTCGCCCAAGAACGATGGCTCCTCTTCCATCGCAGAATCCATCGGCTGAGTTGAGGATCCTTCCATCAATGCTAGTTTACGGCTTGACATATCAACTTTGCCCTTGCATTCGTTGGCGGGGGGGGGGGAAACCCATGTTCGCCCAAGAACGATGGTATCCCCTTCCGTCAACGAATTCATAGGCTAAGTTGAGGACAACTTATCAGCGTCAGTGCTCGGCCCATGCGCCAGTACTCGGCCTACAAAATGAATAACTGCTCATGGTAAGCTCCCGGTCATACAACTGACCCCTAGCTCCCATACAAGCTTCCGGCCTCTTGCCAATATTCGGACACTTTAATGTCCTCCGCTGATATCCGGCGTCCTTACAATACTCGGATCCCTTGGGATCCTTTATAAACACATAACGTCCAGCCAGTCGCCGGGCACCATGGTGTCCCTTACCAACATTCGGCCTCTCCCAGTATTCGGACTTTACCAGGTCTCCATTATTCAGTTTGTTTTTTCGCCCAGGTATTCGGACACTTGAAGTGGAGGGAGGTTGGTGAACCTCTTCGTCCTTTCTAAGTTTCCGCTCAAAGCTCGTTTAACGCTTAAGATCAAACGACCTTAGTGTGTGGGGCTAATGTTATTGGGTCAATCACCCACTATCTGTTTGGGCCATAATCTAAGGCCCAAAACTACTAATACATATGAAATTACTAAAAAGCCCTTGGGGCTATCTGCTCCACTCATTTCTTTCTTATAAATACCCCACTACTCACCCTTAAAAAGGTAGGCTTTTCTCTCCCCTTTGAACTGATTATCTCTAATTACAAATTTCTTGAACATATTAACTGACTTGAGCGTCGGAGAGGCTTTCCGGGAAACGCCCCCGGGCAAGCTAACCCCGTTCGTTTTGCAGATATCACGACATAAGAGTATTCGGACTACTCAAGATTCAACCTTCCGGTCAGGGAGACGTTGACTCGGTTTCTACGCAGAAACATTTACTAAATTTGAATTTGTTAAAAAAAACCTTTTATTTATATTATTTGTAATTTATATAGTTTTTCCATGATTTGTAATTCTTTAACAACATTCAATTTGTTAAAAGAATTATGTCAAGATTTTATTTTAAATAGTTTCTTACGATTTATAATTCTTTAATTGTTAGAAAAATTATGATCATGTTTTAACTTATTGACCTTGATCCTTTGATGACCTTCACTTACGGTCAAAGGTCTTTTATGACATTCTCATTTACGTTGCTTAGCCATCAAGAAAGTAACCTCCTGAAACCCTTAAATAACCACCCACTACATATTACTTACTCTCATTATGCTTCATGTCACCCTCGATCTCCCTAAATAACTACCTTATAGTCCCTTCATAAGCTATTATAAATACCTCCTTCATAATTCATTGAAGGCCTACGCTTTTTCATTCACCTACCAATTCTTTGCAATTATTCACATTTAACTCACGCTTTAACATATTCATACCACCTCCAAATCTCTAAAAATCGTTCATATTGCATTTATTATATTATCGTTCATTGATTTCTGCTCCGCAACTGACTTGAGCATCGAAGGGTCACCCCCCGGGCAAGGCAAACGTGTTGTGGTGCAGAAGCTGCAGTTACAGCTATGGAAGAATTACGTCAACCTTCAAGATCGTTGACTATTGAAGTCCATAACGCCTCATCTTCAAGTACTCTAAGTGTCTCTTGCACTTCCTAGTTTTAACAATTATACGATTTTCTTCAAGCATAAAGTCTCGTATAGTGTTGGTAACACCTTAAATAATAATATTGATGTCATTTATAATTGGTCCATATTGTGGCTAAAAAATGCGCTTTGAGTTTTGAGAGCGTAAATTAGTGCTGATAACGTGTTATGAATTAAGGAGAATATAAGGAGAAAAGTAGTAAGAGCCAATGCAGATTGTACTGTATTCTTGAGTATAGTGAAGAAAGCTTGCAAATGCACATTGATGGTATTTTATAAAGCAACCATCACTATGTATTCACTATTGAACTATTATAGTCTATAGTATACATGTACCATTTTTGTACAAATCATGAAAGATTATTTGCTTGCCGACACGTATGAAATCATTCACTTATATCAATTCCTAACATTTCATGATATAAACATTACTCCTTCTAATACAAGTATACAACACATACACTGTTTTTGGATAACAATTTTAGAGAAAAGAAAAGCATGTAAGGTAAAATGAACGAAAGAAAAAGAAGAGAATTAAGAAAAGTAAAAGGTAGAAGGGAATGAAAGGACATGAAAGTTATTTTTTTCAAATCTTTTAAACTTTGCACAGATTGAAATCTTAGCAAAAAATATTCATCAAATCCTTTTAATTTCTTCCTCTTCAAATCCCCTCTCCTTTTAATTATGGTTTACAACTTTGAAGTTTAGCACTCCCGTGAATTACGGTCTCAATGTTTATTTTTTGCGAAATACAGCCACCAAAGTATTAAAGTTTGCAATTCAGAAAATACAAAATGTCAACTATTTTGGTGGTTGGAATTTTGGTAATTAAGTGGTCGAAGTTTTATGTTTTTTGCCTGAACCTGTAAATTTTGATACTTTTATGGCGGTAATTTGCAAAAATAAACATTGAGACTGTAATTTACAAAAGTGCTAAACTTTAATGCTAAACTTTGATGTTGTATTGCGCAAATTATTCTAAATCATATCTTATTTGCTTCATCTCAATATTTAAAGAGAAATTTCATGGGGTAATCTTAAATTTTTACTTTTCCACAAATAATTTTTAGATCAATGCAATAACCTTGAGCTTCCAAGCTTTCCATTTGGTAGACAAAATGTTAAGTTTATGATCAATTTAAGTATATTTCAACTGATTTACGAAATATATGGTCAATTAGGGTGATTACGACGTTTTTTTTTGAAAAAAAAATGTCATTACATTGGGTGAAAGTAACGTAAAACTAACAAAAAAAAAACTTTTTTTTTATCTACCACGTGAAAAAGTGAAAAAGTCAAAGTCACCATGTGGATTTAAAATATATATATATTTGTCTACCACGTGAAAAAATCGAAAATTTTAGGTTACAGCATAGAATTTCTCTATTTTAAATTATGCACAATTAAATGGATTAAAAATTAAATAAGTGCATGAACAAGAAAACATAACTAAATTTACGTAATTCCGGTAGAATTTCATATCGTTTTACATAAATTCTTACTTGAGACCGTCTTTTGTAAAGACGACTCTCAAAAGCCCAGTCCAATTCTAAATATATATTGTTACAACACTAAATATAGATTTGAACTGGAGTTTTGAGAATTGTCTTTACAATAGACGGTCTGTCAACAGAGCATCCGATCATTTTAAGCTTCGACATTAACTTTTATTAGTTAATTGAAGCAATTTAATTTTTTTTGAGCGATTGAAGCAATTTAATTTTACATGGTCGTAATATGAAATTAGTCAAATATAATTAATGTTTTAAACTATAAAGACATAAAATAAAACTGCGATTACCAAATCCACTGACATTAAAATTTGCAATTTACAAAAGATTCAAAAGCAAAACTACTAATCCTACTACATAACACAAATAATTTTGGTAAACCATAATTAAAAATTTGAAATCTAAAATAAACAATCAACAAATTAAATAGGTTTTAGTTATCTTTTCACCAAAGTATTATAATTTATAAGTTCTCATAGAAAATACTTTAATTTTGTCTCGATATTCCAATTTAGAATTAAATTCTTTAGAATTAAATTCGACCGACTCACTCGCCTGATCCAATAGGACCACTACTATGAGCTATGTAACCGTTCTAATCCTTTCTGAGCCACAACCGAGTCAGGTTTAACTCGTAGCGCTTCTTCGAAGGCCTGAATCGCTTCTTCTCTCTTCCCGAGTCCTTCACAACACTCTCCTAACAAACACCATGCTCTTTCATTCTCGCTTTTCAACTCCACCGATTCTCTGAGCTCTTTCTCTGCCAAACCCCATACATCTTTATCCACACCTACCGAGTCAACTCGGCCGAGTCGACTCACCTCCATCCTCAGCCCTGCTCGTTTTGCCATGGCGTCTGCTTTCTCCTCCGTATCTAGCGATCCAACGGCAAGAGGAGAGAGAGCGACATCCAAAGCGTCGAGTGCGGAGGTCTTGAATCCTTGGAGTTCCAGCGCGAGGGATTTGAGGATGTGATTAGCCGCATCTGTTGGTTCAAGAAGGATAGCAGCGTCGGCTTCGGCTGCGGAAGCGGCGTATTTGGCTTTGGATAGATGATCGGCGGCTTTGACGAAGTGGCGGCGAGCTTCGTGTTTGTGTCGGTTCCGGTAGGCGTGGTATTGTGTGATGAGTTTTTGCGGGATTTTGTTAGTGTAAAGATAAGCGCCTATGCTTACCAGGAAAACTAAGGCTTGCAGAGAGAGATCCCACCACATCGACATGATTGAAGTTTGATGAAATGGTTTTCAGAATTGAGGGGTTTGAGGTTTCTTTTTTTGAAGGAAGAAAGTAGGAGTATTTGATTGGAGTTTTTGATATAGAATTGTGAGTCAAATTTGGGTGCTTTATTGGGTTGGAAAATTGGGTAGAATCTACCGAAGTTGACCAAAGACGAATAAATGGCATGGGAAATAGAGGAGTAGTCGTTACTCGTTACAACCATTACTCTTCTAGACTATTTTCACAAACAAATATTGTTACTTCAAATTGTATTTTGTAAATACTGTTATTAAAAAGCCTAATTTAATTTTAAATATATATTATTATAACTTTAAATATAAATTTGGGTTAGACTTTTAAGAATCGTCTTACAAAAGACGATCTCTCAAGAGAGCACCTGTTTCACACATTATATTTTGACTTTGTTTATTGAATTGAATTTACGATAAAATACAATCATGTAGAATCTTGTGAGATTCATTCAAATATCAGGCCGTCTTGGGAGAGACCGTCTTAGAATAAGACAACCTAATATTTCAGCCCAATCCGCTTTCTCTCTTTTTTATTTCATTTTTTGGGTATTTTTCAACTTTACTCTTAAATGTATCAATTTTGACCTAAAAAATATCAATTTCAATTTAGGTAGAAATTGATCAGTTTAACGCCACCATTGATCATTAATAGGTTCAAATTGAAATTTACTTTAATTGATATGTTTAAGTACTACTTTACGTTGAAATTGATATCTTTAATGTCCAAATTGAAAAATACCCAGAAAATAAAGAAAACAAAAAAATGGATTCTGGAGGGCGCGTATAGCCCACGCGCCTACAATGGGCCGGCCCAGTTTTAGTCTTAGAATAAGACGGTCTTACGCAAGTTTTTGAGTTCAAATATATAGTTTTATATGAATTTTTGTATGAGGCGATCTTATTATGAAACATACCTCATATTTGGGTCAAATAGCCCAATAATATAAATTTTAACTTGTGAGTTTTTATTTTCAGATCGTTTCGCCGTGAGAAAGTCTCATACAAAATAAACTAATTTTTTACTATGGTAATTTTTATAATTTTTATTTATATGTAATTAGAAATATCAGTGATTTAATAAATGCAATTGACTTGTTATTAAAGTGATGCAAGTAAAAAGAACATACAAAGCATATAGTACCATTTTACTTGTATTTTGAGGAAACAATTTCTTTGTAGATGTTATGAGTAATAGGTACGGACAAGGTTATTAGGATCGGGATTCTACCTAGGATCGTTGAGGGGGTAGGATCGAAATCGGTAGGATCGGATCGTAGGATCGTGTGATCCTACAAATATGCATCAATGTGCTTTGAATTACAAATTATCATTTATATTTGTCATCTTTTTAAGTTTTAAGGTGTAAGTAAAAACCTTTTTGACTTCATCTATTAAGTTTTGAACAAAAAATACTTTTAGTAATCATTTTTAAACTACAAATTAAGAAAAACTTGCATTTTATGAAGGTATTTATATAGTTATTTTAATTATATATTTATACATAAGTAAAATTTGTATTATATGAAAATATTTTACAATTGAAACTACCCATGTAGTATCGGATCGTAAAATCGTGTTATGATCCTATCACTTAAAATTTTGAACTAAGTAGAATCGTACGATTCTACTTGATTAAGATCCTACCTACGATCCGGATCGGTGGCCCATTTTTGGATCGTAAGATCGTCGAATCGTAGATCAGAATCGAGATTCTGATAACTATGGGTACGGATGGCAATTCAATCCGAATCCGACCCTAGTCCGACTCGATTCGAGGAAAATAATCCGATTCGAGTCCAAGGAATAAGACATCCGACTCCGACTTTACGCTCCGAGTCCGAGTTAGAGACGGACCAGAGGTGGACCTTATTAAAAATTCGAGACTCCAACCCGACTCCTACCCTGAAGGACATCCGACTTTGAATTTGACTTTTACACTAAAATTTTGTTTCCATTAAAACTCTAGATGTGACTAATTCAAGCTCTTTTTTCTTATACTAATTGTAATTTTCGATTTTGAAAAAGTACTTGGTATTTTTATTTAGATTAATGAATCAAGATAAGACAAATGAAATCAAGAGAAATAAAATACGCTAAATTAAAATACGAGAAAACTTTGTTACAGTTTAGTAGTATGATTATTTCTATTGTTAAAATTGAATTCAAATTAAAGTACATATTTATTTGTTAAATTGTATATGAAAAATATATTTTGTTAATTTTGTATGCTTTAAAATCATTAGTACAATATCACAACGATACTGTTTGATAATAATTTGACTCTGCATCCGGTTCCGTTGGAGATCCGAGAGTCCGAGTCGGGGCAAACTTGGAGTATGCATAATCGGAGTCCGAGTGGAGGTGGACTGAAAACAAAAGTCCGACTATTATCCAGAGCAAAGTCGAAGTATGTATAATACGAGCCGAGTTCGACCCATTGTTATTGAGTAAAATTGTGTATGTTTGTTACCTTCAATATTCCACTTACTTAACTTCAGTGAGATGTTATGAGTAATAAGAGTAAAATTTGTGTATTTGTTACCTTCAATATTCCACTTACTTAACTTCAGTGAGGGGAAGTCATTGGAATAATAAATTAAGAATTGAGAAAGGTTCTAATTATAATAACCTATTTTCTTGAAGGTGACGCACATAGTGAAAGCCCTCGAACGTCAGATTCCACGAAATCTTTATAATCAAGTGCTGATTGATAATATCTTAAGACATTTTGTCTAAAGTTCATGATTACTTGTTTAGTTTATGTTATTGCGAAGCGAACAATGTTGCTCATAGATTAACGAGATTGGCTATTGCTAGTGTTCAGGGGCGGACCTAACATCGGTGTTGGGGTTGTATATACAACCCCATTAAAAAAAAATTTTAAAATATAGTTCTAAGGTCTTGAACCCATGAACTTTTGAAAAATATCAATACTCCAAACCACTAGACTACAACACTTACCTGTGATAATTAATAATTCTAACTATATTAATACTTAAAAATAGTAATTAATAACTATTAAAAGAAAGAAATATTTACCTATTCTGTTTCCATTTGAATTTTGATTAATAATTAATAATTTATAATTTACTAACTATTCAGTTTCCTCTCCTCTGTCCATGCTCGGGTCTCGACTCTCGACAGTTTACACGCTTTACCCGCCGGCCGCCGCTGCTGGTTTCGACTACTGCCGTCAGCCGTCTTGTTTCTGATTCTGATTCTGACTGACCGTCTGCCAGTGCCGCCTGGGGAGAACGAAGACTCGAAGGACGAAGAGCTTATTGAAATTATTGGGTAGTGGTATAATCTATTTTGTTCTTATTGGGATAATGGGATTTGACCATTTGGGTATAATTCTAAATTTCTAATATGTTTTATAATGGGTGATAAATTAATATTATAATATTACTAGCATAATAGCATTTGTTGAAGAATTATAATTTGTTTTAATTTTTTCTGACCGACACCGTCTGCAACCATTTCCATTTTGTTCTAATTTATATTTGTGAATTTAGAATTTTGATTTTTTGAATTTAGAATTTCTAATTTTCTATTTTGTAAATTTAGAATTTCTGTTTCTTTATATTTTATTTACCTTTAATTATGATTTATGATGATTCAATTTAGAATTAGACTTTGTATTTGTGTTTGTGTTTGTTTATGATAATTCATGAATAAAATTAAAAAACATCATTTTAAATTCATTATAACTTTAATTAATTTATAAAGTATCAAGTTTATTTTATAATTTTGTTGTATTGATTTAGGATGAAGTCATTAAAAGATTCAACCATTACAAACTTTTTTACAAAGAGAAAGCGTGAAGAATCTACGGGAACTCCTTCTCAAACACCAAATTCATATCAAGAATCTGTTCCAACTTCTACTCCAATTTCCACACCAATTAAAGAACCAACATGTACACCAATTTCTTGGTTCGAGGGCAAGGTTATGATGGTGCAAGCAACATGAGAGGTGCAATTAATGGTCTAAGAACTCTTATTTTGAATGAATCTCCATGTGCATATTACATTCATTGTTTTGCTCACCAACTTCAATTAACACTCGTTGCTGTTGCTAGTAAGAACGATGATTGTGCTTGGCTCTTTGAAACACTTGGTAATTTGTTGAACTTGGTGGGGGCTTCTTGTGTACGTGAGGGCTAGTTGATCGAGAAATGCTCATTTTGTCATTGTAATGGGTTAGTTGAGTTATATCTTCGTTTTACTTTATTAATAATATAGTCTTTCACATTATGCTTTATTTGTTAATTAGAATCAAGACGCATTAATTAGACTCGCAACCCCATGTTTCAAATCCTAGGTCCGCCACTGCTAATGTTTGCTCTAGGGTTTGGCTTAATGGATATTTTTCATGGATCTCGGACATTGTAATTTCTTATTCATCCTTTTAATACTAGCCTTTCCCTTTGATTTCCAAAAAAAATAAAAAAAATATAACAACTTAGCATACAATTAGAGTTGTTTCTGGACGGGCTTAGACGGGTAGCGGATCGGATAATACCTTAAAAATCTACCCACTGGCTCCAATATTTCGAAAACCCATCTGCATTTGTGAAAATATTTTTTTGTTGCTACCCGCCCATTTTCTTATCTGGTGGGACCGGTGGGTAAGCGGACACTACCGAAATAAAAATCAAGAATACAATACAAATTATAACGTTAAGTCTTAAAACAATTAAAATAACGAAAATTTCATAATATACCACTGAATTTCTTCATAATTCACCATATACCATATAGATCACCATATACCATTGATTTTTGGTCTGTTCGCACAAAATACCATTAATGACAAATTTCGTTAGTCTGTCGTTTGTGATAATTATTAATCACCATATACCATTACTTTTTTGTTTTTTTGCGTCAAATACCATTTTTTTTAAATACAATGATAAACAAAAGAAGTGTCATCCAAACCTAGCAGTTAACAAAAGAAGTGTCATACAAACAAAGTTCACCAAAAAAAATTCCATGTCCACTGTTTTATCAACCTAGAACTCATCATTTTCATCAACCAATTCCTGACAGCTTAATTATTCAAAAAAAACCACAGTAAGTCACAACAATTTTTTTGCAATTAAATGTTTAAAATATGGACACAAATTTACCTTCCAGCAATGTCAACACAGGCTTGTCTCTATTGGCCCTGTTATTGCATTAAATGATTCTACGAAATTTGTTGTGTTATGATCACAACAAACTGTCCTTTCAAACATGTGCACATTCCAATGTTTTTCTACCTTTGAGAGATAATCATATGTAGCTGTATCTCTTTTATCTTGGACATGACTTTTACAATCACATACTCATTGTTGACATTTGCAGCAATCCAAAATAACTTATGAAATGTTGTCCCACTCCATCCCGCAACCTTGCAATTGGAGTACAAATGTTGGCAGCATACTCTTTTATTAGCTCTTAGGAACACCTCAAACAATGTTTATTTAACCCCTTAAGAAAAACAAGACTAAGTTAATACACAAGCTGTCTATGCTAACGGACTAATAAAAGTTTATGGTGAATTAATAATGGTATATGGTGAATTGATAATTGCCACAAATAAAAATAATATTTGACGCAAAAAAACAAAAAAGTAATGGTATATGATGAATTAATAATCTCAAATTAATGATATGATGTGCTAACGGACTAAAACTCAATGATCTATAGGGGTGAGCAAAGTCGGATATCCGATTCGACATTGGCATTCGGATCGGATATCCGGTATCCGAAAAATAGGGATTCTACTATCCGTATTCGATTCGAAGTGATTCGGATATCTGATATCCGATATCCGGAAAAGTTCGAATCGGATATCTTGACTATCCGATATCCGAAATTGATTGGAACTGAAAGCATTTATTCGAAGCGGATATGGGATATCCGATATCCAATATCCGACATCCGATATTTGATATTTGATATCCGACGTCCGTATCCGATATCCGATATCCAAAACATTAAATTTGAAAACAAATTTTAATTAACTTAGCATAGTTCACTTATCTAGATATAAAATAAAAGTCTTTCAATACAATCAAATAGATATAAAAAGTCAACACTACAGATATAATAAGTTTTTCAATAGCCCGGCATTCCGGCAACATTGCAAGCCTTAGTATCGGTGCATAATCAAACATAAAATTCAACCACAGACATCGAACACTACAAGTCTTTCATAATTCAAATTACACAAACTAAAAGTTAAACTACAATTATTAATCTTCACAGCAAATCAAGCATAATCATCAACCACAGACATCGAAGGCTGATCGACGACATGAGGACATAACTCTGCCAACAAAAAATAAAGTAGGAGATATATGAAAGAAACAAAGGTTAATATCAAGTATTAGGATAAAAGTAAAAAGAATTATAATAAAATAAATACACATTTCATATCAATAAAATTATACCTTCTTCGATTCGCTCGAGATCTTCAAGACTTTCTTCAACCAATAATGCATTGCGTCCCTTGCGCAACCGATCTTGTGTGCACACTAAAGCTTCCACCATTGTTGGAGAGAGAGAGAGCTACGAAAACTATCAAGTACTCGACCATAGAGGTGTTAAACGGGGCGGGGCGGGGCGGGTCAGGTCAAAATTTAAATGGGCCGGGGCGGGGCGGGTCATGTCAAATGATAAACAGGTCGGGCCGGGTCAAGCCCATTTAAATTTGACCCTCTTTGACCCTTTTTAAAAAAGTTCATAGAATAGCTTTTTTATTATTTTTTACGGCCCATTAGGTCGACTTACTTATGTATATAATAATAATTTTTAAAAAATACAAAAAGTGGTTAATTTTTTTTTCCGCAATTAATATTTATAATTATCCGACCCGGCCCGGCCCGGCCCTTTACACCAAGGCCCGTTAATGACCCGCCCCATTATTGACCCGACCCGCTAATGACCCGTCAAAATGTGACCCGACCCTTGACCTGTTGGGTCGACCCGCCCCATTAAACACCTCTACTCGACCACCTGTGCTAAATGCGGATTCAGAAGCGACTGTAGACACTGGTATGGCCAACACATCTCTAGCAATAAGAGCAACAATAGGATAGTCTTCTTGCTTCTTTTTCCACCATTCTAAGCAATCAAAGTGTTTGCCAATGACATTAGGCTCTCTATCAGCATCTAAATACTTTGTAAGCTCATTTTTGTTTTCCAAACTCTTCTTTGCACCAGCATGCATCTCAAATTCAACTTGAGCTCTTAGATGCCAATCATCAAAACTTTCTACATCTTTAGTTAAATCAACCATTTCTGTAGTGGATGCAAGCTTAGATTGTTGAGATGCATAATGCTCGTACAAACTAAATAAAATATCTTTGACCTTCCCAAACAAAGTTGTTGATTTTTCAAAATCATATTGATCATAAAGTGCCCATTCTATACAAAGTGTAATTTTATCCTAGGATCAACCACAGCAGCAACATATAACAACAAATTGATATTGTCAACATCTTCCCAATATTTATCATGTTTCTTCTTCATTTCAGTAGCCATCATACTCTCAATTAGATCTTTACTTTTACACTTAGTAGCTATCATTCTACTAACAGTAACAAGTTCCTCCAAATACACATTACTTGTCGAATATAAAGAGCCAGAAAGTCTCAATGTAGCATCATAAAACATCTTTAAAAAAGACAAAAATGCATAAATACGATCCCAATCATAATCAGTAGGAGTACCACCCGACTTTTCCAATTCCTTTATAAACTTACCACCATTAGAAACTTCAAGTGTACCAAAAGCTCTACGATAGATATACGCACAGTCAAGCATTGAGTGTGTTGTGTTCCACCTAGTTTCTACATCTAACACCAACTTCATTTGCAATTAATGTGTTCTTGATTTACACATTTTTTTTGAATTTTTGTGTTCTCGCAGGGGACGATTTGACAAACTTCACAGCACTGCGAACTTTAACTATTGATTCATCAGTTACTTTCAAACCCTTTTTCACAGTAAGGTTAAGAATATGAGCTGCACATTGCATATGCACGAACTTACCATCTAAAACTGTCCCATCTTTCCACCTTCGAAGCCTACTACTCAAATAATCAATCCCAACATCATTTGCACTAGCATTATCAACGGTGATAGTCAACACCCTAGTAATTCCTTACATCTTAACAAGTGATTTTTCATAAGAGTGGTTCCACTTTTAGAGTCACCATACACATCAATTTTACAATAACTACACTCAGCTCTTTTTTCCCCATTTTTAAGTATCTTACTAAAATGATCCCAAAGCCAAGAACGATTCTTATTACCTTTCTTTTTCTTTTGAGTTTGGACACAGTCTGACTCCACTTCAATATCTATGGAAGGCCTCTTGGTTGAATGTTGTTCAATTGAAATAGGAGTCTGAAGTCCAACTGCATCTTGTTTGTTAGTAGATACTATCTCAACGTCATTGAAGCCCGGTGGTCCATCATTCTCATGGTTTGTAGGGCGTGAACTTGTTGCTGTTGTGGGGTATGAACTTTCACTAGAAGGAGGGATTCCATGAACATTATAATCATCCATACCTAGTAATCAAACAGACAAACACCATTCATAAACATACTAGTAATCAAACAGACAAACATACTAGTAATCAAACATACAAACATCATTCATAAATTAATGAAATATAAGATTATACTAGTAATCAAACAGACAAACACCATTCATAAACATACTGGCATTCTTCCACAACAGCAAACAGAAACATAACTTCAATATCAGGAAACTGGCATTCTCCATAACTTCAAACAGAAACATACCATAACTTCAAGCAAACAGAAACATACCATAGACATTAGTCAGGCCACAAACAGCCTGCGCACTACTGGTATCACGCTATTGACTAAGAAACAGCTAATGAGTATGAAGCGATATATGACCTCATAAGATTACTGATGAATGATTTCATGAACAAAACAACTACTAATCTTTGCGAATGAAACAGATCTCGTTTATGGAACAATTCAAGTTTAAGATCTCGTTTATGGGTTCATAACATTACTGATGAATGATTTCATGAATAAAACAGCCAATGCTCATCAAAATCCTGGAAAAATTAATAGCAATTTTAAGTGAAACAAATCTAACCTTCACCAAATAACGATTCTTCAATGGAGTGTTGCCTGAAACAGAAAGCAAATTGAAGCGGTGACGGTGAGGGAGAGCCACCAAGCGACTGAGCGTCTGGTTGTGACTGCGTGAAGAATGAGGCACCGGTGAGGGAGGGTGAGTGAAGAAGAGTGAAGAAAACCCTAACTGAAAAATGAGTAATTACTAAATGTCTAAATTAGAAGGAAATGGAAAGCCTCTATTTGGGATAAGCACATAATGTTGACATCTCCAGCCTTTTGAGCCAATATAATTTATTTTTTTCAAAAAAAAATTAGTTTTCGGATATCCATCAATGATGTTTTTTTCGGATATTTGTGATTTTCGAATATATGATTCGGATATCCGACTATCCGATATCCGAAATATGATCGGATATTCGGATTTTCGAAAATTTAAAAACTGATATCCGTTTGGTATCCGATATCCGTTTTTCCGGATCAAATATCCGATCCGAAAATGACTTTCCAATCGGATATCCTAAAAAACGGTTCGGATATCGAACCGAATCGTCGGATATTCGGATCATCAGATACTTTTGCTCAGCCCTAATGATCTATAGTAATCTACAATATTTGCTGTGATATATGGTGAATTATGAAGAAACTCGGTGGTATATCATTAAATTTTCGTTAATAATGGATACATTGTCCAAAACAATAGTTCAGCTATCTGCGTATGTTCTTGGCATTCTTTTTGACGTTAAGGAATTAAGATTATAATGACTATACTTTTATAAGCATCACAATTTCGTTGTTGATATGAACTAACTTGCAGTAGGTTTAGGAATTTAGAAAAGGAAAAATTATATAAAACCACCCAATCTATACACTTTTTTTTAAAAAACCATCTTATATAAATTTTTTTGCAAAAAATCACCTTACATAATGCATTTCTTTGCAAAAGACTACCTGTTACTCTATTTCGTCAGTTGACCGACATGTTTAATGTTTAACCAGCATGTGCTTTTGTATAAACCACCTGACATAATGCATTTCTTTGCAAAAACCACCTTACATAATGCATTTCTTTGCAAAATCCATCTTACATAATGCATTTTTTTGCAAAAGACTACTTGGTCAAACGTTAAACATGTCGGTCAACTGGCAAAATAGAGTAACAGGTAGTCTTTTGCAAAGAAATGTATTATGTAAGGTGGTTTTTTGGAAATTTTTTTATATAAGGTGGTTTTTTTTAAAAAGAGTGTATAGATTAGGTGGTTTTATATAATTTTTCCTTTAGAACAATACTTCGGGTAATGTAGAATAATATACTCTCTCTGAATCTTTTTAGTTGTCCCATTTTTTTATTTGGCAAATTCATATCAATTGTCACATTTTTTTTTGTCTATCGCTTATTTTTACCTAAATACCTCCACTTTTACTACTTCCAATATCCAACAACCACATTTATAATTAATTTAATCAACTAAAATAACAAACTACCACCTTTCTAATGGACTCCACATCACCCTTAATAACCGTAAAAGTTCAAACGAGACATTTAAAATGATTCGGGAGAGTATTAAACTAAGAGGGTTGAATCCTTATCCCCTTTGTTTTTCATAAAGTGGAATACGATTTGGTTCCCCTCCTTTGAAAAAAATACATTTTTTTATTATTTAGAATTTTTAAAAGTAAAATTTTAAAATTTTTCTCTTATTTTAAATTAAGTTTTGGTTTATTTTTTGAGTGAATTACCTACTATAACAGGTCATCGGATTACCCAAGTTTACTCTATACCTCTTAAAGTTAGGATTATTCATGGTTTATCAATAGATGAGATTATTGTATGAAAATCACAAATAAATTGGATTATTCTAGGTAAATTTTTCTATATACTTTTTTATAAATTTTTGTATACGATGGTTTTATCATGAGACATATCTCATGTTTGGTTAAATAGTAACCCAATAATAGAAATTTTAGCTTATGGGCTTTTTGCATACGAGTAATATTAATATGATCGCTAAATAGATCGTGTCATTTTTAATAAAAATAAAATGATTATAATATTTATGGGAGTTAATAAATTAAACGGTGAATTAAACGTTAAATTGGTGAATTAAATGTTAAAATGATGAATTAAATAAGAAAAATATACGCTATCATGTGAAAAAAACTTACAAAAGGATGAATTTAACAGAATTTACAAGAAATTAACGGAAAATGCTACGGCAATTTGTTTGTGTATAAACTGGATGCTACAATGTGAAATTTTCTCTAAAAAGTACTAACCGGCGTTTTATAAAAACTGGATGTTACCGGGTTGAATTTTCTGGAAAAAAAAAAACCAAAACAAACTTCTTTTCTTCAACGTAGTCCACTTTGGAGAACAAATACACAAACAGACCGCAGTGGATTAGTTCATCTTTTTCCCCTCAATCCTCAAAATAAACCCTAATTTACAAAATTAAAATCAAAATAGCTAGACTACTTTTTTCTAAAATCCCCCCAAAGAACCTAATTTTACTCTTCTTCGTGTTCCCATCCATCTTCATTCTCTTACTCTCTTAGTCTCTCTCACATCTTAACCCTAAAACCGGTGGTGCATCTTCAAAGTAGGCGGTCGTCATCATCTTTACTGCAGTAACTCTCGCCTGCTCCCTCTTCATCATCGTCAGTCTTCAATTCTTCGTCATCTTCAGTTCTTCGCTGGTCATTGCAACCTGCATGTTCGTTTTACTAGTGTTTGCTTCAGTGTTCATATCTTATTCTTCAGGTTGTTCTTGAGTTTTAATCTAATTTTTGTTTTTATTAATCTGATTTTTGTGTTCGGTAAGACAGTAACAATGTCAAATTTATATGTATATGATGAATCTGATTTTGGTGCTCACTACTCACAGTAATCGAATTGATTACTATTGTTATTTCTATTTGTTACTATTGCTCTAATTATTTATACTAGATAGATTCCCGTGATAAACACGGTTTATTAATTATTTAAATAAACAATTATTTGAAAAGAAATAAACAATTATTAATATTATATATGTAATTAATTATTATATGAATTTTAAATTATTGGTTTATAGTTACTCAAAAAAAATTATTGGTTTATAAAAATTGTATAATTTTTGGTAATATAAAATAAAAAAATAAAAAAAAATAAAAAAATAAAAAAATAAAAATATAAAAATATAAAAAAATAAAAAAATAAAAAACATTCTAATCAAAATTGGAAGAGTTTTTTATGTGTCCAAATCTTCTATTGCTTCTATAATATCCCGTTAATTTTCGATTAAATTTTTTTCGGTTATTATATGAGTATGTTATATAATAATATTCTATAGCTTGTGAGCATTTGATATTTAAAAATATTAACGGGTTGCTCCTTAGTTTTTATTACGATAAAATTAATATTATAATAATAATAATAATAATAATAATAATAATAATAATAATAATAATAATAATATAAAATTTACCTTGCAAAAATAATAATAATAATAATAATAATAATAATAATAATAATAATAATAATATATGTTGGTAAACTACGGGAATTGCTGGATAATGCGTAGGCAAGACCTAGGTAGATGGTCTAATTCTTGCGAAATGTCTGGTCTGACTATTGTGCTGGTGCAATCGCTATGGTGAATAAGATGACTAGAGTCTATTGAGCCTCTTGCATTGGAGGCTTGTTTTTGTTTTTTGGGACAGTTATAAACCCAAGCCTGCATCCTTGAATTGCTAAAAAGCAGCTGCTGAGTTATGCGTGGGTCCTGTTCCGTGGCCGTTCCAAGCTGCTGTCTAGTCCTTCAAAGTTGGAGCTGCTGATCACCTGGTCGAACAAGTATTAAACATCGAATGCATATTTCTATTTTTGTAAATCATAGTATCAATTGTACTGTCTTTGTAAATCCTATATGGGATATAGCATCTGTGTATAGGTTAGGAGATATTTTCTCTTTTTGGAGATGTCTTTCGGCCAAGCGAATGACGAGGGGTCTGTCCCTTAGAAGCTTAGGCTGGTTAGTCCTCTCAGTCTGTTGAACCTGATGTAAGCTTCGGCTATCTTTTCTGGCATTTTATAAGACTTACTTTGCCAAAAATAATAATAATAATAATAATAATAATAATAATAATAATAATAATAATAATAATAATAATAATAATAATAATAGTAATAACAGTATCTTGTCGATCTTTTTTATGGCACGATGATTTTACCAAAAGTTTTGGTGGTAACGTCAGTTGGTCTCCGAAACCTTGATGTATGGAATTTAGTGTCTGTAGGCAAGCTTGCCTGACATATCAGTTCAATGCAGGAGTTCTTATGGATCAAATGGATGCACGAAGTTTACACGAAAGGTGTTGATTGGATGCTCTTCAACCCTTCCATAACGGTTAGTTGGGTAGTTGGGCTCTGAAGAGGCTCTGATCTGTAAAGCTTCAATTAAGTGAGTGGATGTGCAGGCAGAACCAGAGATAAATTGGTTTAAATGGGTGTACGTTTGCCCAATGTGCAATGCTGCACCCGAGTCTATTGATCAATGATCATATCTTTGTTCAATATACTTTCAGCATACATTGTTTGCAGTTTATGGAGCAGTGACTAGCTATTCGAATCCCTCATGGTCTACACAAGCTTGTTTTCAAGAAATGACATGGTCCTAGATTCTGTAGATCCCTGATCCTCACCAGTATTTGCAGCCTTACCTATATAGTCTGACGAACCCGAAATAAAACTATTTGAATAATGAGTATGAACACCGTTGTTGTTTTTACTAAAAAGACCCTCTAGGAAGTGAAGTGTCAAACTTTAAATTGTGAGTGATTACTTTAAATTTTTGATTAATCACTTTAGATTTATTACCCTTGGAATTTTAAGTTCCTAGGAAATGATATTATTCTAATTTGTTTCGTTGCCAAAAAATCTTAAATTCTTAGGAATTATAAAATTCAAGGGAAGTTAATTTCTATGAGACATAGGAATTAGGTTACCATATACCCCCTTAGTCTTTAACAATTCCCATGAATTACTTCTAAGGAAATGAAAATAAGTAAATTCCAATGAATTACAACTTTCCATAGGAATTAAATTTCTACGTCAACCAAACTACTCGAAAGGGCCCATATAATAGACCCAATGAAAACCTTACTTATTCTCGTCTTCAGTCTATCTAACTCGATCAAATCTATATTCAAAAAAAAAAAAAAAAAAACTCGATCAAATCTTCATCTCCCGTTTTCGACATTAGAGGCAAAAACCCTTTTTCTCTCTCTCACTCTCTAAATTTCTTATTCTATTGTTTTGTTTTTTAATTTGATTATAATCGGTTAATTGAAACCAATTTCTGTGGGATAACTCAATCAAATCTTCATCTCTACTAAATTTCTTATTCTATGGTTTAAATTTCTTATTCTATGGTTTTGTCTTTAATTTGATTCTAATCGGTTAATTGAAACCAATTTCTTTTAAAAACAACAAAAGCAGTTAAGATTTTCAATGTTTTATAATCTGATTGAAGATGCCCTCTGTATAACCTAAACATTGAAATATAAGAGTTATGTTAATATATAGAAATTTAAGAATAAGAGATTTAATTAATACTCAAAAGTTTGAAAACATCTAATTCAAATATGAGATTTAATTAATACACAATGATGAAAAAAAGCATGATTTTGGTCAGGTAAGATGATTTATTTGTGGGCAATTGTAATAATTGTTATATAGCAAAAAACTTATTTATGGGCCATTGTAATAATTGTAGCTAGTCAACCAAGAATACTTCTCTAAATACTAATTCGTGTAGTAATCGTAATATGACAATAAACATATTTGAAGGCAATCGTAATAATTGTGATAAATGCGATTGTAATAATTGTGATAAATGCGCTGAATAAGTTTCTAGAGAAGTGCTTTCGGCGGAAAACGAATCATTGTGGTAGTGACACGTGACACATTAACATATTGTTTTAGTATAGTTTACGATGTATATGATGAATTTATATTTGAGTATTTTAGGGAAATTCCACATAAACTAATGGCCGTAGTATTTTTCGTTAAGTTCTTGTTAAATTTCGTTAAATTCATAATTTTGTAAGTTTTTTTTTCCACATGGTAGCATTTAATTTTTGTTTAATTCACTTTTTTAATATTTAATTCACATTTTAACATTTATATCACTAGTTTTCATTCAAAGTATATATTAATATTAATATCATGTCATTTTTAAACAGTAATATTAATGCCGCTAAACAAATCGTGTCATTTTGAACTTTATAATGACAATAGATGGTGTCATTTTGAACTTTATAATGACAAAGAGATTGTGCCATTTTTAAACGAGTAAACGAGTAATATTAATGTCGTTAAAATGACAACAGATCGTGTTATTTTTAAACGAGTAATATTAACGTCATTAAATAAATTGTGTCATTTTTGAATGAAAACAAAATTATTACAATATTTATGGGTGTTAATGAATTATATGGTGAATCAAATGTTAAATTGGTGAATAAAATGTGAAAATGGTGAATTAAACAAAATTTGGCAGCTACCATGTGGAAAAAAACTTATAAAATGATGAATTTAACAGAATTTAACAATAACTTAACGGAAAATGCTACGGCCATTAGATGAAAACTCAATGCTACCATGTGGAATTTGCCTTAGTTAAACTTAGTTTGTTACTATTGTTATTTGTTAGTTGTTACCATTGCTCTAATTTTTAGATGAACTTATATTAATCTCACAGTGGACTTTTGTTACTATTGCTCTGATTTAGATTAGATGAATTATTATGATGAGTATTGAATATTGATTATTTATATGATGTTTTTGAAATCTGAATCATAAATCATAATCATAATTTCAAATGTAGCTAAGATAGGCATTGAAATCTGAATTATAAATTATAATTTCAATGGTGTGCTTGTAAGCTATACTACTATATGTTGACATTATTTTGAAACTTGTATTTTGACAACGATAATGATAATGAAGAAGCTAGTATTCTTAATCTAAGGAAATTATTAAGAAAGACGTGTTTTTAGTGCTTTTTTATATTGAAAATCGTCAAACAATAAACATGGTCATAATACAACTTGTTATTTCTGCAAATTTGTAGAATCAAATTCTATCCCAGAAACTTGAATCATACTTAGAGATGGAAGAATCAGAGAAGAGAAGAGAAAGATTGAAAGCAATGCGACTAGAAGCTACATCTGAAGTTGTTTCCTCTTCTACCTCCTCATCTTTCTCCCAACAAACCCTAAGTTCACCTCTTGCAAATCCTTTACTTGATAATTTTGATTCTAATGTCGCTGCAACTCCTCCACCTCGTTTTGATTTTTATACTGATCCAATGGCCGCTTACGCCACCGACAAACGCCGACCTTTCGTCCCTAGACCTAATTTTTCACCCTCTTATGGTAATTTTTCTTTCTCATCAAATTTATCTGTTTTATATTTATTTGGGGATTAGGGGTAGTTGTACTTCATGAATGAATGATGGAGTATTATTTGGGGTTACATTTGTAATTGTTGTATTCTTGTTTGTAAATGTGGGTGATGGGATTTTTGGGTTTTATCTAATGGGGAATTTGGAATAATTGTAAATTATGAGCGCTATAGTATTATTAGGATTTTTTAATTAAATTTCTGTGTAGTTATCTTCTTTATTACTTCATCATATGCTACTTTATATTGCTTTTGAATATTCAAAATAGTGATGGAACTAGGGACTTGAATGGGCATAAACCTTGGGCTGTCTATTTTGTCATTCTATAATTTTTCTCTTGCTGCTGCTTTTTAACGTATGTTTATTCGGTAGATTATTTCATTCTATATTCAAGATTTATTGGCTCTTTCAAGTAGTATTTCGAAGTTTTCACATTTTGGACGATAATTTGGGAATAACATTGTTTGCTTTCCCTTGATTAGAACATATAGTTGGGATTTGAGATTTGACATTGTCATTGTTATTGTTATGTAAAATAGTTATAAGTAATTAGAGTTCAAACAGTGGTAAACCTTGCTGCAGAAAGATTTGTAAACAATGCACTATGGAGTATTGGAGTTTTTAAGGGGAAAGGGTAAAAGCAATAATATTACCGCTAATTTTCCAGTGGGAGCAAAACAGAGGTATCTATTGTGGCGAAGTAATAGTAACTTACCTTCTTATGGCAAACACAAAATGGGATTCATTACCAACCTATGAAAAACTCATACCAAACAACCCCAAAGTACATTGGCAAAGTTTTTGGGTTGATGTAGATGGATCAGGTGATCTGATTTAAAGCCAGCCAAAAGGCATATCCATGCTTTGTTTTTGTGAAGCAAGCACATGGGTTCCTAAAATTTATCTTTGCTGTAATATTGATAAGTTCTTTCTGAATGGACAATAGTAAACAACTCATAGATCATGTGTGCCTTTTTCTATCAAACGATAAAGCCAAATATAGTTCTGTTATTTCATTAGGAAACAACTTCTTTGTTATTATTTTAAGAGTAAGGTTGCCTAAATTGTATCCTCTAAATCCTGTCCAGGTGATAATCACTAAATGACATTGAGATAGTGAAAAAAATCATGTAAAATTAATGTTTGTGAAAAGGGTCAATAGGAAACAATCTCTTTGTTATTACAATAGAAATGTTGGGTGCATCCAACAATCTCGATCATGCCTTGGCGGGAGCCACATATTGCCATTGGGTCAGTGCATCGATATATGCATAAGAATCTATTTACAAATCACTATGATGGTTCTATATGTGATTAGATGTGTAGGCCTAAAATTTTCTTATTCTCTTACCTGTATGTTGCGATTGGCCTTTTGAATTAGAATCAGACCTGTATGTATGTACTTGTCTATTGTGGGGTCGAGATAATGTGAGATGGATATATTAATTGCGAGTGTACAACAGTTTAATTCCAATTCTGCCTAAGTTGTAGTTAAAGTAGAGTATTTTGCCTCCCAGATACTAGGTTAGACATAAAATTTGGGTATGCTGGGATAGTATTTCATATCAAGGAAGCTTACTGGGGTATTCAGTGCTGCACTTACCATCTTTACATGGATTCTGAGAAAAACTGAACTTCAAACATTGACATAGGACTAGTTAGCTTGAGGTAAAATATAAATCTTCTGAGACATGTATCAATGTCTGATGTAACATGTTACTATGCTGTTTACTTTGGGTATTCAACTTATTGTTCTATTGTAGCTCATACATGATAATGTTTAATTCCTTACTGCTACAGGAGCAAGGGGCCACCCTGAAACACCCCTCTCTGGTGCTAATCAGTTCCAAAATAACTATGTACCGCCTCAGGGTATGTATCGTGGTGGTGCTTTGTATCACAGCCCTGGCAGGGGTAGCCCTACTTCAAGTCCAATGGGATGGAGCCGACATCCAGTGCAGCAAGGTATTGTTAGTCTAGAATACTTTTCTGTTCTTTCAAAAGATAATCCCTGTATACTTGTTGCAGTGGGAAGTTTTGGAAATTTCAAATTCAGTTATATCCAGATGAAATTTTACAGGTAATCCGGACTTTAGAACTGCACCTGGTAGGGGTCCCTACTTAAATAATACACCTGGTCCTGGATCATATGGAAGTAGCCCTAATTCTGGGTATCAAGGTACTTTTTTTGGTCATCGAAAACGAAAAGGGCTAGCTCTAAATCTAATCTGTTCCCAGAAATTAATGGTGAAATTGAAAATGTTGTCTCTTTTAAATTCGTAGGTAGCCCTAACTTCAGATCTCCTACACCAGGAAGGGGTCATTGGTCTACCAACAGTCCGTGTCCTAGCCCTGGACGTGGAGATGGTCCTAGCCGTGGTTTGGGGAGAGGGAACATGCATTGGAATGGCAGGGGAATCAGTCCAGGAATAGGATATTCTGGCGGAAGAGGTCAGGGAAGAGGAAGGGGAAGAGGCTATCATGACGGTCCATCACGACCTTTTTACAACAACTCCATGGTGGAAGATCCTTGGAAATTTTTGACTCCTGTATTTTGGAAGGGGGATGAACATAATGATGCGCAAGGTTCTTTTCAGAATATTAGTTTTCATAAAACGCCTCCTTTACAGAAAACACCGAATGCAAAAAAAGCTCGGTTTCCAGATTTTGACACATCAAATTCAAAGCAGAGCCTTGCTGAGTTTTTATCTGAATCTTTTGACCAAGTTGAAGATACAACTGTGTAATGTTGTCATTTGCAAGGAAATGCTGTACTTTGTACGTCATTCCCTTTTCTTCCTCTAAAAGTGTCATTTACTTCTAACCTTATGTTGATTGTGCAATTTTCTGTTAGTGGCACTGTAACAGAATTTGTGTACTTTAATATCCAAGTATCCAACCATTTAAGTTATTTTTTCGATAATGCAAGGAATAATTATCTCTTCATGTTTACTGCTCATTTTCTCTTCTTCACTTGAATTTTGTCTTATCTTCTAAAACTACAAATTAATAAATTTGCTATATTTACTTTATTTTTTATTTTAATACGTGAATTTATTTTATTTTTACTTTCAAATAAGATTCTATCACTTTTACTTTCTATATTTTCTCTTATTTCTAAATGTTTAACCTATCATAACCTACTTTTTAGCTTCCGTACCAATAGTAAACTAAGCAAGATGGAGAGGACAAAGCAGGTGATAAGGAATAATGTAGGGTTAATTAACTGATTAACTGATTTTATAGTATGGTAAGTGTTCAAAACAGACCCCATGATCCAATATTTACCCGACCTTAGAACCGAATACAATTTCAAAATGTATTTAAAATAATGTAAAATAAATGTGGACACAAGACTTGATTTTGAACCGACGCGAAACACTTGACCCGAAATTAATCCAATGACCCGAATAAACACCTCTAAATACTATGATGAAACAAATAAATGAAATACACCGAAAATATGAAGCATGGAGTAATGATTTTAGCATATATAAACCAAAATACGCGTCTAAGAATTTTTGGAATTGACAAGTTAATAAGTTAACAGAGGAAAAGCCTGAAAAAAAACACTAGCATTTCCCATCAGGCTGGTACAATCAAAAACAAGCTTTTTTTTGGTGAGATGTTAATTCAGACTTCAGAATATCATAACACAATCGAAAATCTGCACATACCACTCTACATTCTAGTCGAAAAGCCAGTGTCGTAACAAGAAATCCTTCTTCGTGAGGCGCCTCAGATGAGTTTAAGTTTTGTTAAAAAGATGGATATAATGTCTTAGATGAGTTTAAATTTTGTTAAATAGTGTAATTAAGGTAGTATATGTGCCGAAGAAGTAGTTCTTTCGCTGCAAATTTCATCAGCGAAGGCATCAATTAGTTGCTCAGCTAAGCTCGGAGGGTCATCTGCCATAGTATCCACAAACGCGCTAACAACCCTCCTTTCTTGCATCGTGGCTTTTAAGCTAAACCACGTCAGAAACTTCACTCTGAAATCGATGCTCATGTGCCCATTATGCTCCAAACTCTTGATCACCCGAACACAATATTCATAATTGTTGTTCAGTTCTTCGTGCAGCTTGTTACTCGGTCCAACCATGTCGGGCCTTGTGTCGACTTTGGATGGTGTGATCGGGATTGAGCCCGAGCACACTATATGAGTCGCATTGATGTCGTGAAGGGAACGAAGCTTTGCAGTGTGATCAAATGTGACTAGTTTGTCGCAATCACGAAAAGATTGGAAAAAATTTCTTGGGTTCTCATCAATTATTCCGTCCTGCTCATCTGAAACCGAAGCATACACTCCAACTGACGGGGGAGTAACCCATTTTGCTTCCCATGTTCCGAAAATACTGGTGCAACTAAATAGAGAAACCCGGCAGATATATTCCGTACATGGTTGAAGGTCACTTATTCTGAATTTCTTCTCCGGCCTGAGAACAATGCACGAGGGTTTTTCTGGGTAAGCCTTTAAAGTAGATTTTCTATGCCATATTCGACAGCCCAAAAAATTCTCTACTTGTCGATCCTCGTAGTCTAGTACAACGACTACTGAAGTTGGGAAAGATTCTTCAAAGCGTATTTGGCATGCTGTAAGAAAGACGATATGGTTTAGAACATAAATCCATAGTAGGTATAAATCGCTCAAGGGAAAGGGATTAAATAAAAACAACATAACGAACATTGCATTAATTGTAGAATCTTAACCGGGGAAACATAATTCGCTAGTTAGTTTACCTTTTGGATTCGCGATTCGCTCAAAAAATCAAAAATAGCCTAAAACCGATCATAATTCGCTTTTTTTCGATTTGTGATTCGCAAGGCAATTAGCGAATCATGTGACACTGATCTCAACATTCTGCTCGAAGAATAACATTTTTCAACTTACATTTACATATGCATTAGAAATGACTAAAAACTATAAAATCACTTTCGGAAAAGCAATTAAAACTTACTCAGCGAGTTTTTCTGATTGGTGGTGCAGTTATATGATTGGTTAGAATAGGCATCAAAAACATCTAGCGCAGAGGTACACAGCTTCAGTACCTCAGCCCCACAAGCAAGCCGGTTAACTATACCTCGGCCCATTTTTTCGCAAACACGATCAAGAGGACCAAGTTCCTTCTTAAGCTTCTTCGCAGCAGTATCTACATGCTTATGTAAATCTCTATATCGCTCAGTTCCATCAAGAATCTTGTGACATAAGGAGATACGCATACATAGCACATCAACTCGTCTAGCCTCCTTCGCAACCATTAATTGCTTTCTCCATGTTCTGGGTGTCATTAACAATCAGCACAAACCAAGTATATTCAGTTATCAATATAGCAATAAGCAAGACTTAAAAGTGTTTTGTGTTCTTTAAATAAAATTCCCAAGTTCCAAAATCCGCTTAACAAATAGTTAAGGTTGCATATACCTTAGAGTAAAAAACAAGTCTACATCGTGCCGCATTATAAAGGTTTTCAAAATAAACGAACCGATATTTCCCGTGTTATAAAGGTGTAAAAAACCGCATCTTGAGCCATATCAAATCATATCTAATGGTTTTGAATGATATGTTGGTGTTACAAATCGCATCACTATTTTATTAACATCTCAAAGTATGAAAAATTCCAAAGTATCGTAACGTGGGGTGATGATGACGGCATTGGAGTAATGAAATGCTGTCATCAAAGGTAATAAGGATGCATGTATTTATCCATTGAGCGAAATTCGTTTTAACAAGTTACCATATAAAGACAAACAAAAGTATTTATCAACATGCAAAGAGTAAACAACTAAAAAACAATGATCTCATGCAGGACAAGAAGATGCAATCAATAATTTCCTTAAATTAAGTTTGTATTCATGCATCTTGAAGTAAACTTCACCAAACAGTACCAGAAACCTGCTCAGGATAGTAAAAATTTCAGAGTTTTTACCTCATCAGATCATTGATTTTTCCACAAGAAACACAATAGAATCGGCCATCCAACTTTCCCCGCTTACAATTCTTCAAAATGGCAGTTCTTTCGTGCTTGAGTGCACATTTTACATGACATGACATCCCACATGAATTGCCCTCATAAGGAGGATCGGAATCACAAGTCAACCACAAACTCGGATCCTTATTGTCATCATAGCGATGACAGATACAGCAGGAACACCTCTTGCAGAAACCATCATCGGGTCTCAAGGTCGCTTTGCACGCTAGATTCGAACATTGAAAGGTTTTCCCTTGATTCTCGGTTATGCTTATGCCTTGTACACGATCCTCATTAGTAGGCTCTTGAATAGAGCTTTCATTATTTTTCTGCTTCTTAGCTCCGCTTTGACATTTGGGCAGAGTAATTTCGATATCACTATCCATACTTTTCCTCTTCGGGTTTATAGAGATTAAGTTAAGAAGGTGTTGTATCATCCTAAGTTTGGTAAACCCACTGTATTTTCTTTCTTTACCCATTTCAGCACAAATAATTTCCAATAGCTCTTTGCGACTAAACGAACTAAGAATCTCGGGGGCATCTTCTGACCATTGAGCAATTTCACGAACTAACTCCCTCTTCTCTTCCAAGGGAAGACCCGAACATTTTACAGGGTCAAGAACAAAACCTGTTCAGATAGCAACAAGTCATTGCTCAACATATTCATTAATAATGCAACAATTTCAGTAACCCCAGTATTCAGTTCACAATACACAAACAGACACTATTCCTATATATATAAAGGGACACTTAATTAACAAGACTTCCCCTAAACCTCGATTAATAGTACGCTAAGTAGACTATTTAAATCTCTATGCTTATCAGTAATTCGACGAAGCTCAACCCGTTTGCGCCTCTTGGAAGATTCTATTGTCGCTCCCAAGAATTTAATGCACATTCGTATTTGTTCAATGTTTAATGCAAAGAGCATGTTTATGACTTCGGCATTGTAGTCTAATGCAAGAATGAATCTTAGTCTAATTCATGGCGATTCATACAACAGTTTGCACCACACTACAACAAAGTCTTGGAAAAGTTCTCAAAATAATCAAAGTCTAGCAAAACTTATAGAGGAAAAATCCTAGATAGATCATGCTATCTATTACACTTTTTTCTCCCAAATTTTACAAGATTAAACTACAGAACAAGGAAATTGTTCACCGTACATGTTACATAATACATATCATATAAAAGGCTAGCCATTGACAAATCCATCTTCCACTTCAGCGAGAAAAGAATGGAAGGGGAGGGGAACAGAGGGAAAATACTCCATTGTTTGTATATGAAGGAAAAAGAGCGGAAAGAAAAGAATTTCATTTTCCTGAAGAAATTTAGATGTTTACAAAATAAAGGGACTTAATCTCTCAAATCCCTCCAAATCTCTTCCTTCCGAATCCTTCTCTTCCTTTTTGCTATCTAAACGGGGAGATTTTCATCCCTCCAAATCCTATCCTTTTTTTTCTTTTTGCCCCTCTATTTCCCTCCAGCCAAACAAGGCCATAGGAATCATTTCATATATGAAATGCAATCTAAGAAAAAGGCTTTGAGGTTTGAAGATGACCGAAAATTGATACCATTACAGAAACGTGAAATCATATGACACAAGTAGAATCATAGCAAGATTTAAAAAAATGCAAGTCAATAACAAGATAAAGTTTTCCTACAAGATTAACATATCATTTCTCGTCAAGATGCAAGCGAGAAATATATTACTCCCTTAGTCAATTTGAATTTGCTACAGAACATGCATAGTTAATCTATTGATGTGTTTACTAATCTCATTATTATAGTATAAAATACAACTTCATTCACAATTGCAGTAACGGTCACGAAACAACTTCCACTAGTAAATGCGAATATAGTTTAGCGCATGTCTCGACCTTTACTTTCATCGTGGTAACCTCAAAAATACTTTTACAATATGGTCGCGAAACAGTTTTCACAAGCAAATGCGAATATAGTTTAGTGCATGTGGACATAGTTAATATATTTTCGTATGAAACTCATTTGCAAAGCTTTTAGTACAATTTCTTCCAAGATTTAGTTTCAGATACTTCAACTACATGACTACACAAATATCCCAACACATCATTACTTCATACTTCTATATATTACCCAACCATATTGCTTAAGATCCTCCCTGATTTTGCATTAAATTTGTCTAACTTCCTCAAGCAGAGCTCAACTCAAATAGGTTAGCCATCTACATACAAATATATATCAATCATTGCAAGACATTAGACCAGAGACGGAACAAAATTGTTATGATATTTTTCTAACAATTTTGTATCTTTAATTATTTAACATATACTATGTAATTTAGTATTGACGTCTCTAATTTTTTGGGACTCATGTACGGTTAAGCATGTTGAGCATACTTGAAACCTCCTTTCATTGGACAATAAATTCTAATCAAAAGATCCATCTTTCCTTTCTAATCCATTTACAGCACACTTATCATCACTCATAAAAGTTCATGCATATTTGAGGCCATTTTCCATCACAATACCATATTTCATCATAGAAAACCGCTCAGCACGCGTATGATTAATCAATAGGTGTGATTATTGTGGGTACTAGTAATCTTCCCTTAATTTTTGGCCTTCATAATTAAGTTATCTACAAGTTAGGATGCATTAAACAGGAAATCAATAGTAATACAGTAGTCTTTCCACATAAAATCCTAGTCATGAGTCAAAGAGACTTTTTAGACAACCAAGACAAAAAAAAACCATGCTTATTTATGGCGTCGACACATATATATAATAACCCTTATTAAATTATTCATATAATCCATTCAAAATTAGTACATATTTAAGTTAACAACTTTAAATTCCATAAATCCCAAAACCCAACACCCATTAAACACTATTAACAACATGCAATCAATAAGAACAATCAACAAAAAACCCACAAAAACATAAACTTTAACAGACACTTTAACCACATTCATTCAACAAAAAATAACAAAAAAAACCCAGAAAAATTATATATACACAATTATTTATCCCTTAATCATACATACATTGTCAAAAAATAACATGATAAAGCGATAAAAAAGCCCAAATAAACAAATTAAGTAAAGACATATAGAAAAAGGGAAAAAAGATTTCACCTTTAAGATTTCTATCCATGGCTTGAGATAAAAAAAAAGGTAAAAAAAAACAAAAAAAGAGAGAACCCTTTAAAGGTTTAAGTTGATAGACATTGTAGGGAGAAGAGGGATGAAGAATGAGAAGAGGAAATGGAAGAGAGAGAAAGCAGGCGATGAGAGAGAAAGGAAAGAGTGTGGGTGGGTTTTGGTTCAGCGTGTGTGTGTTGTTAAATGGTGGTAAAATTTAGGATTTGGGTTAACATCGAGAAACGAATCAAAAGGGGGCCAAAACCAAAAGTGGGCAATCAAGTATTTTCTATTTCTTTTTATTATTATAATTTTTAAGACTTATATTTTTTAAAGACTTGGTCATTTGGATGATAGAATGATTTTGTTATATTTTGATAGTAATGGGACATCTAATGCATAACACCACATGAATTTTATCAAAATATATAATATTCTTATACTAACAGAGATATAATTGCATATCATTTACAAAAACTCTATTTGATATGATGATTATCTTGGAAATATAATTATTTTATCTTGTACTATATATGATATCATACAATCTAATAAAAAGAATGTAAAATTACATATGCATGCTTAGAGTGATTTGCCATAAGGAATGATTCTTACCAAAATTAACATCAAATTTTTTTTTTGAATATAAATTAACATCAACTTATTCCTTGATATGAGTAGTTTATCACAATAAAATACATTTTCAATATTAAAATTTTAAGTTCTAAAATATTTAATCAAAAAACAAAAAATACATGATAATCTAAAATTATTTTAAGAATAATAAAGAATCATTATGATAATATTGTTAGAAGATTATTCAAATTTGCCTTAAAAATGTACGAAAATTTTAATCAATATTTATTTTAACAATCTAATTTTATTCATTTAAGACACTATATATTCTAAAATCATCTATCTATTTTATAAGAAATGTATTATAATTTTATACTGGTAATATGTAGTTTCATCTCTATTAAAAGTTATATTTATGTATACTTTTATATTTATAATTTCGTGCATTGCACGAGTTTCTATACTAGTTTATATATAATATTATATGTATTCTTTATTCTTAGTATTTATATTATTCTATCTTCAAAAAAAAAGTATATATTATCCTATGTAATATTTTAGATATTTATTTTGTATTATAAATACAATGTAATGTTATGATTAATAATAACAATCATTCTAAACACTTTTCTAAATTCTCTACATATACAACACTCCCTCCGTTCTTTTTTGATCTTCCACTTTGGGTTTTTCACAAATATTAAGAAAGAATAAATCTTTGGTGGTAGTGAATATTATTTTAATTAGATAGTAAATGATTGTATTGGAATTATGAGAGAAAAAATAATTAAATAATAGTGTGAAGTAATGATTGTATTGAAAATATAAGAGAGAAAATAATTAAATAGTAGTGTGAAGTAAGGAAAGAGGGGGTTTTAAGGGGTAAAGGTGAGATGAAAACTTTCCAAAAATAAAAAGTATTCTAAAGTAGAAGAACTTTTGAAACTACCCGTTATAATAAGATGAAAAAACATAAAGGAACGAAAGAAATATTATATATGAAAAATAAACATTATCCGTGGGATGTGAATAATTTAACTTTTATATTAATTGCTTTCAACCTTTGCTAATAATTTAACCTTCCTTACCGTGAATAGTTAACCTCCATTCAAAATTAGGATTGTGCGAATTGGAGGCAAGTAATGGCTAGATCCGAGGTGTGTGAATCGGAAGGGAACAGGTGGGGTTGTGCCCAACAGGAGGGGAAAGGTGGTGGTGTGCACAGGCTATGAAAATTGGGGTTCCATTAGGGTTGGGACTTGGGGTGGTGAACGGTTGAGTTTGAGATGGTTGGAGGTGGGGTGAGGGTATGGACGTATGGACGTATGGTTTCTTCTGATTTTTATTTTTTTTTATTTTTTGAGCAAAATTACTGAGCCAAACATACAATAATAACATTCCAAATGTGAGATTATTCATAACAGGAGAGTGAAAGATTAAATAAAATAATGTCTATTTTTCCTATAAAATATATTTCTTCGATTTCTAATTAATTAGATACAATGCTTGTACTTCTAACTTTATGAATGAATGAATCAGCTAATTTTATTTTTTTTTTGAAATTATGAATCAGCTAATCTTAGTTTAACTTATTATCCCACCAATTTATAAGAAATTTTGTATTGAAGTGAAATATTGTTAAATTTATTTTAATAAATAATTTTTAAATATCAACTTCTTATAATTAATACATGTACGTAATAAAGGGTTGTATCAAAATCTTACGTTGTATTTAAATAATATTAGAAAAAGTATATAGAAGTATTTAAACAACACATTTGCATCACGATTATTGATAAGTTGGTTAGAAAAATGTTATAAGGCATGTGCATGGGTCACATCAGGAATGCATTAGGTCTAGGTCTGTCAAACATATCAGGTTTGGTTGGGTTTGGGTTCGAGTCATATATAAACAGGTTAGAAAATTCTTGACCCAAACCAAATCCATTTAGTTAATAGGGTCAAAAATCACAACCTTGACCCGACCTGCAACAGATCAGGTCGACTTGATTTCGACCCATTTAACCCGTTTCTAATTTTTTTG
The DNA here is from genome assembly GCA_019425755.1 of Amaranthus cruentus. Taxonomy (NCBI): domain Eukaryota; kingdom Viridiplantae; phylum Streptophyta; class Magnoliopsida; order Caryophyllales; family Amaranthaceae; genus Amaranthus; species Amaranthus cruentus. Next base: position 14,700,642 of record CM033455.1, read on the forward strand.
TTTTCGTTTTAAGGTTTTAATGTTGATTAAAACTAATTTTTTAGGCTTTAATATTAATTGTTTATTTTGTATTTATTTTGAAAAATAAGAAAATATTAAATGGACTAAGTTTAGCTTATACTTATTGATTTAACTTGAAATTAACCTATTTAATTAAATGGGTTATACAGATTTTTTTTCAGGTTTAAAATTTTAACCTGAACCCAATCCATTTAATAAACAGATCAGGTTGGGTCGATCCATTAAATTAATTAGGTCAAAAATTCCAACCCAAACCCACTTATTTCGGGTTAGATTCAAGTCAGGTTAGTAGGTCGGGTCAACTTTTGCCGGCCCTAGTTAGATCGGACTTAAATAAAAATGAATTTGGTTGACGTTTTATCTTAACGTCATACAAAACGGATTTATGCCATCCAAATATACATACTAGTAATAAGCAAAAGGTAGTCCTTTACACTATGTTTGGATAGCAAATTAGGAGAGAAAAGAAAGGAAGGGAAGGAGAAGGAAAGGAAGGGAAAGGAAAGGGAGGGATAAGGAGGGAAAGTGTATATTGTTTGTTTAGAAGGGAAGGAAAGGGAAAAGGAAGGAAAGTGTTTTCCTTCCATATCTTTCCTCTTTAGGAAAGATTATCTTCTTAATAAAATTTGTTCAAATTTTTCTTCCAAATCTCTTCCCTCTAAATTTGTCATCCAAACAAGGAATACCTCCTCCCTCCAAATTCCTCCCTTTCCTTTCCCTCCATTTCCTTCAATCCAAACACACCCTTAGTGCTTTAAAAAACACCACAATTTTGCAAATACATAATATGTTAGATCTAAATTACGGTTATGCTCAAGTTGAAGTATTAACAAAGCATGATGTGATACGTTTTAAAACAATGGCCACATCCAGCGCATCTGCAACATTCATGGAATGCTGATCATATAATCATTCAATGCTTGTCTCATGTTGGCTTAATTAATTTGCCATTTGTACATACGCAATCATAAATAGGGTATCAAAATAGATACTCTGCAACAAAAATAGTATTTAAATCACGAATATTGACTCTTAATATAAGTAGTTTGATTATCCATATGTGCATAATCATTCTACCATTCTTTATGTTTGATCTAGGCTCTCGTAATGTACTTGATAACCTTTTTAATTCTCTTTTACCAGACCACATGTATTATACTCCAACGGTGTTTACATTCATCAACTGTGGAGCAGTGAACTAGTGGGTTCCATTTGCGCTTCGATATCTTTACTTGTTTAGTTTACCACTACATAATATATATGTTCACCATGTTCTCCATATCATTTCCTATGTGCCATACACATAAACAAATATGTGTTAGAGATTGAGAAATAAATGGAAAAACATAACGAATAATTGAAGAAAACCCCTTATTGCGATCAGTCTCAATTACATTTGAAGTTTGAACACTCCCAACCAAATTATTAAACCTCTCTAACACATAGGTGTTGGAAACAATAACATCATCTTTAATCAAGCAGAAAACTCTCAAGAAGTTGTGATTTGTCAGCGTTATACCAACAATTTCACTTAGAGATCACTTCTTATATATTGTTAGTTTTGTAGGTGGTATCCATCAAGATGACGTGAGATCATGAATGCAAAAGCTAAATGGATGTAGGATATTTATCTTCCAAAGCCATATATTTATGCTCGATTGTTAAATAGCTCTCCAAAGGTTGTAAATATGATTCATACTAGCATAAACCTTGAGACAATTCTTCCTAAACGATGTCATGATGAAGACATGTTACATACTAATCGCACTAACTGGTCCGATACAATATCGAATGTCACTTGGCAACCTGCTTGCTTTAATACACGACCATCTTTGTACACTGTAAAATTATGGTTGTGTCTTGATTAATCACTATATTCGTTTTTACCTTCTATGGCCTTACAAGTTCACGGCAACATCCAATAATCATAAATGGAATGACATGTCCTAGTTTCATGTAATTGACCTCTATACCTATCGTATTGATGATAATGTAGATAAAGACTCACTTTAGAATGACCCTCATTTTGCTTATAAGACGCAAGAGCAAAATAAATACCAATGACAATAACTATCTCGTCTAGGGGTGTGCAAAATAAGACAGAACCGGCTAAGACCGGACCGGAACCGGACCGGACCGGGTCTTACTTTTTTCCAATTTCGGGTTTCCGGTCCGGTCCGGTCTAAACCCGGAAAAATCCGGGTTAGACCGGATGAGACCGGTTGTCATGAAATTGATTTGGAAGACGAGTAATATTTACAATTAATATGTATATATTTATTTTAAAGGACTTAAAATATTTTATTTTCAACACAAAATAATTTTTTAATTCAAATATGTTAATATTATAATAATTAATTTGCTAAATTATTTTAAAATATTCTATTTTTTAATTTATTTTTGGTTTCAAAAATTATTTCCGGTCTAACCGGTCCAAACCCGGACCGGACCGGAAGAATTCCGGGTTAGACCGGGACCGGACCGGATGGAACCGGTCCGGTCTCCGGTCTTAGTTTTTTTGAGATTCCGGTCTTCCGGTCCAACCGGTTCCGGTCCGGTGAACACTCCTAATCTCGTCCGCTCAAACATGCAATTCATTTACTGATTTATATTGCCTATTCGTAATAATCCTCATAGCATAATTATCTATTTCATTACCACGACCAGTGTAGCCAGGATCGTAGGATTGGCCTCCGACCCCCAATCTGGATCGTGCAACCCCAATCGCGGGTCACTGATGTTCTGGATTGTCAGGAGTCATGATCTGGAACGTTGAATCAATCAATCTCAAAATCCTAATTGCAGTATTAAAAAAATATTACTATAAAAAAATACTTATAGATTGTCTATTTTTTGTTGGAGATAAAGAAGATGAAGGGAGGAGATGATAAACTCCATTAAAACTCCAATAATTTGGTTCTTGAAGATGAAGATATAGGGAAAAAGATAATGAGATTGAGGATTTGTTAAAAGAATTTTAAGAAGATAATAATTATGTGTGGGAGAGGTAAAGAGTCATGTCAAAAAGTAATTATGAATGTGCATTGGTACTCTACAACACATAAATTAATTGTCTCTTATACTTTAATTTAGATTTAATATCCTATACTTTAATTAATAGTTAAAAATTTAGAATAGTATATTTAAAAGTTATATTTTCAGAAATTAATGTTAAATGTTATACAAATATACAAAGAGAGAAATGTATGTTAAATGTAAAAAATTTATATGATTTTATTTCTTTGTTCCAAATGTTATAAAAAATTTTCTGTATAAAAAAATTACTGTTAGAAAGTAATCGATCCCAAATCGTATCTCGATCCGGAACAAATCGTACTGCAAGACAAAAATCTGAATCCAAAATTTTATCGATCCCACCTCAAAACTTTAACATTGGTGAATTGCGTTTCCAATTCTGTTCCGTGACCCGAATCGTACCTCGATCCTGGCAACAATGACCATGACAATCCTCTAATATACCATGCACATATTTTTAAAAAAGGAAATTTACCTATAATAATCCAATCTATTCGTGATTTTAATACAATAATCTCATCTATTGATTAATCATGAATAATCCCAACTTTGAGGGGTATTTTCCTAGAGTAAACCCGGTTATCGGATGACTTGCTATAGCAAGCTTTATTTTTTTTAAAAAAAAGATAAATTAAAAAAATGTCGAAAAAAATATTAAAAAAAAGTTCAAAAAAAAATTTATGTCTTTATGATTTTTTTATTAGCTAGAATTTTTTATCCAAAATTTCAAAATTTTTCTCTAATTTTATATTAAATTTTAGTTTATTTTTTTGCGAATTACCTACTATAGCAGGTCATCGGGTTACCCAAATTTACTGTAGGCAAATACCCCTTAAAGTTAAATTATTCATGGTTAATCAATAGGTGGAATTATTAAAGAAAAATCACGAATAGGTCAAATTATTCTAAGTAAATTTTCCTTTTAAAAAATAGCATCTAATGTAAAAAATAATTATTAAAATAAGGAAAAATTATATTAAACCACCTATTGTATTAAAATAAGGAAAAATTATATTAAACCACCTATTGTATACACTCTTTTTTAAAAAACCACCTTATATAAATTTTTTTGCAAAAAGCCACCTTACATAATACATTTTTTTGCAAAAGACAACCTAATGCTCTAATTCGTTAGTTGACTGTGATTTTTAACGTTTGACCATTTTATGGCTGTCATATGCACGTGAGATTAATTAAAAACCCATCTTCCTTTCTCCTTCTTCATTAAAGCCATTCGAACAACCTTCTTCTCCATTACTGCTGTCTCACTGTCTCTTCATGGAAGCTGGCTGCCTCATTTGATTAGCAGTCCCTCCCATGAACCTCTGAAGAGCTTGGTGTTGTTCCTATTGGAATTGATTGGTTTAATTGGAATATCATGATTTCATGATTCAGTGTTTATTAGATGTTCTTCCGGCCCCGTAATTGTGCCCTGTTTTCGAATCCTTTTTTCCACAGTAATTTATTTTGGTTGAGTGGTTATGATGAATTAAAAAAAAATAATAAAATGAATTTTTTTTTTATAATTCAGTAGATGTTCTTTTTATTATTTTTTTTATTTTATAATTTTGCTAATGCTTATCACAATTTTATTAATTTTTTTTAATTCATCATAACCAGTCAACCAAAATAAATTACTGTGGAAAAAAGGATTCGAAAACAGGGCACAAATACGGGGCCGGAAGAACAACTAATAAACACTGACTCATGAAATCATGATATTCCAATTAAACCAATCAATTCCAATAGGAACAACACCAAGCTCTTCAGAGGTTCATGGGAGGGATTGCTAATCAAATGAGGCAGCCAGCTTCCATGACGAGACAGTGAGACAGCAGTTATGGAGAAGAATTGTTCGAATGACTTTAATGAAGAAGGAGAAAAGAAGATGGCTTTTTAATTAATCTCACGTGATAGGCACGTGACAGCCATAAAATGGTCAAACGTTAAAAATCATAGTCAACTAACGAATTAGAGCATTAGGTTGTCTTTTGCCAAAAAATGCATTATGTAAGGTGGTTTTTGCAAAAAAATTTATATAAGGTGATTTTTTAAAAAAGAGTATATACAATATGTGGTTTAATATAATTTTTCCTTAAAATAATGCTAATTGCATAAATTGTGCAACTTCACCTAGCTCATGTCGCACAAAATGTGGGACTTGCAAATTTTTTTCAAAAAAATTATGAAATTTAGTGATGGATGTAGAGTGATAAATATATTCCCAAATTGTAATATTAATGGCAAAAACTATGTTTTCAGTCTTTGTTTATTAGTCAAGGTAATGTTAGTGGCGTCATCCCAAATCGTAAATATTTTTTTTTAACTCAAAAAAAAAAAAAGCTTTTTAGACTTTATTTTTAAATTTAAAAATAAAAAAAGGGACAGGTAGCTTGTTGCAACATGTCTCCTCGACGGCAATTTTATTGGCTCCAATTTTTGCGCTCCATACACATTGAATAGGGGCTTGGCACCCGTTTTATGCCTTACTTACCATTCAATATTGATGTGACACCATTTTTACCCATCTAATTTTTTGCGGTCAGTTTTTTGAGAAACCGTCTTTTTGAAAGACGTCTCTTAGACTCAATTCATTAAATTATATTGCCTATATTTTTTATAATGAGCCAACCCAATTAGAGATAGTCTCTCAAAAAGTCCGTCTGTCACAAGAATTTGTGTTTTTTGGAGTAATATAGATATTATATTTGATATTTTCGAGTGTGATATTGAATTGATGATGATAATAAATATGACTCTTGATGCTCTGATATAATAAAGTCTCACATTTCATTTTTTAACGTGAAAAACTTTAAAACTAAAAGTTGGTCGTTTAATCACGAGATGAACTTAAATTAAACCTATAGAAATTTGTTAAGCCACGAGGAATAAATCAAATCAAATTCCTAAATATTTACTGGTCAAATCAGGCAATTTAAATCTGGCTCGATTTCAGAACAATATGAGTGAAATCCAAGCACAAATCCTACTTTTTAAAGTTGCTTCCTTTACTACACTTAAAATTTTCCAATGCTGGTCTACCAAAGGCAGGACAGTGACAATAAGTGCCACTATTGCTATGCCACAACATATGAAGAACAACCCAGAAAATGGTTCAGACCCAATTGTACTTGTGCTGCTGTTGTTTTTTATGTTTGGACTTGAACATTTGCACTTAGAGAACATATTTTCCTGCAGTGTTTCTATTTCTCCCCTTTCTGTTGCTTTTAAAATAGCTGCTGACATGTCTGCTCCCAATTCTGAACCCTTCTCAAATGCCTAAGATAACATTCAAATTAAATAATATAAGGTTGTGTTTGTGAATTAGTATTTCATGTCAAATTAATAATTTCAATTATGAAATCATGAATGTACAATTTGAGAATAATAAGGTTTGAGAGGTCATTCTCAAATCTCCATCTTTAAACCATTTTGATAACAATTGTGGATTTGACTCAAATCTAAATTTGAAATTCTACAATTTGCCAAACACTAATTTTGAGTCAAATCTATATTTTCAAATGAAATCCTCATTCCCAAACATAACATGATGGAAATCTAGTTATATCAAGCTGGAGGACTTTTTTTTGGCCGTGCTCTCTTTTACGGGTATGAGTCGCCGCCGTCCTTCCCTCCCCAGACCCTATCCATAGTTTTCTATGAGCAGGATACACCAGGTAAGATGATGATGCTGATGATGAATGAAAAACTAGTTATATTATAGTGAGTATGATAAAGAGTATTTAACATGCTTTTACTCTATCTAGGAGTTGGTTTCTTGATATGATATTAAAAGTTGATATGGCAAGAGTATATAAGTTCAAATTTCATTTCCTTCTCATTTTAATTAAGTGAAATATTCAGCGCTAGATATGAGTCTACATATGTTGTATCCACATTTCTAGTTGACAAGCTCTCATGTACGGGGACGTAATTGTTAGAGTATTATAACATATCTCGGAACCTCAACCATTACCTTAATAGTGATATCATACATCTTAGAGCTTTAATCATCAGTTTATTTTTTTGACTGAGTCGATATCTTGAAGATCACATTTGCTCTGATACCAAATCAAAAAGTCTTACTCAACCGACTACTTAAGTTAATGGTTGTATCTATGAAACTACCAAATAAAAAATACAAATGGTACTTACAAAGCCAAAGCCACCAAAGTTGTAAGTGGGTCCAGCAATAGCATATCCCCTGCAGTACTTCGCTAAAAAAACTTTGGCATGAAAGGTAACAAAGAAAGCGGCCTTGATTTCACCTTTTTGAAACGCAGAGGGATACAATTCAACGGACTTGATTTCCTTAACATTCTCATGCTTGAATTGTAAAACATGAACTAAGTAAGAACAAACAAAAGAGTTCCAGTTACACCCAACAACAGCATTCTCCTTTTTTAGAGTTTCAACATCTTTAACAGTTGGTAATAGTTGATCAATAGTCATTAAGGAGGACAGTGCAGCTGTGAAATATATTGTTAGCATTAACACTAGGAAATACCAAGGTGCTAGCACTATCTTTGACAAGTTGCTCCTTGGTGACTCTTCTGCAAATTTGAATAACACTAATCAATTAATTGGTAACTAATCTTTGAGGGTGTTATGAAAAATATCAGACCGCAGCACAGCCTGGCACAAGTCCCTTCATATGCGCATTTTGACCTTACACATGCGCACCCAGGAAAACTTTGTATGAGGTCACACATTCTAAGATTGCTCCCATGAAACACACTTAACTGTGGATTTATTATCAAATGGGTTGGCTTGAAAAAAAAGATGCACCTTGTTGTGATATGTGTAGACTATCAATTCTTTTTTTAAAGTCAACCCATTTGATAAGAAATCCACAGTTAAGTGTGCTTCATGGGGAGCGATTCCAGGGTATCACAATTTTAAGTATCGAAAGTGCGTGTTGAATAAACGACTTATATTTTATAGCTGATAGATAATTAGAGTAGATATAACCAGTTGATATTTTTGCAGCTTGTTTAAAATAGTATATTCATAACAACAAGATATTTCAATCTCTAATGTTAGATTGTTTGACCATTCAACCTTCTATTTAACCCCAAAATTAGCTTAAATTGATCGATAAAGTATTTTTCCAAACACGCCCACAAACAAAAGTTGTGCGGTCAAACAATCATATACTAGTGTATGGTGTTATGAATCAATTAATTTACAACAAGCGGCTTCCTGCAAGTGAAATCAACCACTCCAATATGAACTATGAACTATGAACTATGAACTATGAACTATCAGTTATGAGCCGTTTGTCAAATACCCTAACAAACAAATCAAATGAAAGTGGTAGAATTAGGAATAATTAAGGATGATGCTTACTTTGAACAAAGAACAACAATGTGAATGAAAACCAGAAAACTTTGCCAAGCTGCTGGGAGATTGAACCGGCAGCAAAGTCTGGATTGTGACGGTGTTCAACTAACCATACAACAAAGCCAATGAAGGTGCCCATTGATACAATGTAAAACCACATTTTCTTTTCAAAAACAGTTGTAAATATCCACATTTCCTTCTTTGTGTCTTCTTTTACTGTCACAACCATATTCATTCCTGATTTTACAAATGGCTGAGAAAAGTCTGCCCACTTATATCTTTCCTCTAGTATTAATATATCACCAACTGCAGCATCAAACTCCTAATAAAAACAAAAGTTTTCATCATCATAAAGTGTTAGAGTATATAACATATCTTGCGGTCTCAACCATCAGCTTAAGCTTTTGGTTGAGTTGGTTCCTTGACATAAAGCTCAACAATCTCACAACATTCTCAATTTGAGTATTTGACTCTTGATTTGTAATTTATTTTTAATTTTTAATTATAAGTTAAAATATAGTTAAATAAAATTTTATTTGATTGTTTGTATGTAAATTTTATTTAATACTCCCATCAATTTCTTATAATTTGTCATCATACACACTTAAAAGTAGAAAAAATTGACAATATGAGTATAATTTTTTACCTATTTGCTGTCAATAATTTCACTTTAAAATTTTTTATATAATATTTTCATTGATTTAATTATTTAAAAATAAACGGATATGTTCACAGCAAACTAAAAACAAATGATACATTATTAAAATATTAAAAAATTGACATTAATAATCCAATCTTTCACATCCGCTGTGAATATTCCCAACTTAAGATTATTTTTTAATAAATCAACCTTTATTTGTCCTTGGTTTGTTGTTAGCACACTAATAGGGTATGCTGATAGCAATCTAAGGGTAAAGGTCGAATTATTATAAATAAAATTTTATGCTGATAGTAAACCAAGGGAAAATGTTGAATTATTATAAAATCATTTAAAAATGAAATTATTTACAATGCATGAGTGAAAAGTGAAATTATTAATATTAATTTTTTCTAAAATATAAAGATTATTAAAAGTAATATCAAATTTTCTTTGTAAAAATTAAGAATTGTATAAACAAATGAGACACTCACAACAAGAGTTAATATAATAACACTAACCTTGTTTTGAATTTGATGCACCATATCATCGTATCTACCATAAAAAGGAACCAATTTAAAGGGAAGATGATAAGGAAGGTACTTAAGAGAAGTATAAAACACATCAATTACAAATCCATTAATGGATGTCTTGTTAGTAGGTCCCACAACACTTACATTCACAAGATGAAAAGCACCAGATGCTGGTACTGCTATTCTTAGCTTCTTCTTATTCATACTACTACTTACCAATTCCCATCCTCTTGGAACTTCTTGCACACCACCAGGCCAATATATGGGACCCACTTCACCTAAAAATCCCAACTTAGGGGACCAAAATCCCAACTCCTTATAACTTTTTCCTACCACATTAATAATTTTAAATATGGGTTTTTGTTTTAATTCTCCCTTTTCAAACCTCACATGCCCACTTAAACCATTAAAGTCACTCAACAACAAATTAGGGAACAATTCATTAATACTAGAAGACTTATTTTTGGCCTTGTTTATTGCATGTATAAGGTCATATGCCCTTAAACCAAACATAGATGGACTTGGGTAGTGTCCTAAATCTTTAGGGTACTTTGAAAAATAACCGCTTTTAAATTTGATATCAAAATCTTTATATAAATGACTTGTGTCATTAAACATTGTTTTGTACCCAATTACACCTTGCATAGAAGCAATAATTGACGGGTCAATAACATCAAGCATTGTAACAATCTCATCGGATATTAACCAGATAAACCCTTTTCGTACCATGTCCATACGATTCGCCATTTTAAAAAGACGAGTCGTTAGTTCTAGAGAAGAATGTAACATTACAAAAACACGGTTACTCCCATTTTTGAGTATTTTGAGGTTTTGTTCAATGGTTTTTTGGGATAATTTAGGTGGGAATTCTATGTATTGTTGTATTGTGGTGTCAACTGATCTCAGTGAATCAGATAGGACGGTAAAAAAGGCGGAATCTATAGGGAATTGATTGGGTTTTTGGTAAATGAGGGTTAGCCTTCGCCATTGGAAGTGCCTAATAATGGCAGAAAGGCAGTCCATATGAATGGAGAAATTGTGGGAAAATTGGATCAATTTGGATAATAATGGTCCTAAAGGGGGAGGCATTGCCATTGTGGTGGGGTTTAAGAGTATGATAGGAATACCCGAGAAATTGTGTGTTTCTGATAACATTTCTGCTTCTGTTATTGAAATTGTGGCGATCAGGATTTCTACTTTTAGCTTGGATGCTGCACAGATACACAAATAATATGCAAATCAGTGCTTCAACTCTTCAACCATATCATGATATTGATAAGACATAAATTGTGAAAATTTTACTCTCTCCGTTACTTTTTTATGTTCCTATTTGGGTTTTTCACCAAGATTAAGAAAAATGAAATCTTTGGTGGTAGCGTGTATTATTTTAATTATGTAGTAGTGGAAAGTAATGATTGTATTGAAACTATGGGAGAAAAAATAATTAAATAATAGTGTAATGTAATGATTGTATTAAAAGTATGAGAGAGAAAATAATTAAAAGTAATGATTGTATTGAAACTATGAAAAGTATTCTAAAGTGGAATAACTTATGGAACTACCCGTTTTAGTAAGGTGGAAAAACAAAAAGGAACGGAGGGAGTATAGTTTTTGGTTAAGAATAGTTTAAGATATAAATAATCAAAATTACGTATTAGATTGCGTAAAAATTGATATACAACAGTCAACAAGTATAATAAAACAGAGGAATTATATCTTCATACTCACAACTTCGTACATTGCACGGTTTTTATACGAGTTTCTAATAAATCTCCTTATTTTGAGATATCCTAGTGACATAATATTACCAATTGATTAACAAGTTAACTAAACCAGCCAACGACCAATGATGCATATCTGAATAACAAGTTAACTAAACCAACAAACGACCAGTTACGAATTAATCATTGGAATTCTTACCAGAGGAAATGGTCTGCATAAAGCTTTGAGAGGAAGCAGGAAAATGAAGAGTAATGAGATTACAACTATTATTTCTATAAATATCAGCAACTGCAATTTTCATTGCTATTTTTATCTCTTTTCCCACACGGGTATTCTCATTGATTATCACACCAATACGGCTTCCATCATTTATATTTTCTGAGCAATTCTTTCTTACACTCACACTGCTATTTGTGCTACCCAACATCAACAACACTATAACCACTATGTAAAATACACGATGCATTAACATAACTATTTTTTTTTTTTGGTAAATTTTCATTTTCTGATTTTCAGATTCTCCATTATATAGAAATATTTACATGGTATGTATTTTATGTATTATATAGGGGGAGAAATATTTTTTAAAAAATAAATTAAAATGAATTAAAACTAAGAAAAGTTGACTATGACTTGTTCAGAGTTAGACTTCTATCTCTATCTTGATTCTTGAAGTAATATATACTCCCTCCTCCCTTAAGTCTAAGTGCATTTTTTATTTTTTATTTTTTCTAAAACTATTTTTTAATTATTTTAATTGGTATTTTACTCTTTATTTAAAAGTAAAATTTTAACATCATATCATCATACTCAGTGTATCCCGCTTTTAGAAAATTATGATCAGAGTCTGAGAAGGGAAGAACGACGACAACTCATACCCATAAAGAAGAGTGTGGTCAAAGAGTCGCCCGGTTCGAAAAGGTCTTCAAAGAGAGAGAAACATGTAACTTACAAAGAGAATAAATAAAATACGTACAATAACTAAAAAAATAAAAATAAAAGTTAACTTTATTTTTATTTGATTGTCTTACAAAAATTATCAATATTAACTTTTATAAATAATTTATTACGGTTTGAATAAGAATAAGTGTATTTCCATATATGTCAATTTAAAAAAACCTATTGTGGATTAGAAGGAGTACTACTTCACTATAATGCATGTGTCATGCATACATTTTATTTTAGAAAGAAAAATTTACTCCCTCGATTTTGGAGTAGATGTTATTTTTAACTCCCAAGTGTTTTATTTTTGTATTCAGCTAGTCTTGTACAAGACTGTCTCACCATAAAACTGACCCATTATGGCAATATAATTAATTTATTTCTCTACTTGATCAATTTAAAATTATAAATGGTCACTTTAACACACAAAAAATATATATAAGGTCAGCCAATAAAAATGATCTCACAATACTGTCTAATTTAAGATTTTACATTTTCTATTTAAAACTTTATTTCTTCTAGTTAGGGCCGGCCCTGAGTTTTCGGGGGCCCGGGGCAAAATATATTTTGTGGGGCCCTAATTATATATAAAAAATTTAATGTCACGAAAGGAAAATGTATACGAATTAATATAGAATATATAATATAAAATCAGATAAAAATATTCCTACGAGTATTTTTTTATGCAAAAAATTACTAATAACAGTGTCGAAATCAAGAGACTTAGTCATATTTTAATATCTTCAACGTTTTGGCATCATCTTATTAATTCTCAATAAATTAAAAAATTATATTAGAGACTCCTCTTAAAACTATTACTCTTACTGAAATTGTAATGATATGACATCAATGGAGACCTATAACTTCAAAAATTTTAACAAAATTAACACAATATTACTAAGATAACACAAAATTATAAATTATAATCCTCTTTCAATTTTTAAAAGAGAATACATGTAATTCATTGAATTGTGACAATAAAGAAAATTTAAAAAAAAAATCCTAATCCTAATGCATGTATTTTTTTTTATGAATTTCATGTATTTTTTTTAGTTTTATTGTAATTTTTATAGCAAATATGGGGCCTCTATTTTAAAGGGTTTTCTAACTTTTGGGAGTGGGTCCTGGGCGCAGGCCCACTTCGCCCCCTCACTAGGCCGGCCCTGCTTCTAGTAGTATTTTTTAACTTTACACACATACACCAATTGTATTGTGAGGACTTAAAGCAACAATTCATAAAATTGTTTAGTTGAGTCTAGGTAATTAACTTCGGCTTGGCTTGTTCAAAATCTCACGTTGAGATTAAACGTAAAGTACTTTTTTTTTTGAAAATTAGGGAAGTAACAAAATAAAGGGTATTAATTTTTCTTAATGTGACCTGAATCAAATCTTTGTTACAAGGGAAATCAAATCTTTGTTACAAGGGAAAAGAACACGTTCTTAGCTATCAGGCAAATAATGATTCTTTTTTTTCGATTATATAGTAGGATGAGGAAAAAAAAATTAAAATCAAACTCGAGACTTTTTCTAAAAATGATTTTTTTTCAACTAATTAAATAAAACTCTATTATTCTTTCTATTATCTTTGTATCTTGGCAAGTCTAGATACTTTAAAGTTTTAATGATTATCTTTTAAGTAATGTATAACTTGGAAGAAGTGAAGTATGAATAAGTCAAAGTCAAATTTTTTGTTATCTATACTCATTTAAACTTTTTATTTCTCAAGTCATCAGGTTGATTTCGAGTCAGGCGTTTCGGGTCAGTTTAAAATCGACCTTTGTATCTATACTGGTTTTTAAATAATTGTAAATTCTTTTTTAAGTTGGGTCAAATCAAATTTAATTTTGAAGTTAGGTTAACATTGAGTTATCGGATTCGTTTTAAATATCTCTACTTTTGTAGTGTGTGGATGATATACGATCATGCTATGTTATACTATTCTTATTCTACAAAATATCTTGATCTTTAAGCAAAACTACAAAGTAGCTTTGATTTTGCCTTCAATTTCAAACTTTATATCAATACTAGTTTATGGTTGTGGTTAACTAAGGAAGTGTTATCTCGGAAACTACAAGGATAAGAAGTGTGCTTCTTAATGTAGTACTACTAAGTTCTTCTCAAGAAATATTTATGGAAATTAAGATAAAATAAATTTTTTAAATGATGAATATGTTATTTTATTAAAAATAAATTTAATGGAGGAAAACTAGGAATCATGAAAATTTTAAAAAATATTAAAATAAATTTAGTAGAAAAAAAATGAACACCGCAACTATTTAAAATAATTTAGATAAAGCCAATGGAAAACATGTGAGAACGATAAACAATATAAAAATGTTAAAACGAAGTAGTGAAAATCATTTGGAGATCATAAGCATTAACAAAATATTAAAATGAGTATGAACAAGGGTAAATATGTCCAAAATTTATTGTATAAATAAAAACATCACATAGGGGAATAACAAATAAAACGATCTAAATAACAAATCCAAACAACTTCAAACAGAGGAAGTACTATTTTGTTTGACTTTCTCTTGAAATCGAATCAAATTTTAAAAGCAACATACTTAAAAAAAATTATAATGGAGTATATTCAATATTTCAATGATACTTCCATATCCTTGTATACGTACTTTTTTTGTTCCAAATTATTTGTAGCATTAGAAATATTATACTATTCACTCATTATTATTAATTTGTAATTAATTTTTAATTTATAAATTATAATAAAATTAAATGGAATTTTCTTTAATTTGTCTTAATGCAAAAATAATTAATATCAAATTTTTGTAAGAATTGAATTATTTTATTAAATTGAGTAAATAAACAAATATTACAATTATTTTGATTGGAAGAAAGTACATTAAACGTAGAGACTTGTGAAATCATTGCTTGCGTCTCGCTAGTAAGTTCGACTCAGAAAGTCAACGGAGAACTTGGTGTAAATTACTAATAGTAGTTTTGTGTTATTGCTCCACATCACTAATGTTAGTTGTATTTTTGTCGTTTATCTTCATTTCGTTTTTAATACTCTATTTTTTCTTTTTTATTGTTCTCCTTTATATAAAGACATATCTGACGAGATCTCACATGAATATATTTTATCTTCTTCTCAAAATATTAATTGAATTCTTTTTCCTTAAGGTGGAATATTCAAATGGGAAGAACATTAGAGAACGAAGGGAGTTATTGTTACCCGTGCAATGCACGATGTAAATTTACTTTTGTTTTTATACATTGTTTTGGTTACTAATAGATAAGACCTTTTACAAAATTCAACAAAGTCCTCGTATAGAATCTTTCACCATTGCATGATAATGCATGATAATCCATGATAATTATTAATCAAACATTAGCAAATTTATACTAAGTGTAATCATAATACATAATAGAAGTAATACTTAATACTTAATTAAATTGCTAATGATATCATGCATAGTGATATATAGTTGTATAGTAGTATGATTGAATATTACCTCTTAAATTGGATGCTAGAATTATATCTTAGAAATGAATACGTAAATTAGTGAACGTATTTCCTTAATGACCATTAAAAGTAGTAGAAGTTGAAGAATCTTCAATTATACCTTATATGATGACTCTTTTGTTGTGAATTTATAAGTTAAAATTAGATTGCATAAGTTAGTTTTAATGTATACTACTTTACCTTTATCAGTCTTCTTTTGTAAACTTTCAATTTATATTACATGAAGTATATTGCAATAGGGAATGTGAAGTGACTGGTTAAAAAAATATTCTTAACATTGATTAGCCTTACATCAATTTATGAGTTATATTTATAGTAACTATTACTAAAACAAAACACGCTTACATCATCACCTTTTAAAATCGCTTACGTGTCGCTTCCTCATTAAAAATCTTCCCTCCTAAATAAAATGATGATGTCATTGTTATTATGATCTTTGACTTTCTATTTTATTATTTTGAGTATGTTATTTTTCTTATTAATTGTTTTTTTTAGGGTCAAATCATATTTAATTTATTAGTAAACTATATAATATTTCATTTATTTTAATTATTTATAAAATGTTTTTAATTTTATTTGTTAAATGAATATTATTTAATGTATTGGATATTTTGAGATAGTTAGAACTATCTCTGGTTATAGTGTTTAGGTCTTAGGATTAGAGTGATTAGTCAGTGGCAGAGAAAAAATTTATTGACCCTATTTATTTTTCATAAATTTTTAAAATTCAGGACCTTTATAATTTAAAAAAGATTTTGCTAAACAAAATAAAAATTCAACACAAATTTTAGTTTCTTAAACTTAAATTAAGTTGTTAAAAATTAAAATTTCATCTCTAATGTTAAAATAGAAGAGAAAAAATAGTAATAACCTGATGACTAATAATAAAAAGAGTAAAAATTTAAAGGGTTAAAAAAATTTAAAAATAAATTATTGATTATTTTTATAAATTAACTTAGTGAATTGATGTTTGATGAATGTGTAAACATTAAATAAGATACAAAAATAGATTACCATATTTACCATAACTATTATTAATTATAATCTAATACACTTAAAATATCCAACTCATAAACTAATAAGGTCTCACTTTCTTAACAAAAATATACTGGTCAAAACCTTTTTTTTTTGAAGTATACTGGTCAAAACCTTAGGATAATGTCATCCATCATTTCACATATCATATATTTCCTCCATTTCAATTTACTTGCAACGTTTGCTTTTTTACGCAGTCTAATGCACTAATTTAATCCTTAATATCTCTAAATATGAATAATAAAAAATTATAAAAATTTGATATTAAATGTCTTTGTAATGACAAATCAAACAAGATTTCACTTAACTATATTTTAATCTATATAGATTAAAAACTAATCACAAATTAAGAGTGATGGATGAATAGTATCATTTTTGCCAATGTTGCAACTAATTTAGAACAGAGGAAGTATAATTCAATAATTTTATTGTAACATGACAAATGATAGTCTCATAGCCATTTGCCAAATGAATCAAAATTATCAAATGTTAAATTTTAATGTGGATCCTGATTTTAAATTACATATAAAAATGGTGGCTTATTTTAAAATTTTATTACAGAATATCTTTTATTAGCCTCAATTTTATTCATGTAATAAATAACAAAACATTATTTTTGACTTGATAAATCACATGATTCATGATTAAAGGATTTTTTAAAATTAAATTAAGTAAATTTAATTAAAATGAAGTTATATCACTACTATTATGTTAGTTTATTTCAAAACTTTTTTGCAAATACTATACCTAATTAATACTATTATCATTGGTTGCAAAAGAATTTTACGAAATTATATAGGCAATATTTTTTTTGCAAATTGTGTTTATAGCAGTAAATAAAAATCTTAACATTGCCTTTTAAATATGTTAATCAGGTTATTAATTTTTTAAAATATATCAACAGAAATCATAAAAATTATGCTAATAACTTCGTGTATTACACGAGCTTTATACTGGTTAGCATCACCGACAAAAAAATTTATATATTTTGGAAATTGAAAATGGACTAGTGAAGAGTATCTTTTCTTTGCATCCTTTGTCAAAGTATTTGAAAAGAAACATGAAATTTCTTAATACATAGCTTTTATTTGTAGTCAAAGTCCTACACATGTCCACATCTAATTATCTCACAAGTTAGCCTTAATTAGTTAAATTTTCTACTGACTCCCAAATTATAATTTGCTTAAAAAAAATCCAGCCTGTCTTATATGATACTGTCTCACGGTAAGACAGCCTTAAAACAAAAAGTTTTATAAGCTATAAATTTCTTTAATTAGGCTATTTAATCCAAATATAAAGCATGTATCACGTTCAGCGTTTCAAATTTGTGAAAAATGTCATATACAAAGTTTTTAAGAATTAAACATCTTTAATTAGAATTGTGTCATACATTCTGTTATGTTTATTGCTTAGGAAGGCTTTTTGGTGACCTCTAAATGAAATTGAATATAATTGTGTTATAAATTAAGATTTTATTGAGTTGTATTTACCCCACATAAACATTTTGGTATACTAAAATCAACTTGATTAAATTCAATTATATTGCCCATGACCATGATATTGTCAATTTCGTGATTTCCATTTCCTTTGTACTCATGTTCGTCGTTCTGGGAACGCCCTTGCCCATGATATTGCAACTTGGGATACGGGTGGCGTCCATGAAAGAGTCTGTATGAAGCCTCTTCCCCAACGACTTTATGCCTTAGCGGAAGGTGATCTAATATAATTGACAGCTGATATTCAAAAAAAAAATTCAATTATATCGGACATTAAGATTTTTAGAATTATACATGGAACTACAATTCAATACACACATACACCCCTACACACGCACACATTACACACACACTCACACATGATTTCGATAATTTGTGTATTTTAATTTTGTTTGGTATTTATCTTATGGAGTAGTTACTTGAAGCTCTCAAGTAGGCTAGAAAAAGGAAGATTAAGGTTTGAATGGTCATTTTGAGCTTTATAGATCAATGGATATTTTAAGCCTTAAAATGACCATTTTAAGCGTTGTAAATAACTTTTAAAACTTTGAAATCAGATGCTAAACTCAAGTATTTTGGAAAAGGAAGGTTAAGACTTTGAATTGACATTTCAATCCTTAAAATGAACATCTTAAGTCTTGAATTAAGTAATTAAAAACATGAAGTATGATGTTAAACTAAAGCCTCTTGGAAAAAATGAAGGTTATGACTTAAAATGGGGATTTAATTTAATCCGTGAAATGAATATTTTAATCCTTGGATGGCCATTTAAAAGGTAATGTTAAACTTACGACCCATTTGGTTAGTGTTATTAAATGGACCCATTTGGTTACTGTTATTAAATGGTGGTGATGGAAATGATATATAGTGTGAAATTTCATTTAAAGTTCTATATCATTCCCATTGTAATGTAACTTTGATCACAAAAAAAGTTTTTTTGTTTACAAATTTCCATTACCACCTAATACCACATTTCCCAATGGTAATGCATTATAATGAATTTAATAAAGAATATGAGATGATTGGATTTGGACAACGCAAGCATGACCATCAAGGCAACCAAGAGATTTTTTTTAACTAAAATAAACTAGTTTTTCATTTCCATTACCATTGTTTATTATCACCTACCAAACGGACCGTTAAGCCTTTCGGAAGAGGAATATTAAGGCTTAAAATGACATTTTGAGCTTAACATAGGCATTTAATCATTAGAATTGACAATTATAAACCTTGGAACAGACATTTAAAACTTTAAAGTAGACATGATAATATTTTGTTATTCATACATAAATAACCATTAATTGTTAAAAAGTTATTTAGAAATCAATGATTTACATTTAGAACTATATAGTATCCACTTTACATCAAATAATATGTGCATTTGGAGTTTAACCAAACTCATTCTAATTTAAAGTACTTGTGATTTTTTTCATCAAAGTGCCATTTTATCCTCTTTTCCTTTCTTTTGTGAGTGCTTATCCTAAATCTAGCTGCACATTTGCATCTTGTAATAGGTACAAGCTTTTAGTGGTTATTTCTACTATTGATTTTGCTTGATTAGTCCATCCTTTACAAGTGCAAATCAAGTATTTTTTTGACTTTATCCTTTGTAAAAAACATTGTTTGACTTCTTTACAATTGAACCATTTGCTCTTGCATGTTTATTATTAGAGCAAATGCTCTACCAATGAAATTTGACTCTTTCTTCTTTCCCAAACATCTCTCACCAAGTAGACCAATCTTGGATAGAACCCCCAAGTCTCTCTCACTCATATGCCCATGTCTCAAATGCCACAAAGAAATTTGATGCTCGTCGGACAACAAAGAACCCTTTGACCTTGCCAACCCATCATCCATCGACCCAATTAGCTCATAAAGTGACTCTTTCTTCTTTCCCTTCATCACTACTTGAGACCCCTTAGTGATCACCAATCCTTATCAAGAATGCATCTACTACCATCACTAACTAAGGCACCTAGTGATATCAAGTTCTTTTTCATATTCGGAACATGATGAACATTCAACAAAGTATAAACCGTGTCATCAAACATCCTTATCCTCACCGACCCTAAACCCACAACAATGCACACCACATTGTTTCCCATGTGTACCACTTCACCTTGAACACTAACGTATGTGGAGAACAAATGTCTATAAAAGACCTATCACTTGACTCAACAACAAGAACAAAATCATCATAACAATCACTATGAACAATGGCCGCCGAATCCTTATAAGAAGTACTAACACTCTCCTTTCCTTTGTTCTTACCCTTCAATGGGCAATCCCTCTTCACATGGACCTTCTTCTGACAATTATAACATATGACATTTTTTTCCCCAAGACTTAAAACTACCCTTCTCATTAAGTCTACCCTTTACTACAAGGCCCTCACCATCATGTGAGTATTTGTCACTCTTAGTCAATTGATTCTCAATCAACTCCCTTTGTAGAAAAGCCCCCTTTACATCCTCAAGAGTCAACACATCCTTTCCATACAAAATTGTCTCTCTAAAATGCTTGTACTCCTTAGGTAGAGAGCACAACAATTTTAACACAAGGTCTTCATCATCAAGATTCACATTAGGATTAGACAAATCCATCACAATTGACACAAATTCATCTATATGAGATTTAAGAGAATTACCTTCCTCAAGATGAAGATCATGAAGCTTACTCCTTAATAACAAGCGATTTGCCACCGACTTTGTCATGTACAATGACTCTAGCTTCAACCAAAGACCCGCCATTGTCTCCTCCTTTACAACCTCTCTATGTACACTATTGGAAAGAAATAAATGTATCAAGGAAAGTGCCTTCAAATTCATCTCTTCAAAATCTTCTATGGACATTCTTGGAGGTTTTTTGGACTTCCCCAACAAAGCATTCTCATACCTATTTTGCACCAAGATAGCCTTCATCTAAAGTTTCCATAACCCAAAATGAACATTCCTATCAAACAACTCTATCTCAAACTTTGTAACACCCATGGCTACTAAGAACCAAATCAAGAATCCAAACAAACCCCAAATCAATGGAATACTAACTTTCCCAAGGATTTCAACTCAAGCTCTAATACCAATTATTAGAGCAAATGCTCAACCAATGAAGATTCTAAATACAAAGAATGAAAAAGATTTGCTAAATGTAAAGAAACATAAATAAACTCACCAAGAATGGGAAGGTGGAAATCCTAATATCAAATTGATATTAGACTATAAAACCACCCAATAGATGAAGACAATTGTATTGATTAGTTCTTGATTACAATGTAATTCTTGCATTAATGATGTTTACGTTGGGTATTTATAAGGCTAAGAAAAGAGAACAATCAAGCAATGAAAGAGCACGTGCAAAACAACAACAAACATAACAAGTAAGAGCCATAGCTGACCCTTGCTCGACTGGGACCTAGGTCGACCCAACTTGCTCTCCTGGTCGAGCGTACCTACTGATGTGGTCGAGCGCACCTGCTCGACTGGGTCGAACTACCCATACTCAACACAATACATCAAGCTACACATTGAGATTATGATACACCACAATCTAATATTTATAATACAATTTAATGATGTCTTCTTTGGAGTAGGCCTTTTAAACTTTGAAATGAGCATTTTGAGGTGGAGTAGGCAATTAAAGAATTAGAGTTGTCATTTGAAGCTAAAGCATAGAATTCAAACTTGATTATCAATGTCTCGGTTTTTTTACTTGCATCTAAACGCCTCTTTATGCAGTACAATATATTTATCATATCGTTTATACATAGAGTTATACACAACTAAAAATAATAAAAATTTGATATTATGAAAACATGCTACGAGACAAATAAAACAAGATCACTATGATGACTATATATTTTTTCTCATATAATAGCCACAATATGTAAAATATTTTAAAATGATGATTAACGGTGTAAAATTTGGTTTGAATGCAAGCAAAAAATTTAGAGGAAGTATAATTGAAGCTATAGTTCATAATAACTTTAACAACTAGCTTGTAAAGTATCCTCATGTAACACAATTTGCTCTCCTCAAACTCTTGAATCACATTATCAATTAAGAATCTTCACTCAAAACATAATTTATTCAATTGATATTTTGATCAATTGAATAGCAAAATCACTTCAAATATAAAAAAAATCAAAATAACGAAAACTTGAAATTGAAATTTTCAATAAAATATCAAACTTCATTCAAAACTTAATCATAATCCATCTATAAATCAAAACATAATCATAAATTATTGATAATTCAATCAATTGAATATCAAATTCATTGTAAAATATGTAAAAAAAATTGAAATATAAATTTTCAATTAAATATCTTGATTAGATGAGACATTGATGTTTGAATCTATCTTTGATATAATATTAGATCGAATCATACATCATATCATTCAATTCTAATAAAAAGAATGTAAAATTCCACTTGTCATTCCCATATTGATTTTCCATATAAATAAATTTTTACCAAAGTTAATATCGATAGTTCCTTAATATTTGAGTAGATATGTTCTTATGAATTTTCTGGAAATATTAAATTTTTGAATTTAAAAGCTACATAAATTTCAAATCAAATTTTTATAAAATATATTTGTTTTTTTTTCATATGTATTATAAACTAATTAACAAAGTTTCTTTATTAAAATTTTAATTTCTAATATATTTCATCGAAAAACAAAATCATATCGTACATCATACAATTCTAATAAAAAGAATGTAAAATTCCACTTGTCATTTCCATATTGATTTTCCATATAAAGAAATTTTTACCAAAGTTAATATCGATAGTTCCTTAATATTTGAGTGGATATGTTCTTATGAATTTTCTGGAAATATTAAATTTTTGAATTTAAAAGCTACATAAATTTCAAATTAAATTTTTATAAAATATATTTGTTTTTTTTCATATGTATTATAAACTAATTAACAAAGTTTCTTTATTAAAATTTTAATTTCTAATATATTTCATCGAAAAACAAAATCTTATCATACAATCATACAATTCTAATAAAAAGAATGTAAAATTCCACTTGTCATTCCCATATTGATTTTCCATATAAAGAAATTTTTACCAAAATTAATATCGATAGTTCCTTAATATTTGAGTAGATATGTTGTTCTTATGAATTTTCTGGAAATATTAAAGTTTTGAATTTAAAAGCTACATAAATTTCAAATTAAATTTTTATAAAATATATTTGTTTTTTTTTCATATGTATTATAAACTAATTAACAAAGTTTCTTTATTAAAATTTTAATTTCTAAAATATTTCATCGAAAAACAAAATCATATAATCTAATAAAAAGAATGTAAAAATTCCACGTGTCATTCCCATATTAATTTTCCATATAAAGAATTTTTTACCAAAGTTAATATCAATAGTTCCTTAATATTTAAGTAGTATATCACAATAAGATATGTTCTTATGAATTTTCTGGAAATATTAAATTTTTGAATTTAAAAGCTACATAAATTTCAAATCAAATTTTTTTAAAGTATATTTGTTTTTTTCCTAATTAAAAATGTTTCTTTATTAAAATTTTAATTTCTAAAATATTTCATCGAAAAATACAAATACATGATAATCAAAAAATATTTTGAGAATGACAAATAGTCATTATGATGACGTTAAAAGATCTCTCTTATTTACCTAAGTATGAGAGCTTTAATTAATAATTATTAACAATCTTATTCTTTTAATAAAAGCACTATATATTCTAAAATTTTCATCTATTTTATAAGAAATTAATATTATAGTACTTTTATACTGATAGCATGTAATTACATCTCTATTTAAAATTTATATTTATGTATACTTTTATATTAATAAATTCGTGTATTGCACGAGTTTCTATACTAGTTATTGAATATTGCTTTGTGATTCCTAGGTTTCAATGAGTGAAAATAACCTATTATTTGATGAATTTAATCTAGATGAAATTCTAGGTTTCACTGAATTTAATCACTGATGTTGGATATCATAACATATATGATTGTGATTTGAATCTGGAAAATTCTCTATGAGTGTAGTATGTAGTTTTAAAGAGTTTTTCGATTATACAAAATTATAAGAAATCATTTTTTATGTGCTAATTGTGAAGTTCAGCTCTCAGCAAACTAGTTGCATAATATGACCGCGGCGACTCAGTGGCGAACAAGTAAAATATAACTTGAAAGATTACAACATAAATAAAGAAACTCAATATAAATTTGATACTTTAAAGTTAGCTAAAATGATAGTAGTTTTTAATGTTATTCATGAATAACTGTCAATGAAATCATACACAAATATAAATACAAATTCTAATTCTGAATTGAAATTATCATAATTTCAAGCAAATAAAATTAAATTTATCATAATTCAAAACAAATTAAAATTAAAATTTATAAACAAATAATACCTAAATCATACACAAATAAAATTGATTTTTTCATGAATTAAAGTAAACCAATAGTAAACCCAATAATCATACTCAAATTCACTATACGATAGTTAATTAAATTCTAAATTCTACTTCAAGTCAAAAAAAATATTCTGAATTCTAAGCCAATTTCAATAATTACCTAAATAATTATGTGGGATTGGATTGTGATCAGCTTGTGGACTGTCGGCAACAATGGTGTAGTGGCGGTGATAGTTTCGACAGCAGCGGTTGTGGGTCGGCTACAAGCAAGCGACAAGCCAACAACAATGGTGCTAGACAACTTGAGAATTCCGAAACAGAGATCAAGAGGAAGAAGAGTTGAAAATGGGAGAATCAAGAAAACTAATTGTCATAAATTTCCTTCCTTTAATAGTCATGAATTGTTATTTCTCTTATAAAGTATTAATTATGTTAAAGTTATAAATTAACAAATGTGAATTCTGTAACCTAGTAGAGTGAAAGTGGGATTAATCAACAATATTTGGCAATAGGTCATGCCGTCATGGGTTCTAGACCTATATATTACTTTCTTAAATTTTTCTTTAATGGGGTTGCATATGCAACCACATCACCTTAGCTAGGCCCCCTACTACGCAGCGTATGAACTTTCTATTGATTAACCATGAATAATCTCACAATACAGTTGAAATAAACTAAAATATAGGAAAAATTACCTAGAATAATCCAATCTTTTAATACAATAATCCAATCTATTAGTACAATAATCCTACCTATTGATTAGCCATGAATAATCTCATATTTGAGGAATTGAGGGGTATTTTCCTAAAGTAAACTCGGTAACCAGCTGACTTGTATAACAAGTTTGATTTTTTCTAACAAAAGATAAATTAAAATAAAATGTCGAAAAAATGTTAAAAAATGTTCAACTAAAATTTATGAATTTTTTTTATTTAGAATTTTTTATGTAAATTTTTAAAATTCTTCTTTAATTTTAAATTAATTTTCAGATTATTGTTTTGGTGAATTACCTAATATAGCAAGTTATCGGGTTAACCACTTTTACTTTAGGCATAAATCCTTAAAATTGAGATTATTTAAGATTAATCGATAAGTAAAATTATTATAGAAAAATCATTAAAAAAATTGAATTATTCTAGATAATTTTTCCTAAATACTCACTCCACCCCCTTCTTATTGTCCACTTTCCTTATTTGTTCATTTCACTCTAATTGTCCACTTTCTATTTTTGGCAAAGATTTTTTACCTAAATACCCCCAACTACCCCATTTATATTATTTAAAATACCCCACCTACCACCTTTTAAATTATTATTATTACTTAAGTACCTCAACTACCAACTTTACAATTATTATAATCACTTAAAATTACCCATTTATATTTTTCTTAATTTACGTGCCCATTAAAAAGTGGACAATAAAAAGGGACGGAGGGAGTATAACATCAAACCTTTACTATCAAAAAAACATCACACCTTTAGTCCAAAATAGATCTTGAAAAAAAAGTAAAAAGGATGGATTCTTTCTCACACAGTTTATCCCTCTAACGCCCATGACTTTCTAAGTTGTACAATGCCTTAAAAAGTTCAACTTTTATAAACTATCAGAAAAAAATAAAATAAAATAAAATAAAAATCCTTCCAAATTTCATCTCTCTTCATAAATTTCACAAAATAAATTGTGCTGAATATTCATTCACCAAACCACCGCAAATCTTCTTTCTTCTCTAGGGTTCCTGACTATCCGGAAAACCCGAGGAGAGAGAAAGAGAGAAAAACTCAAGATCATCTCTATTAATGGCGTCTTCTACGACCTCTGATTTGATCCGATCCATTGAGTCAGTGCTTGGAGTGTCACTGGATCCAGCTTCTAGTGGAATTTTGATTTTGACGACTTCTGTTGCTGTGATCGTTGGATTATTACTTGTTCTTTGGAGAAGATCGAGTGATCAGAGTAAAGATTCTAGAGTTGTTGTTGCTCCTAAACCATTGAAGATTGAACCTGAAGAAGATGAGCTCGAAATTGCTGCTGGTAAAACTAAGGTCACCATCTTTTTTGGTACTCAGACCGGAACTGCTGAGGGTTTTGCTAAGGTATGTTTTGTTTTTGTGATTGATTTGATTTTGTTTTGGTGTTTAGTTTGTTGATTTTATTCTACTGTTGAACTGAATTTTGTTGAGAATTTGAGATCCTGTATTCTTTCTGTTAGTCAACTATCACATGAAAAGTGCTCTTATGCTTGTATTAGTCAAGCTACTGGCAATTTTCCGTATCCAATCTTATCATATCCTCTCAAATTCTTTTACCGTGGATGGGAAATATTGTGATTAATTGGGAACTGAGGATGTATGTAAAGTTTACGACTATTGAAAATGAGTTTTAAATTTTAAAGTTTTAGCTGAGGTTTTTTTGCAGGGTGTAATTGATTGATGTAGCATTTGATTTAGAAGTGCTTGATTGAGCTTATCTTGTTGTGATTATGTAAAATAGGATGATATTTTGTGGGTATGAGGAGAAATGTGAAGTTAATGGATGCTTGAGGACTGGCACATTAGTTAATTTCTCTCCTTTTTGTTGCTTTCTTTTTCTATTTGTTATTTGAAGACTGTATTAATTGCTTACTAGCACGAACCATTAAATTTATTTGAGAAGTACATTTCTGCAATACCGTGTCAAATTGTCAACTACCCTCCTTCATTAGCTTCAGAAAAGTTATTTGACTAACACTCTGATGCTTGAACCTTAGTGTAAAAAAGATGCCTTCTAATGCTATTACGTTGAAAAAGGTACTCTCCTGTCTTATGAAGTAATTCAGAAGTATTGATAAAGGAACTTGCTGAGGAGCCCAGGCAAATTTTGCTAGGTTTGAATGTCTCATCAGGATTGTCTAAAGGAACCTGAATGGAATGATTTTGATTTTGGTATATTTATGATGCCATAGTTAAATGAGACTTTGAAGTTCATGGAAACATGGAAAAGGTTTAATCATAATTAAGGAAAAGATAAGATCTTTATGAGGCTTCCTGTCTCCATGGTAATTAGAAGGAACATTTTTGGTCCTTTCTTGTACGTGAAAATGAGAATTTTTGTAGATGGAAATTTGAATGTTTTAAGCAGAGTAAGAAATAGATTAAATCGCTGGGAAACAAAAACATAGTAGTACAAAAGATGCTTGGAATGAGATGAGCTTTTTGTGCTTCATTAGTACCTAAAGGGGCAAGAGCCTTTGTTTTTTTTAGATACGAATGGTATAGAGGTAGAATTACCACAATTGTTGATTGGATCTTGATCTCATGCATTTGGATTGTACAACTTACTAGGTGGGTAATAATGCAACATAAACTATTGGCAGCCTTAAGGCCCTTAACTGCTGTTGTGGATCGACATATCTAGGGAGAGGATATTAATCTAGAAGAAAATTGTGTATGAATATATCAATTTTTATGTAAAATGTAGATGACTTATTGTATGAATGTCAAATGTAATTCTAAATGTATATCGTGGATTGATTGTAACCTAAGAATGATTATAATAAGATAGTAGTTGAGCAATTCGAGAAGCTTAATGTCTCCCTAAACGAGTCATTAACTCATCTCAATTCTATTACAATATGAATGAATAACCTTCCCTTCCCTTCTCCTCCTATTTATACTATTTTTCCCTATATGTTATCACCCTAACTAACTAAATACCAAGTATTATTTATTATTTAATTTTGATTTTACCCCTCATAGCCTTTTATGAACAACTGGTGTTGTAGTTACTGAAAACCTTCATTTCAACTCCTTTTATCACGAAACTTATGCCATATAAACTGTCAATATAAGGAGTATGCTGGAGTATGCTCAGGATGCAAGTGTGGTATATAATTTGAGCTTCCGTGCTGCTTTTATTTGCTTCTAAGTGGCTAAAAAGATGAAAGGACATGGCTAATATTGTGATCTATACTCTCTCCGTCCCTTTGATTTTGCTCCATATACTGTTTAGGTTTGTCTCACTTGGTCTGCCGAATTACCTCTTGGACATGACCCCACCAATAATACCCCATTAAAACCTACAATTTATTTACTAAAGGACATAATCTTGCCTATATACGCCATCAAAATATATATAAATATATATTTCTGTCTTTTCCTTGGTTTGTGGCATGTTTTGCTTCACTACAAAAGATTTCTTTCAAGACATGTAGGCATAAAATATTTCTCATCAATCTCTCAATTATAAAAAAAAACATGTAAGATAAGTAATAATTTATTGCCCAAAGATGCTCTTGTAGCTTGAGAGGTGAGAGTAAATATGCATAGCATATTTGTAAAATTTTCTTACAGTTTGGTGTGCTTATGAGCCACAACCTAAAGGAGAAGGTAAAAAATCATAGTATGAGAAAAATCATTTTGATTTTATTCCAAGACACCATAGAAGCTATTCATGTGATGCAACAACAAATAAAATATTACCTGATAACGAAGCATGATTTGCACATAATTTTATTAAAATTACTATTAGAATTACCCTAGTGAATTATACTAAAAAAGGTTAAATAACGAAACATGATTTTCACATAATTCAATTAAAAGTATCATTAGAATTACCTTAGTGAGTTAGACGAAAAAAGGTGTGATGTTAGCAGGGGTAAATCTAGGTATTTTAACTTGGGGAGGCCAAATAGTCTATATTATAGCAAAAAAATTATGGTCAAACGACAAATTTCTAAGCAAAAATGCTTTCAGGCAGAAAATACAATAAGAAAAAATTATAGTTGGATAACTGATACGCTAAAAAAAAGTATGGTCCATTAAGGAATCAACTGATCAATACACTTGCAATAAAGTTGAGAATCATGGGTTGACCTAATAATTGAAGCCTTAACTTTAAGTTTAATTTCTACTATTTTTCCCACTTATGTTTACTAAATTTTATGGTATTTGAACATCCCACAATCATATACGAGTATTTACAATATTGAGGGTCGAAGTTAAAAATAATATACGTCGCGTGTTTGGACCGAGGGCCGGGTAGCTTCGCCCATGCACGTAAGTTTATTAGATTATTAGTGTAGCTCAGAATATGCTAGTTTTGCACCGTAAAAGCTATTTTATTAATGTTGAGACATGCGGAGGAGTGACGAAAGACTTACGATTACGATTGATTTACATTAAGCTTTAAGGTTCCTTTTTGAACCATTTTTACATGAGATAACAGTACCTATTTTGGGTATAATGCAAATTAATCTTTGCATCACTATAATTGTGATGTTTTTAAGTTTAGTGTGACTGAAGTATATTTAAATGCAATACCATTCGCATGGTTTGACGGTAAAATTTGTTTTATAAACGTTATCGCAATCACGATCAAAGACTCATTTTTTCTCTTTAAAATAGGGAGAAGTTTTAAACTAGAGATGAGGGGCATGCTAAGCTAGAGTTGTGGAGGCAAGTGTTAAAATAAACTAAGTTAAAAAAAGACAATGTATGTTGAATGTTATTTTGGCGCAAAAATCACATATGCAGAGGTGTGGTGTAGCTAGAATCTAGATAGGCAAGGAGATCATTCTAAGTGAGTGTTTAAAGTGCCTTGGCTTAAATTTTCACAAGAACGGAGATATTAATCAAGATGTTAGGGGAGTTGTTTTTGCTGCCTTGTTAGCCTTTTATATTTTGTGCTTTGATGCTTTCTTGGTGTCCTTATTGGTATATTTCTTTGTTACTTGTGACATAAGAATTGAATGAGAGATGATTGAAAATCCTTGGGCTAATGCCTAATAGTAGGAAAGGTCGATGCATGTGCTCCAAAGCCATTCACATACATGGAAACTCCTAAATGAATGTAAAACCTGTAAGCTCTAGAATTTGTGAAATCATCATGCTATCATATAAAATGGTCATTTTGATATCATTGTTCATCCACAAAAGGTCTACTAAGCACTTCTTCCTTTCCAGAATAGTTGTCTTGTAAAATTATGCACACATTTCCAGAGTATTTTGTCGTAGAATTTCTATGGATAATTGAAGATAACATTTTGTCATTTTCTAAAGTTGATTGGTACTTGTGCATTATTATTGCGAGTAACATGCAATATTTATTACTCCCTCCGTTTCTATTTGATCTTCCTATTTGGGTTTTTCACAAAGATTAAGAAAAATGGAATCTTTGGTAGTAGTGGGTATTATTTTAATTATATAGTAGTGGAAAGTAATGATTGTATTGGAATTATGAGAGAAAAAATAATTAAATAGTAGTGTAAAGTAATGATTGTATTGGAAGTATGAGAGAGAAAATAATTAAATAGTAGTGTGAAGTAAGGAAAGTGGGGTTTTAAGGGGTAAAAGTGAGATGAAAACTTTCCAAAAATAGAAAGTATTCTAAAGTGGAAGAACTTTTGAAACTATCCGTTATAGTAAGGTGGAAGAACATAAAGGAACGGAGGGAGTATTAAGTTTACTAGAAAGGGAATTTGGGATGGATAGAAATTTATAATAGCTGAATCTAGAAATGAGTGGACGTACCATGGGTGAAATAGTGTTTTAACAACATCAAACTTGTTTCTGTTTGTTTGTTATTTCTTGAGTGTGCCTTTCTGTTGCAGGCTTCTGGTGTGAAGTCACTTTAAAATTTATTTACTGATGTGTATGTAGGCTTTAGCAGAAGAGATAAAGGCGAGGTACGACAAGGCATTAGTAAAAGTTGTTGACCTGGTAAGTGAGACTGCGACTCCATGATTGTTGATTTTTCATATATCTTAGCTCTCTAAATTTTCAGATCAGTAGTCTCCCGTTTTCATTTCTATAAATGTTCATTGATTAAATCAGGATGATTACGCTGCGGATGATGATCTATATGAAGAAAAACTAAAAAAAGAAACTTTAGCATTCTTCATGATTGCCACGTAAGATTACTTTGTGCCCTGTGAATATTCTTCTGTTATTGTTAATTTTGTCATAAATATTGATGATTGCTAAATGGTCAACCTTGCAATCGTAGTTATGGAGATGGAGAGCCTACTGATAATGCAGCACGTTTTTACAAATGGTTCACGGAGGTATTGGCTTTTTCCATCAATTAAACTTTTTGTAGTAGATTACTTTTCTTGTTTTTTTTTTCTCTTTCTTTACAGCTTTCTTTTTAAGTGGGTCAAGATTTTTTTTTATAGGGAAATGAGAGGGAACCTTGGCTTCAACAACTGTCATATGGAGTTTTTGGCCTTGGTAATCGTCAGTATGAGCACTTCAACAAGGTAAGAATTAATATAATAAAATTTTGATCCGGACCATTTCTTTTCTCATGTTGTAGCTAATATGACCGTTCTGTAACAGATTGGAAAGGTTGTAGATGAACAGCTCGCTGAACAAGGTATTAAGAAACAACATTCTTTCTAAATTCTGACTATACTTCTCAGTTTTTATGGTTACTAAACTTGTGAAGTGTGTCGCAGTTTTTTAGGAGGTCCTCTTTGATCTTCCCTAGCACTTGGTATGAGGATGGCAAAGTAGCGTAATTGGATGCATGTATAGTTTTGGACCCTGTGAATTCAGGCCTTGAATCTTTCATCATGCTTTTTAAGTTATTAAGGCTGAAGCATCATTGAATGACAAAACAAGGTCTAAGAGATCACATTTTCTGGTCATTAACCTCGTCAATCTAATCATTAGTTGAGCTTCATATCACAAGGCTTAAGCTTTCAACACTCAACTTTCCACCTTTGTGATCTGCCTATATACCTAGTCCTCCTGATGGATGAGATCTTTTGACAGTCAAAGACTGAAACTTAGGTCCAAACAGTGGATTAGGGAGTTAGGGTTAGTAAATGCCTTTTCAGATAGGCTGAACCCTTGTTCAGAAATTTAATCATCGTGACTCCATGATAATAGTGTTAGTGGTATTTTACACTTTTAGCTGCAGTGTTATTGGTTATTCGGGCCGTATTAGCTGTGCTGAAAGCTATGGACTAATAAGGTAATAATAACATAGGTTCTGGGCCAGTTTGTTAAATGTCAACTTCATTGTATCATTTGTTAATTATCACAGTGGTTGTTGCGCACCTACAACAATGGGTAATCTTGGGCATTGTTTCTAATGCTGTAAGCTGAGAACACAAGTTAGAAACTTTTTGAAAGGTGCATTAGGGTTTTTACACAGAATATGCCCAAAAGACCTAGTTTGTTGTGTAGAAGGATAAGTAGTAAATACACGCACAATGCAACTTATGCTTAAACAATCATTTGATAGTTGACTAGTGACGATAACGCCCTGCTTCACTGACATGCTCTGACCTCTTGTTTTAATCAAGTTTCACTCGCTTGATCTTCTTGAATTTGTTCGTGGCTCTCACTCGCTTCACATGCAAATAAAATACACAAAAAGAATGCAATTTGCAAACTGGAATTTTTTATTGATTAAATTCTGAAGTGAATTACAAGGGAGGGTGTGAGGCCTTTAATAAGCATTTAAAACAAAAATCATTTTTCTTGTAGGAATCTAAATCCTAACTTCTTTATGATTCCAAAAGATATCTTAAGTAATAAACTCTTAACTTACCCTATTAGTTACATTTACACATGGCTAACATACACGGTTTGTGCTTAAATTGTGTGAACTCACTAACCTACTTCTAATTATCATTTCTTTGTAATTCAATAATGCACAAAAAATTAAAAAACAATCTGTGAGGATAAAAACTTGTTATGGTCTACATTTTTCTGAAAATAAAAACAGATACATGCTAAAATAGAAATTTTCTAAAACCTAGAAACTTCTAAATGAATTCGCTCTAAAAGACATCTTCGTGTAAATATGCGCAAACATGTCGGTTTGAACTTGTTTCAGTCTTACTTGCTTTATTATACTACGGTGTCCAAAATTCATTCATACAAAATCACAAATAGTGATCTAGCTTTTACTGGGTGTCCACAGCTAATAAGGCTGTTCCACTTAATGGGAAAAGGCTATCTTTAGTGAGAACCTTCTCATTAGCTAAAATTAAATGTTTTCATTAAATCTAGCTAGAGAACTTTCTTTTGTCAACATGATTTTTCTGCTTATTGACAATTAGTCTCATTGAGTAATGTTCATAAACAGGATTTTGTAGGTTCTGTTTTACTGGTATGTGTTTAAACTGTAAAATAATTCTTTTCTATGAGTGGATTGCTATCTTCTCGTTTGTCTTTTACATGTGAATAATAAAAAAGTTGACATGCAAAGATTTTTACAATTTCTGATGGTGTGTTCAATGTGTCAGGTGCAAAGCGTCTGGTTCCTGTTGGTCTAGGGGATGATGATCAATGTATTGAGGATGACTTCTCTGCTTGGTGGGTGTTCTTTGGATTTGAAATAATTTGGACAATTTGCAATTTTTCCTATTGTTTAGTACTTTAGTAGTCTGCCATGTTGATTTCCTGTGCATCTCCCTTGTAGGCGGGAAGCTTTGTGGCCCGAGCTAGACAAAATACTGAGAGATGAAGATGATAAAAATACTGCGTCAACACCTTATACAGCAGCTATTCTCGAATACCGTGTTATCATTCATGGATCTGGTGTCGCAACCTTTGAGAATCAGTACAACAATCTGGCTAATGGCAATTCTTCATTTGATATTCATCATCCGTGCAGGTATGCTCTGGCTGCATTACTGTCTATGAACTACACTCAAACAGTGATGAAATCTTCTTGTTCTTCACAATTCTGTTTATTTTTCCCCCATGCATAGGAGTTTAGTGGTTTATGGATTTATGCCTTCAATATAACACGTGAATCGTTTTGTGTCGTTCTGTTCTGTAGCTGTGCAATAGATCTGATGTTTTTGTCTCTTTCGTTTGTCTATTATAATTTTTTCAAAGTTGAGAATTGAGATACTGATACTCCAAATTAAGTGCTTAACTTTCTCAGTTTCTTGTATACCTAATGCTGGATTTGTATAATGGAACGGAGGGTTTACCTCAATGGACATATAGCTTGTTTAGTGAACCACAAACACTCTTGTGTGCTGTCTCTATTGCATTGTTTGGCTAATTAGTCACCTTCCTCTCTTTTGACAGAGCTAATGTGGCGGTGAAAAGGGAGCTTCATAAACCGGAGTCTGACCGTTCTTGTATACACTTGGAGTTTGATGTAGCAGGCACAGGAATAACGTAAGCTTTTAGCCGATTATTAATCTTACTGTATACCGATTACTTTGGATACTGCTAGACATCTTTGTTATCTACACTAAAAATGCAGTAATAATCATTTGCTATGCATTCAGTTTTTGTGACTAAGAACATTGTCATAGTTTTTGGTGATTAGACTATTGAAAAACAACTTTTGTATTGGAAGTCTATTTTCATTTATGGTGGCCTTGTTGAATTTTTATGGGGTCTTTAAACTTCTCATTGCTCTATAATATTGTAATATGTTCTTCTGTCTGAAACCATCAGTTGGACCGTTGATTGATAATAGCATAATAAGCTGGTAAACCTGCAATTGCAAACGAACATTTTCGAATCTGGGATTCAATTTTTTCGCTTATTCTGAAGTGTGGACTTTGTTCAATACTAATGTTTAAAAGGGCATTGAAAGAGGCTAAAAACTTCATTCTCTTCTCAGTTATGAAACTGGAGATCATGTTGGAGTCTACGCTGAGAATTGTGACGAAACAGTAGAGGAAGCAGGAAAGTTGTTGGGTCAGCCACTAGATCTTGTTTTCTCGATTCACGCTGATGCAGAAGATGGTACACCTTTGGGTGGTTCGCTGCCACCACCTTTTCCTGGCCCGTGCACAATTCGCTATGCTCTGGCACGGTATGCTGATGTTTTGACCTCTCCAAGAAAGGTTGTTCTTTCTCCTTTTCCTTGCTCTGAGGTGATTTACTGACCTGACACTCAGCATTATGTATTCTAATTGAGCATTATTAATCAGGCTGCACTACTTGCTTTGGCTGCCCATGCATCAGAACCTAGTGAGGCAGAGAGATTGAACTATTTGGCATCACCAGAGGGAAAGGTTCACCTATATTTTTGACATGTGTTTTTTTTTTTTTTTGTTTACCATGAAAAGGTAACCTTTTCTTTAAATTTCTCAAATTTCCTCTTTTCATGCTAAATTTTGTTTGGATTTTTATCCGACAGGATGAGTATTCTGCTTGGGTTGTTGCTAGCCAAAGGAGTCTTATAGAGGTCATGTCTGAGTTTCCATCTGCCAAGCCTCCGCTTGGCGTTTTTTTTGCGTCAGTGGCCCCTCGGTTACAACCACGTTACTATTCTATCTCATCTTCACCTAGGTATTGTATCTTTGGGTTTGTATCAATTTACAGTGCTATTAACTTTCATGAAGATATGTAGTATTTAAGTTGTTCGATGCTTGTTTGCAGACTGTATCCAAACCGAGTTCATGTAACATGCGCCTTAGTTTACGGTCCTACTCCTACTGGTAGAATCCACAAAGGGGTCTGTTCAACATGGATGAAGGTGATAAAATCAAACCGACTTACCTACATGTTAAATGTCAAAAAAATTGCATTGTTTTGTCATTGTGTTAATTATCTCTTGTATCATGTATTTTATATGCCTTTGTATGTCTATGAGAATTTTCTGAATTTACTTTTGTGTTGCCAGAATGCAGTACCTTCTGAGGAAAGCCAGAATTGCAGCTGGGCACCAATCTTTATCAGAGCATCGAACTTCAAGCTGCCGGCTGACCCCGCAGTTCCAGTAATAATGGTGGGACCTGGAACTGGTTTAGCTCCTTTCCGGGGATTTTTACAGGTTATTCATCCCCTATATTAAATTTAAATGGTTTATTTGGTCTTTGGATGGGTGGATTTTTAAGATATAACTAATTAATATTTTGTGCAGGAAAGGCTTGCGCTGAAACAGGAAGGCACCGAACTTGGTCCTGCTATACTCTTCTTTGGATGTAGAAATCGTAGAATGGTATTTAATAAACTGCCTTAACTTTTCTTGAAGCTGATCTGCTGACTTTCTGCTGATAAAAAAACGTATTTTGTAGGATTTCATCTATGAGGAAGAACTGCAGAAGTTTGTTCAAGAAGAAGCCCTTTCAGAGCTGATTGTTGCATTCTCAAGAGAGGGGCCTCAAAAAGAGTATGTTCAGCATAAGATGATGGACAAGGTATGTACTTTCCACCTTCAATTGCTAGTGAGTCTTCATTTTAATCTAGTTGAACTTTATTTAGACCTTAACATTGATATTCTGCAGGCCTCATACTTTTGGAGTCTGATTTCTTCTGGTGGTTACTTGTACGTCTGTGGTGATGCCAAGGGCATGGCTCGAGACGTTCATCGAACTTTACACAATATTGTTCAGGAGCAGGTACTCTTTCTTTCGATCCCTTCTTCCTTTCTTTCATGGTATAAAGTCATGGTTATATATTCTATCTTTTAGGCAATTATAAAGGCTCGCTCGTCGTTTCTTGAATAAGTCAAATTTGCAGGGTTGATTATTCTAGATTTCCAGGACCATGATATACCCCCTCCTTCTCAATCATTTTACTTCATTTGCAAATGAAATGGAGATTAAGGAGTTGGCTTTGGTGGGTTAAATTGGTGGAGTTATTTAGAAATAAGAGAAACAATATAGATTAGAGAGTAAAAATTTGTTTTAAGTGGTAAGGGATGTCCAAATTGGGACTGACTATAATGGAAAATGAGGCCAATTTGTTGGGAAGGAGGGTGTAAGTCCTGATTAATAGTGATCAGCAAGTATCACTGATTCAATATTGTACGAGAAATAATTTAGAAATGTAGTTTTTGGGTCATACTATCATCTAGCTAGTTTCAATGCACCACTTAAAATATTTATCTGCATTTTTTTTTGCCCAAGTTATTGTTTGGAATTGTTTTGTTTTGTCGATGTGTCAATCAACTCTTCTTTAGGAATAGTGTACTACTGAATGCCTACCTTTCATTGTTATGCTCTTGGCACAGCCATATATAGCATTGAAACTACATTTGGAAAGGGACAGTATGTATGGCAACCTTTTGCTTAGGCTCAGAGGGCGTTTTAGGTAGTAGAAAGTAAAACTTCAATCTAGCGTTTAAATAGCTGGCTTAGAAGAATCATTTTATTGTGAAATCGTACAATTAACAAATTAAGAGACTTGAGGCTTCTGTTCCATTGAGCTGTATAAAGTAAAGCATGTGTCATACTAATTCATTTTTGCATTATATATTATATTATTCAGGAGAAGGTGGACTCCTCTAAAGCAGAATCGATTGTGAAGAAGCTGCAGATGGATGGACGATATCTTCGGGATGTGTGGTGAGCTGTAACCATAAGCTGCATCGTTTCTCATGCGAGCAGTAATTAAATAGTTCTACCTAATTGGTTCATCCTCAATCTTGAACTTCAAACTAATAGAGAT
The DNA here is from genome assembly GCA_019425755.1 of Amaranthus cruentus. Taxonomy (NCBI): domain Eukaryota; kingdom Viridiplantae; phylum Streptophyta; class Magnoliopsida; order Caryophyllales; family Amaranthaceae; genus Amaranthus; species Amaranthus cruentus. Next base: position 14,738,654 of record CM033455.1, read on the forward strand.
AAGAGTGGATGGTGGTAAGTTATTTCTTTCACCACCGTACTGCATCTAATGTCACCCTTTTGGGCCGACTTAGAGGCAGAGGTCAGACCATTGTCTTGAATCTTTATACATTTATTGTTTCTACAATCTAGAGCAGTGAGCAGTTGCAAAAGGTGTCAATTATACCTTGATAAAACCATATAGCCTGTAGGTAATAGGGATATGCTTCATTGATATGAATAGTATTTGTTCCATGTAAAATGAATAATCCTCATAATTTTGTGTTTTTGTAACAATTTGATGTATTTTTCCTCAGCATTTTGTCTTCCCACCTTGTTTTGGGGTTCAAAGAAAATGGGTAAGATGACTTATATTCATTTTTGTAGATTTATCATAATCCATGCACACTAAAGTACTCATTGCATGGATACAATGTGTGCGTGTGAGCAATAAAGCAGTAGTTAACTGTATATCCTTCGGTATGATGGTGATGACTATGAAGGGAGATGATAGTGATGATGAATCTCACAGTATCATCAGCTACTAGAAACAGCGAACATGTTTATATAAATTTCTTTTAAAATTTCCCCACCATTATTTGAGATTGACTTTTATTTGACTAATTTTATTTTGTTCACTGTTACTAACAGCAAACAACCCAAATCTCACCTCTTAGAGAAAGTGCTTACTTTGAGAAATATTTTAAAACATTATTTATTATTTGACTTTTTTTATATTATTTTGCTTATTTAGTTCAAATTTTCATTCATAATTTGTCGAAATTCAAATTTTGCTCCCCAATTGGCCCGATTTCAAAAGATAAAAGCAATATTAGTTCAAATCAGTTTGATTTCAACCCGCATCGACTATGAATGTATCACATTTTAAATTAATAGTATACTGAGGTTGATTAGTTAAATATGATGATTATAGTATTAGATTGCAATTAATTCAATTTGACGAATACATTACTCAATTAATACATCACTTGCTTTTAGCCACTAATCTTTACAATAGGACGTGTTTTATTTTGAAAATTTGAAATAAATAAGATTATTTAAAAAAAACATACAATAAGATTATAATCAAACTTATTCCAAAGCGTGTAATCCGCAAATCTTAGGTTTGGGTTGTTCGCACTTAGTAAGCGCGAACAACCTGAAAAACTAAAACAGGTTGTTTGCTATTACTAACAGCGAACAACCTGTTTTAGGTTTTCAGTCTGTTCGCACTTACTATGTGCGAACAACTCCTGTCTTAAAATCAGAATGTTGACCCTGTTTGACCTGTTCGCAGTTACTAAGTGCGAACATATTCTTGATTTTTTTTACCAGCTATTACTGTTCGCACTTACTAAGTGCGAATAGACCCGAACCTGTGCTCTGGGGTATCAGACGCTTATATTTGGAATGAGTTTGATTTGAATCTTATTGCATGTTTTTTTTATTAAGAGTCTTATCCATTTCAAATTTTCGAAATTTGTGTGTTTCTTTCTCTTCAATCTTAGCTATGTATTTTACAACTTCTATAGTAATTATTATTAAAACAAAACACTGTTGATGTCATCACTTTTAAAATTGGTTTATGTGTCACTTTCTCAATAAATATTTTCCCTCTAAAACTCAACAATGATGTCATTGTTATTATGACTAATGTTAATGCTTATGTCTTTGACTTTTCAACTTTCTAATTATGACAATATTAATCATATTGATAATTTTTTGCTTTGTAGATCACATCGTTTAATAAATTAGAAAAACATTCTTTATTTTATTTTTTATTTTATTTTATTTTGTTTTTTTCAATTATTTTATAAAATTTTTATAATGTTACTTATAAAATAGTATACGATTTTTGAGATTGTTAAAACATAAAGCTATAAATTTTAATTTTTTTGTTTATACAAATTTGTCAAAAGATTTAACAAAATCGTGTATCGCACGAGTTTTATCTAGTCTTTTACTAATTTGCAAGACGCTTATTTTTCCATAATTTCCTCCTCATTTTCATGCATTTCCGCTCCATAACACAATCTCAAAACTCTAAAATTTTCATTCTTATATCAAACACATATTTTTGGGATAGACGATCTCTTTAGGAGACTATCTCTAATGACTTATTGGGCCGACCCATAAAGTAAAATATAGAGTAAATTACTCGATTAGCATTAAGAATATTGTGAATGTAAGTACTGCACGTTTATTCGGTAAGCATTAAAAATATTGTAAGTATGCATTAAGGATACGGTAAGTAGGCGTTAAGGATGATGTAAGTAGGCATTAAGGATACTATTAGTAGAAATTAATGATATTGTAAGTAGGCATTAAGGATATAGTAATTCAGCATAATAATAATAATAATAATAACAACAACAATAATAACAACAACAACAACAACAACAACAATAACAATAAGGACAAGGATTCACCTGAGTCCATTGATCACATTTTCTTTCAGTGTACTTTTAGTATGCAATGCTTGCAATTCGTGGAGCAGTGGCAAGCCATCCGCATCCCTCATGATCTCCATAGACTCGCTTTTAAGAAATGGAAGGGGCCTAGATTCCGCAAATCCCTTATCCTCACCAGTATATGCAGCCTTACCTATACGGTCTGGCGAACCTGGAATGAAGCTATCTGGAAGATGAGTATGAGCACGGTTGCTGTTGCCACCAAAAGGATCCTCCAGGAAGTGAGGATTCGGCTTATGAGTTTGTACCCTTTAGAGAGTAGTCAAACTGATGTTAGAAGACTCTTTGAAGTCTAATTTTCTTTGTTTTTCCCTGAGGTGTTCCCTTCTCCTTTATGCACATGAAGAGTGAGATGGTTCAATCCTTCTTCGAAGGTGCGCTCCATTTTCATACTGATACACTTTGTAAAAAGGAGTCGGTTACCCTAGGCTTTGTGTTTGCATTTGTCTAAGTTTGATCAATGAAATCTATTTTTCTTGTTCAAAAAAAAAATATAGACAAGGATTGCATCTTTTTCTTTTTATTCTTTGAGTAACTCAAGTAGCATCACTAGAACCAAATCTAGGGTACACATTTTTCAGAGACTAACTTTTTGTATTCAAAAGGATGTGGGTGCTCAGCTTATTGCTCGACTTTTCACAAACTTTTTGTAAAGTCTCTTTTTATGAAATGAAATATGAATTTATAAAAAAATAAAATAAAATAATCAAAAGATAATAATAATAATAATAATAATAATAATAATAATAATAATAATAATAATAATAATAATAATAATAATAATAATGATGATGATGATGATGATGATGATAATAAAAAGAGTCGGGTGGAACAACATAGTATGGAGCAGGATTGCTACCCTTGAAGCAGGATCATAGCATTATAGACATACGCCCAATTTGTGGTCTGGAAAGTGAAACAGTGAACCATCTATTTTTCTAATGCGCCTTTAGTCAGAAGTGCGTAGATAACTTGAAGGAATGGATTGGGACCATGAGCAAAATAGAGACACTGGAAGATACCCTCAGGAGGATGCATCAATAGGAAACAATATGAGGTCATCCTTTGCAACTTCATATATGCAATGTGGAGCGCTATGAATGACGCCACGTGGAACCACAATGTACCAATGGTTACCCAAGTGGTAGGCAACGTCAAAGACGCTTCGAAAACCAGATTCAAATTCCTAACGTCCTTGAGAGGTGAATCAGGTTGAAGCTTTCCCGAAGCTTTAGTCTCTCTGGAAGATGTTTGTTCTCAGATGCTGCTTCAGCTCTCAGTTCTAGTGCGATTTTCCTCACAACAGCTGTTGTCTCAGGCCTCGACTTTGTTCCTCCCTAGGTCTTTGTTCTTTAAAGTTCTATAACTAGGCCAGTTCATTTTGACTCTTTTCTTGTTTTGTCTTGTCAAGTTTGGCATGTCCTCCCGACATAAATAGTTTTGGTTTTCAGACTCTGCCTATGTGATAGCTTTTTTGAGGTTTTCCGCTTACCTCCTTTGCACATGAAGAGTGACGCCTTAAAAATCTAGAAGGTAGGCATTGTGTTCACACACAACCATGGGGAGATAAGCCGGAAACCTAAGGGTTCTTGTTTCCTTGTCTTCCATTTTTTTGATTTGGTAATACAAAAATCTTTTCCTCAACAATAACAATAACAATAACAATAATAACAAGATCAAATTATATCAAACCAGACCTAACAGTTGGAAATTATATCAGATTATTCATATCATATCAGACTGAATCAGACCAAAACAGAACAAATCATATCCGATCAAAGTTAGTAAATTTAGATCATACTCAATTATGAAGCACTAGTAAATGTGCCTGTACAATGTACGAATATACTATTCTATTGATTTATATAATTAAATTGAAAAGTTGGAAATTGTGTTAATGTTTGAAGTATAAAACAAGATAATCAATTATGATATTTTAATTTTGTAAAATATTTTTTTTCAAATCAAATATTTGATTGTTATTGCCAAGATAATGTGTTTTTTCTTATCTAATTAGTATACTATTTAGTAATTTTGCTGTGAAATGGCAATGACATCTCATAAGAGTTTTGCAATTAATTAAATAATTGATTGCCCAAATTAGTACTCCCTCCGTTTTCATTTGTTTTTCCCATTTGGAATTTGGGAAGAAACCAATATAAACTATAATTACAAAATAGATACTAAGAGAGTAGAGTAAAATGATATAAAAAATAAAGGTTCTATTGATTAAAGTGTAAGTGTAACAATATCATTAAATTTCATTGGGTGTATGTAAAGTAAATGCATTGGGAATTAACATGTAAATTAATTTTTATAGATTAGAGTGTAAATGTAATAATTTTCTTGAATTCTATTGGTTACTAAAATAGAAAGATTCTAAATGGGAAGAACTTTTAAAAATTTCCAAATGGGGAAAGTGAGAAGAACATATGAAAACAGAGAAAGTAATTAATAATTATATATTATAAGAACAAGAAAATCAATTATGATATTGAAGTTTTGTAAAATATTTTCTCTAAATATTATATTTGATTTTTATTACCAAGATAATTTATTTTTTCTTTTCTAATCATACCATTTAATATTTGTGTTGTAAAATAGCAAACGACAGCTCATGAGAGTTCCATCAATTAATTAAATAACTGATTTTCCAAATTATTATGTCAATTAATTAAATATACTGAATGAATAGACGTGAATATTGAATGGATAGGGTTCTTCGCATGACTAGTGAAATTGTAATGAAAAGGAAACAAATAAGAAGAGGTAAGGGTAACCTAAAACACAAATTGTCGTGAGAGACAGTTTCTCCGAGAGGTATATGCAAATATTAAGAAAATAAATTTGGTTATATACTGAATGAATGGACGTGAATACTGAATGAATAGTGAATAGGGTGTTACGCATGAGGAGTGAAATTATAGTGGAAAGGATTCAAATAACTGATTACCCAAATTAACACATCATTTTAAGCAAATTTTCTAAAAAAGGTTAGTTATTCTTTAATTAATAATTTGCCATAAAATGACAAATTATTATATGTCAATCCAATTAATTAATTAATAGCTCAAATATATATGCATGTCCTTTTAAGCAGGTCATCTACACACTATTTTTGTTTATTATACAAATAAACAATATTATATCACCATATCTTAACATTTTTTAATAAAGTAGTAATTTTTTAGCTATAAACATAAATTTATTTTTGCTTTTTCTGCCATAATGTAGAGATATGATCAATAAATCAATCAAGATAAACTCACAAGATTTTTTTGTAAAAATTAGTAATTTAATAATCCGACTTTTTGTTCATCCGCCGTAAATAATTCAACCTTTTGATTATTTTCTAATAATCCAACGTTTGCCCGTAGTTCGCTGTGAATAATCCAACTTTTAATTTAGGTTGCTAGCAAAATACCCTACTATTACCCATCATTAATAATACGGTATGTTGTGGGCAAATTTATCACAAAGGTTGGATTATCAAAACATAATCAAAAGATGGGATTATTCATAGCAGGTGAGTGAAATGTTGGATTATTAATGTCAATTTTTCCATAAATATATATTATTAAAACAAGAAAATCAATTATGATATTGAAGTTTTGTAAATATTTTCTCCAAATATTATATTTGATTATTATTACCAAGTTGATTTGTTTTTTCTTTTCTAATCATTCTATTTAACGAAAGCTCATGAGAGCTTTGTTAGACGTCGTTATTTTAATGGTTAACACATTATTATATATCAATTAAATCGAATAATTGATTGTCCAAATTATTATGTCTATAAATTAAATATACTGAATGAATAGACGTGAATACTGAATGAATAAATCTGAATATTGAATGAGGGTATTTCGCATGAGGAGTGAAATTGTAATGGAAAGGAAACAAATAAGAAGAGGTAAGGGTAACTTGACACAAATTGTCGTGTCCGAAAGGTATATACAAATATTAAGAAAATAAATTTTGGTTATATATTGAATGAATAGACGTGAATATTGAATGAATAGACGTGAATATTGAATGAATAAGGTGTTTCGCATAAGGAGTGAAATTATAATGGAAAGGATACAAATAATTATTTGCCCAAATTAACACATCATTTTAAGCAAATTTGCTAAAAACAGGTTAGTTATTCTTTATTTATTAAATTTCCATAAAATGACAAAATAACTATATGTCAATTCAATTCAAATAATTTAATTGCTCAAATATACATGTATATCCCTTTAAGCAAATCATCTACACACTATTTTTGTTTATTATACAAATAAACAATATTATATTACTGTATCTTAACATTTTTTAATGAATTACTAATTTTTTAAATTTAAAACATAAATTTATTTTTGTTTTTTCTTCTATAATGTAGAGATATGCTCAATAAATCACTAAAGATAATCTCACATGATTTTTTTTGTAAATATTAGTAATTAATAATTATATATTATTAAAAAAAACAAAATCAATTATGATATTGAAGTTTTGTAAAATATTTTCTCTAAATATAATATTTGACCGTTATTACCAAGATACTTAGTGTTTTCTTTTCTAATCATACTATTTAATATTTTTGCTGTAAAATAGCAAACAAAAGCTCATGAGAACTTTGTCAAATGTCGTTATTTTAATGGTTAACACATTATTATACGTCAATTAATTAAATAATTGATTGTCTAAATTATTATGTCAATTAATTAAATATATTGAATGAATAAACGTGAATACTTAATGAATAGACGTGAATATTGAATGAATAGGGTGTTTCGCATGAGGAGTGAAATACTAATGGAAGGATATAAATAGGAAGAGGTAAGGGTAACCTAAAACACAAATTGTCATGAGAGACCGTTTCTCCGAGAGGTATGTACAAATATTAAGAAAATAAATTTTGGTTATATACTGAATGAATAGACGTGAATATTGAATGAATGTGGTGTTTCGAAATTGTAATGGAAAGAATACAAATAACTGATTGCCCAAATTAACACATTATTTTAAGAAAATTTTCAAAAAAAGGTTAGTAAATATTTATTTAGTAATTTTCCATAAAATGACAAATTATTATACGTCAATTCAATTAATTAATTAATTACTTTTTTTTGAATAAAATTAATTGCTTAAACATACATGCATGTCTGTTTAAGCAGGTCATCTACACACTATTTTTGTTTATTATACAAATAACTAATATTATATCACTATATCTTAACATTTTTTTTCATGGAGTACTAATTTTTTAGCTTTAAACATAAATTTAGTTTTGCTTTTTCTCCTATAATGTAGAGATATGGTCAATAAATCAATCAAGATAACCTCACAAGATTTTTTTGTAAAAATTAGTAATTATTAATTATATATTATTAAAAAAAGAAAATCAATAATGATATTGAAGTTTTGAAACATATTTTCTCTAAATATGGAGTAATATAATTTGATTGGTATTACCAAGATATTTAGTTTTTTCTTTTCCAATCATACTATTTAATGTTTTTGCCGTAAAATAGCAAACGACTGCTCATGAGAGCTTTGTCAAATGTCGTTATTTTAATGGTTAACACTTTATTATAAGTCAATTGATTAAATAACTGATTGTCCAAAATATTATGTCAATTGATTAAATATATTGAATGAATAAATGTGAAAACTGAATGAATAGACGTGAATATTGAATGAATAGGGAGTTTCGCATGAGGACTGAAATTGTAATGGAAATGATATAAATAAGAAAAGGTAAGGGTAACCTAAAACACAAATTGTCGTGAGAGACCGTTTCTCCGAAAAGTATATACAAATATTAAGAAAATAAATTTTGATTATATATTGAATGAATAGATGTGAATACGAATATTGAATGAATAAGATTTCTCGAATGAGGAGTGAAATTGTAAATGGAATGGAAACAAAAATCTGATGGAATGGAAACAAATATCTGATTGCCTAAATTAACACATTATTCTAAGCAAATTTTCTACAAAAGGTTAGTTAATATTTATTTAGTAGTTCATCTACACATATTATTATACATGCACATTTTAAGCAAATTTTCTATAAAATGACAAATTATTATATGTCAATCCGATTAATTAATAATTAATTGCTCAAATATACATGAATGACCTATAAAAATTAAAGCAGGTTATCTACACATCATTTTTGTTTATTATACAAACAATATTATATCACTATATTTTAACAATTTTTAATGAAGTACTAATTTTTTTTAGCTTTGAACAAAAATTTATTTTTGCCTTTTCTCCCATAATGTTGAGATATGGTCAATAAATCAATCAAATTAAACTCTAAAGATTTTTTTGTAAAAATTAGTAATTAATAATTAAATATTATTAAAATAAGAAAGTATAATCAATTATGATATTGAAGTTTTGTAAAATATTTTCTCTAAATATAATATTTGATTGTTATTACCAATATAATTTGTTTTTTCTTTTCTAATCATACTTTTTAATATTTTTGACGTAAAATAGCAAACAACAGCTCATGAGAGCTTCGTCAAATATCGTTATTTTAATATTTTAATAGTAACACTTCTTTTTAAGATCAAAAGGATAATTTAAAGTAGATAATAGTTGATTAATAATATTTATCTAATTTCGAATATAATATTTTTTTGTTAAAATTCGAGCTAAAATAGCGAAGTATTTGTATGATTTACTACAACTAGTATAGAAACTCGTGCAATGCACGAATTTGTTAGTGCGAAATATATATAAAAATACAATTTCAAATAATAATGTAAGTATTGTATACTATTGTTCTTAAATTTACCAAATTCATGACTTTTTAAATCAAAACATAATTACTAATGTTTATTTTAATTATTTACCTGATACATAACCTTTTTTCATTCAATTAAACATATTAACTTATAAGTTAACTAAATAGAATTGCTATAGTATATCATAAAAATACTTTACCTAATTTAGATTCAAACTTAAACAAAAATAAGTAGATTCTAAATTTGATAAATATTTTCATGTCTCTTTAAATAATGACACTTGAAATTTTTCAAGACTTTTATAGTATTGTATGATAATATGATAATGATAATTATATTTAGTTAACTTAGAATTTAATATGTTCAATTGAATGAAAAATGCTATGCATTTAAATAATTTTAAAAACAAATCTCAATAGTTATTTTTGATTATAAAAAGTCATGCATTTGGTATATTTGATGATGATTCTATATACTTGCATTATTATTTGAAACTTTTTTTGTATATAATTTGTACTAACAAATTCATGCATCGTACAAGTTTCTATACTAGTAAATACTATTAAAAGAGTTGTAAAACGTCAAAAATCACACTTTAAGAAAATATGACAAATGGGTACTTTTTCCACTTTTATATTATTAAGAAAGAGAATTTTAAAATACAAATAAATTCGTATTAGAAACTAATTTAATCATCATCATCGTATCGAGTGTATTCCGCTTATAGAAAACTATATGATCAGGGTCTGGGGAGGGAAGAACGACGACAATTCATATCCATAAAGGAAAGTGCGATCAAAGAGTCCCCCGGCTCGAGAATGGCCTTCCAAGAGAGAGAAATCTACAACTTACAAATATGTTGATAAATAGAATACATACAAATAACTAAAAATAAGGGTAAAAGTAAAGAAGAAACAAAGAGCGATAAATAAAGGCAATGAACTGAGAAAAACAAAGGGCCAAAGGGATGAGTTTATTAATCTAGGACATAGAAAACTAATTTAATGGTAGGTTTAAATAAAAATATTTATAATAAATACTATTAAAAGAGTTGTGAAATGCCAAATGTCACACTTTTAAGAAAATATGACAAATGACTATAATACATTGGTTAAAAATTGTTTCCTAATATGAAGTAACAAAGTAAACCTAATGTTTTTTTTCCACCTTTATATTATTAAGAAAGAGAACTTTAAAATACAAATAAATTTGTATTAGTAAATTAACTAGATAGTGCCATTTATCATTTATTTTGACAAATTTTTGTATTATATTTATATTTTATTTCACTTAACTTATTCTTAAGTACAATACGAAATTATAAATTTTTTAAATAAAAAATAACATATTAATTTTTCTAACAAAAATACCTATTACATTAATTTATAAAAGTATTTAAATATTATTACTATCGATAACACACTTTAAAATCAAATATAAATACATAGAATTATGTAAAATTATTTTATTGGTTTAAATGACAAAGATATATATATATATATATATATATATATATATATATATATATATATATATATATATATATGTATATATGTATGTATATGTATGTATATGTATGTATATGTATATATATGTATATATATATATATGTATATATATGTATATATATATATGTATATATATGTATATATATATGTATATATATATATATATATATGTATATATATGTATTAATCTATTGATTTTCCAATTTTAGTCATACAATTAATAAATAAAAATTAATTAATAAAAATTAATTATTGTTATATATATATTTCTCTTTCAATAATATTTTTTCATTTATCATGGCTCTTCAAAAGTTGACACTTGAAAATTTTCATCATGTTTATAGTATTGTAGGATTAAACGAAATGAACATATCCTAAATTTAGTTACTTTAAGGGGGATGTGGTTGAAATTATTAGCTCTTGGAAACAGATGAGAGTAACTGAATTCGTATCACGTTGTTTGGTATAAAATTTACAAAACACAATCCGTTACCGAGGTGTATCCCAAACTGTTACTTTGTTACCTTTCAAAGCTCACGGAAAATAATTTCCATTTTCATGTTACTCAAGCCAGCTCTAAAATGAAAGAGATTTTCATTTATAAACTATGCACGCCAAATATTTAAAATTCTGTTAAGGTTGCGTTTAGAAATAAGTATTTCATTTGGAATTGTAGATTTCAATTATGATTTCATTAAAGAAGAATTTGAGAATCACAAGCTTAGGGAAGGGATTCTCAAATACTTATCTTTAACCACTTTTTAAAATATTGGTGGATTTGACTCAAATCCAAATGTGAAAATCTTTTACTTGCCAAACACTAAATTTGAGTCAAATCCACATTTTCAAATGAAATCAACATTCCCAAACATAGCATAAATTTATTTGTTAATTTTTTGTTGTTTTCATCTCATCAATTTTCATTTACTTACTGTAGTATTGTATTACGCACACCAAACAACAAGATGAAACAAACTAATTTTTTTCTATTCTTAGTTATACCGAACACTTAGAAACAATAACATTATAAGTTCAACTGTTCTTGTAAGAGACTGTCTCTCAAAGAAACGACCTCAAAACAAGAAACTCAAATCTTTATTTGTATTAATAAAACTGTTTAACTCATATATTTAATACGTCTTTCGAAAAGACCATTTCTTATGAGAATTTATGTTTTAGGTTACCCTTACCTATTCTTATTGATTCCTTTCCCCTATTCACGTCTATTCATTCAGCATTCACGTCTGTTCATTCACTATATAACCAAAACCAAAACACTTATTCTCCATCCTATCACCTCCATTCTTCTCTGTTTTCTTTTCCATCAGAAAATCCCTGTTATTCACATCTATTCATCCAAAATTCATTCCTTGATTTGGTCTTCTTTCTAAACCCTAATTTTAACTGTTACAGTGCGCTTGGTTTGATTGTTAATTTGGAACCAAATCCATGGTTGACGCTTCAGAGGAGAAGAAGTTGAAGCGATCTACTGCCACAGTCACTGAAGAAGATGTCTGCACTCTTTGAAAGAGGTTATATTTTTAATCTCGTTCTTATTCTTCTGTCTGTGTCTGTTTTGAAATTAAAGTTGATTTTTGTTGTTTATTTTGGTCGAATTTTCAGGGGTGAAGATTGATTGGCAGCACTTGGTAAGGAATACAAAAACAGGGATAAAATCTGCCAGAGTATCAGATGTTATGGCGTCATTCGGCGTATCGTCAACCCTTCATTGAGAATGTTGCTGCTGATGATCAACCTCTGGTAATTTTTTGATTTACTTTCTTAATTTCTCTTCTTTATTGTGTCTGTTTGATTTAATTTTTTGATGCATCAACACTTGATCCCTTGATTTATTTCTTATATACTATTTTTGCGTGCTTAATTTTTAGGTTTCTAATTTTTAATGTTCCAAAAAATCTTGGTATTAATAGACAGGACCAGTCCTGGTTATGATATTTTGATATTTTGAGGGCCTAGGCAAAATGATAAGTTGAAGCCCCTAGAATTACACTCCATTTTGAAAAATATTTTATCAAAGTATTTTGATTAAAATTCGCAATGATATAAAAAAAATACGTATTTTACTAATGAATTGAGCTCTTTTGATGCAATTTTTCTTTTTCATGTTAAAATACATTTTTTAGACAACATTAAGATAATATTTAAACAATTGGTCTTGGACGAGACGACCTTATAATGAGATCGTCAATTTGAACAACCGGTATTTTTTTTCATTTCTGGGGCATTTTTCAATTTTTGATCTTAAGTATCAATTTTGACTATCAATTTCAAAATTGATACCTTTAAGGTCAAAATTGATAAATGCCCAGAAAATTGAAATGTTACACGCGCGAATTGTGCCGGTCTTAGCCGTGCAACTTTATATTTTTTAAAAAATATTCTGACATACTAATTTTAAGATTTAAATGGATAATTTCAAGACTTAAAAATACAATTTTATGACTTAAAAGTCAATTTCAAAGTTTTTATTATCAACTTCAATGTTTGAGTCATTTTAATTTAAAGTTGAAATGAGAATTTTAATGTCCTGCTATTGGTTTTTTAAGTCTTAAAATTATTATACTAAGTATTAAAATTGACCTTTTAAGTCTTATAACTATCAAATTTCATGACTTAAAATGTCAATTTCAAATCCTTGAAATTAGTCTTTTAAGTCTTTGAATTTGTCTCTTTAACTGTTGAAATTGACATTTTAAAATGTGAAATTGGTTAAAAAATATATACAATTGGACCGGCTCATTAAAACGTGTCTCACAAATGAGACGGTCACACCCAAATTTTTGTGATTAATTTATGGGCTCCTTCAAATACATTATTACTGTTTTTTGACATTGGGCTCTGGGTGGTTGCCCTTTTGGCCTACCTTAGGGCCGGCCCTGTTAATAGAGTAATTATAAATATTCGTTTCGTTTTCTCCATATCCTCTATATTGATATTCTTGGATAAATCCAAAGTTTGTATAATCATAGGAAATTGGGAACCAATGGGTGAAATTTAGGGATGTTAAAAAAACTCAACCCGTTGACCTGTTGACCCGCATCATAAATGACGGGTCAAATTTTTTAAAAGTTTATTAACTATGTGTCGGGTACTTGACCCGCCTTAACCAGGTCAGGTTATGGGCCGAAAATAAATCTTAGCGGGTACTCGATGACCCTCTTTTAAATGAAATTTTTTTGTTTTTATGTGTACTTTGCCTTTTTATTTTCATTTTTGTAGCCTTGATGATTGCGGAATTGATTATGAAAAAAAATCAATGAAGACTTTAGAAACTGATACCGGGAATTCATTGAATTTCAAAATTGTGTTCTTTGTAGTAGAGAACCTTTTACCAAAATGAATGTTCTGCCAGTAGCCCATTATTAACACAAGCTTCTGTATGAACATTACTTTTAGACATATGTCTGGCTATGTTATAAAATAGGTACACTTGTATTAATGAAATGATATATCTGGCCATGTATTTTTGTTCTTGTTTTTGACTTTCTTTTTTCTCCATTGGTTTGTAAGTACAGTAGCTTAAGGAGGCTGCTTCATATACAATGGTGTTCGTGGAAGAAAGAACGTATTTCAACTGAGCTTTCTCACCCATTAGTATCTTCTTAACCTGTTAGTGCTAACGAGAATAACTAAAGCACAATCACATTACATGGTAAGAATTTCTAAAAGATATAAGACTCATCGTCCATAAAATAATAGAAGAAAATTCAAAATCACGAAAGAAAAATAATGTGGCTAATCTGGCAACGGACTTTGATGATCCTTAGACAGTGCAGGAGTGACACAAGATAATATCGATTGTGATGGTTGCCTCTTGTGCCTTTTGAGCTTCATTCCAAATAAAAAAGTGTGTAGAGGAATTCTAGGCTTCATCAGAGGATTCTTGACACTTCTTTTTGATTCAGAAAAACTGAACTCTTTGTCCAACTTCATGAGTGCCTTCCCTATTTCAATCTTAAGTGCCTTAACACGGCTAACACCAGCTTGGAGTTCCTCGGCAACTTTGCTGTTCTCGTGCTTCATGTTAAGAATCTCTCCCTGGAACTTGGCTGCTTGGTAATCACTTAACTCACTCTCTTCTATGGTTTTGTTGCTATATATTTTTGTGATCTCATCTTTGATGTTATTCAATGAATTGAATCTACTTCTTAGTTCGTCTTGAAATACTGCACTATGTTCTAACCATAGGATAAGTTCAGTTTCTATTTCTCTTAAATGCTTGTATAAAGGTCTCGTATCTGATTTTACTTGATTTTGTTGCATTTCTACGTTTCCTCCTTTCATCTGAGATTGCTGCTTTAACTTTGCTAGCTCTGCTTGAAGGTCTTTGATTGATGTTTGAAACTTTTGGATCTGGTGAAATGCTGTGCTAAACCTTAACCAAAAATCAAGGTTTGCCTCAAGTAAATTATCAAGCTCTGCACGGTATCTTCCTTCAGTTCTTGAAACTGGCCTAGTTTTAGCGATAGTGTTTATCTTAACCCTTCTTGCACTGCCTTCACTACTCGAAGCTGCTTTCTCATTGTCATTTTCATCGTCTTCACTTAGTTTTATTACAACATCTCGATCATACAAATGTTGGAAAAGAGGCTTTCTATCTAGACCACTGCTCTGAGAACCTGAACCCATACTGACGATCTCCTTGTTGTCAATCTTATCTTCGACACTGTTTTCTTCCAATGGTGGATCCACATTTCCATCTTCATTTCCTTGAACAGCGCTAAGCTTTTGCCTTAGCATTTGAATTTCCTCATCCTTAGCAGCACTTGTGTTCCTTAATTCCCTTACATGATTTGCCAATTCAAAAATATCATCCCTATACTTTTTCTCCTTTTCACTAAGGTTCATCTTCACGTCTTTGTAATCCCTAAGGATTATAGTGTATTCCTCTACCAAAATCCTCTCTCTTTCCTCCATATTGTTCATGTAGAGTTTCCTCCAATTAATCCCTTCTTCATCGCCTAGTTGTAAGTCGCTTTCAATGTTACTTTCGGCTGTTCTTGACATGTCTTGCTTCTCCTCTTCCTCTTCCCCTCCTTCCACCTCTTTCACCTCACTTTGTTGCTCAAAATCACTTCCATAATTCTCCTTTTCTGAATAATTTACTTTGTTCTCCTCTTTCTGTGCTGCTTCTGCCACTTCTTGGTCAGCTTTATCTTCTTTGGTCGAGTCCTCAAGCCTTTCATAAGGCTTAACATCAATCAGTTTTTCCTGGAGGTGGTCAACTTTGCAAGTAGCCCCTGTGATTTCGACATCAATGCTGTTCTTTGTTTCGAAAAATTCTTTATTTAGCCTTTTGACTTTGATAAGCTCCTCTTCGAGTTCTCTCAAACTTTTTTTCATAGCTGAATCTTCTAGTAGCTTTTGTTTTTGTTCTTCCAAGATCTTGATATGCCCTAATAGTCCATCTATTTCTTGTCTCAACCTCTTCACAAGAGCATTTTGCGAACAAACTGTAGTCTCTAGTCTAACTACTTTCTCTACTAGATCATCAATCTTCTCAGCCATCTCCGGCTCAGTGAAAACCGAGCTTGAATTTATTTTCAATTCCTCTTTTATTTTCTCCCTCAATTCATCCACATTCTCTGCTCCCTTATCCATCTCAATGCTAGTAAGTATTTCTTTGAAACTTGATTCCATAACTGAACCTTCTTTAGACATTTCTTCTGTTAGCCCACTAAATTTCTTCAGAGCCTCAATCTTTTCATGGGCGTCTTTGATTCTTTCATACTCTGCCTTTACCTCGGTCATCGACCTAGTTTGTTCCTCTTGTAACTTGGCTAAAGCCTCGGCACATGAACTTAGGGCAGACCCTGCCATTAAACTACGCGCTTCATGATCCTCAATAACCGCACCAACCCCAAACTCATCCTGCAAAGAGCAGACTTTGGTTTGTGATTCAGTGATCTTGCTTTCAAGCTCTAAGAACTTTGCTAGTGCATTCTCATATGCACTCTTCATGAACTCCTTCTCTGTTTGCATGGTTAAAATCTCTTTTTCGTAGTTGTCGATTTCTTTCATTGCTTCATCTTTGCTTAACCCTGAATTCGGAGTTTGTACAGTTCCGTATGTAGTGAGATTTCTCCTTAGTTGATCTCTCTTTGAGGCTAACATTGTTTGTGCTTTCACATTTGATGTCCTAGGAGCAGGAAGTTTCGGAGCTTTTGGAAAATTTTTATTGAGAGGTGATGAACCTCTGTTTGATAAGCGATCGGGTGAAGGATTCGAGCTAGAGGCCGAAAAGTTGTCTTCATCATCACTTTGATCAAGAGATAATTGAACTTGTTCAGGGAAAACAGTAGCAATTGTTCTGTTGGCAGATTGTAGATCCTTAGACAAGTGATCAAACCTCTCTGCTAAAGCTCTATATGCTCTGTAGGATTCTTCTACTGAGGTAATTAACTCTGGCCTTCTCTTGTAATACATTTCTGCCCTTTTTGCAAATGAGTCTCCTTCTTGCTCTATGATCCTTAACATGAATTTTACCTTTTCTTCCATATCTGAAATTGAGAGTCAAATTAGTGTATCTTTATTTTTTCTTGAAATTGTACATTTATTTGATTGATTTATTGAGAAATTTTTATGAGTTAACTAAATTTAGGAACTTGAAATATCAAATATGACATCCCTAATCACATAATGACATCAAATTATTTGATAATGTTTTGAGAATTACAAATATTAAATAACTAATAAATCATTCATCTATTACTCAACAAATTCATATCCATACCCGACTCATATCAACTCCACTCTATTCCCCAAGCCTAGGCCAGACAAGTGACAATGTATGGTCCCAACCGGCTCTCAAGAATCTCTATAAAACACCTCTTAGCACCAACACTAACAATATATGGAAATGTGAAATATATAAACATGATCTTTCACCTTCCTCGTGTGCGATGTGGAACAATAAAGAAAAGACGTTTTGAGTCATAAGTCTTTAACTTCCAACAGAACCAATGTATCAGTTTTAATGGTAATCGACATTCCACAATTGTATGGGTAAAAATATTAAGCAAGGTGGATTAAGGTAAAGCTTGGTCAAAGAAAGTTAAAACCGATGTCATCTGGCAACATAACCTCTGGGAGGATCGTCATCTGGGAACATTTGTCTCCCCGGGTATAAGGAAAACATCAAGTAAATGTAAGAGTTTCTGCACGAGGAACTCACGTGAGCATTGAAAATACTTGTCCAATGTTCATATGTAATCAGGAGTAGTAAGACACGTGTCGGATAGTGTGTATAAGTTGATTGTTAAATTGTATCTTGCCACATGTAAGAAAGAGATAGAATGCATGCAAGGAATGTTCTAAGGGACCATGAGAGAGAATGTATTAGAGCTCAATCATTTGATATAAATACAAGGAGACCTGCAATAAAGAGGAAAGGATGAAAAACTCTTGTACCAAAGAAATCTCTGTAAGTAAGAACTAGATCGTTTTTGTTCTAATATTGTTTCCAGAAACTTTATTATACAAAGACCTCACGTCTAAACAAGTCCTAAGCCATAATCCACTTGATTGCCATTGTGCATCTTGAAGGACTGGTTAGGCGAATCCTAATCTCTCTGATACTGACTTGGGCGTCGGAGAAGGTCCCCGGAGGAACACCTTCCGAGCCTTTTCTAACCGTTGTGTTAATATTTTCAGGCTCCAGCCATTCAAGCCGTTAAGATCTTGTTGCATAACAGGCAAAGAATTAAAGACGTTGACCTTCTCCAGCACAATCTCCTTAGTCAAATCACTAGCTAAGAAGGTTGTTAACTTGATTAATTGTTATGCGAAATCCGACAGGAACAATTTGGCGCTAGAAGGAGGGCCAATTTTCTTTCTTTGCTAAGTGTTACCTCAAGAATTTTCTTTAAGAGGTATAAAATGGCGAGCCATTCCGAGAATCAGAGACAAACTTCCAACCAGTCACGGAGGTCTAGGATTCAAAGAAGAAGAAATAGAAACGAGGCCTAAAGAATCGTTGATGAAAAAAGAGCCATGCGGCGGAATGAAAGTTCGTCGAGCCAAGCTCATGGGAACTCTTCCCAAAGGGAGCTTACCACAGAGAATCAGCAGATTATCATGGATGGAAACATGATTTCGAAGATTGCAGAGGCAGTGGCTAACGCTGTCAGAGCTGAAGTAGGAAACCCTGATCAGAATCATAGAGATCAGTTTTCCTCAGAAAGAAATGTGGACCAGGGGGATGAATCTTATAGTCCATGGACACATGGAGAGTTCGACCAACGAAGGTCTGATGGAAGTAGGATGAAAAACTGGCGGGATCAAGGAGAGTCTATACCAGGCAACCAATATGCCAGGTACAGGACCCCGTCTAAGCCCGGAGTTTCTTCCCAACAAGGTACCCACATAAGGCGAGGGTGGACGGAAACTGTTTACCCGCAAACTGACTCTCAGCCAGCAACAAAAGGGTCAGGTACAACAAAAAGGATTTCCGCAAAGAGTAGGCTGGGTAAGGGAATTTCAGCTCCCTCATTAAGAATTTATGAGGGGCAAGATGAGTCAGTGCATGTAGAGGCTAGCAAGACGCTGGAGGTCCATATGTTGAAAGGAAAGTCTCCCTTATCAAACCTACCCCCGAGAATTCCGGAAAATCAAAAGATAAGGTTTTCAGGGGAGTCACCTTTTACTTCGGAAATTGCTGCATCGCCGGCTAAGAGAGTAAAATTCCCAGCCCACCTGACGTACAAGGGAGAATCCTGCCCAAATGTTCATCTCGCTGCCTTCAATAACGAGATGAGCATGGATAGTCACACGGATGCAAGCTGGTGTAAGAATTTCATTTTGACTCTGGCTGGCACCGCACAAAGATGGGCGCAAAGCCTCCCAGGAGGATCAATCTCATCGTTTGATGAGCTGGCTGAAAAATTTAGAGGCCACTTTTCCTCGAGAACAGCAAGATCCAAACAGTCAATCGAAATGATGAGCATTCATCAGGGAAGAGATGAATCATTGCAAAGTTACGTCTCTCGCTTTGATAAAGAAAGTTTGCAAGTGCTGAACCCAAAAGAAAATCTCTTGACTTTCTCTATCAGGCAGGGCTTAAATTCTGAAAGGCCTGAAAGTGAGGCATTGAAGTTCAGTAATCAGTGGACGTACTTGAAAACAATGAATGAGATCCGAGAGTTTGCCCAGTCTCACATTGACGTCGAAGATTTCAAATCGATTACTGGCAACATGCAGAATAAAGGGAAGGCTTCTGATAGGGGAAGCAAGAAACAGACGGAAAGACAAGCTGAAAAGCCAGATAAAGGGAAGAAATTGGTCAAGACTGAAGATTTTGATGTCCCAGGCCTCCCGAATTACACGAACTATACACCATTGAGGGAGTCTAGGGCCAAAATCTTCAGCATGCATGAACAGGATGCAAAATGGCGAAGACCGATACAAAGAAAGATGGTCGGAAAGAGTCCAGATGCTTTCTGTAATTTTTATAACTGTCCAGGTCATTGGACAGAGCACTATAAGTCTTTGATGAACAATATCGAAGATATGATCCAGAGGGGATACTTGCAACAGTACATGCAAGATAAGGTATCTGGCAAGAGAAATACCGGGGACAGTTCCGTGCAGAATAAGAACGAAGGAAACCCCATGCAGAAAAGAAGAAAGAAATTCTGATGATCTATCAGAAAGTTTGCATATCCGACGGTGAAGCACATTTGAGTGCAGCAGCAACTCCCAGTTATGAATTTGATGGAGGTCATAGAACAGGCAGAACCCCCAAATCTGCCAAATATGACTTTCACTAGAGAAGATTGTAGGGGAGTCTCCTACCCACATTCTGATCCTCTAGTGATGGTCCTTGATATTGCTGAACAGTCCGTCCATAGAGTTTTAATCGATAGTGATGCTGAGATAAACGTCATCTACAAATCTTGCTGGGATCACATAGAAATAAAAGAGAAAGTTTTGAAGAAATCGTCAACTCCCATTGTGGGATTTTCCGGTGAGTCCGTACTGGCAGTAGGAAAATTAACATTGCCAGTTACCATCACCGACAGAGAAAGGGTAACGAATACAGTCCCCCAAGAGTTTCACATCGTGGATGCTCCAACCAGATACAACTATATTCTGGGAAGAAAATTCACAGTAGCAGTAACTAGCATACCTTCCACCCACCATCAAACCCTTCTTTTTGTCGGAAATGATGGAAGGGTGGGGAGGGCCAGAGGAAACCAAACAATGGCTCGGGCATGCAATCTTGTGAACACGATAAGGCCAGAGCTATAAAAGAGAAAAGGAAAAGAAAAGATGGCAGATGCTGATGAAACATCAGGAAAAATGAACGAAAAAGATAAGCCAAAATACAAAAAGTTGAAGATAGGAGGCTCTACGTCTAGGTCCAAAAGTCAAAATGTGGTTGAGATGGATCCCAGACCCTCTGATGATGAAAATGTCAAGAAAAGCACTCCCCAGATAGAAATAGATCGAGGAAGTCGCTTTGATAGAAGGAACTGAGAAAACAGTGAGAATTGGGGGAGATCTGGATCCACAGGTTCGCCTGAATCTTATTCAGACCCTACGTCAGAAGGTGGATCTTTTTGCATATTTCGCAGCAGATATGCCAGGCATCGACCCAGAAGTGGCCACCCATAAAATACGTGTCCACAACGGTGTTAAGCCGATAAAACAAAACAAAAGAAACTTCGGCGCTGAAAAAGATAAGATAATTGAAGAGGAAGTACAAAAGCTTCTGGATGCTGGATTCATCGAAGAATGCCTCTACCCAGATTGGTTGGCTAATGTTGTATTAGTAAAAAAGCCACAACCTGGTAAGTGGAGGATGTGTATAGATTTTACTAGTCTAAATAAATGTTGCCCGAAAGATTGTTATCCTTTGCCTAGGATAGATCAACTAGTAGATTCAATAGCAGGGTATGCCCTCTTATCTTGTATGGATGCATTTTCCGGTTATCATCAAATTTTCATGGACCCTGCTGATAAAAAGAAAATAGCATTTATATGCTCAGCAGGGGTGTTCAATTATATCATGATGCCTTTTGGTCTAATGAATGCGGGAGCAACTTACCAGAGCGTGATGGATAAAATTTTTAAGAATCAAAGAGGAAGAACTATGGAAGTATATGTTGATGATTCAATAGTAAAAAGTAAAACAGAAAATGAGGTGGTTACAGATTTACAAGAAACGTTCGATAATATGAGGAAGTACAACATGAGGCTTAATCCCCGAAAATGTGTCTTCGGGATAAAGTCTGGCAAGTTTTTGGGGTTCATAGTTAGTGAAAGAGGAATCGATGCTAATTCGGAAAAGGTTCAAGCGGTAATTGATCTGGCAGAACCTACGAATAGGCATGGGATAATGCAATTAACTGGAAGAATGGCGGCCCTATCAAGATTCATATCTAAAGCAGCTGAAAGAGTCATGCCCTTTTCCACAGTTTTAAAAGGGAACAAGAGTTTCGAATGGGGAGAGGCTCAGAGCAAGGCGTTCAAGGAGTTGAAAGATCACTTGCATAGTCTACCAACTCTAGCAAGACCGGTAACAGGGGAGACTCTGTACTTGTATATATCTTCAACCCAGCGCACAGTCAGTGCTGTGTTGATAAGAGAAGAAAATAAGACGCAATATCCCATATACTTTGTCAGCAAGGTATTGCTCGATGCGGAAACAAGGTATTCAATGATTGAGAAGGCCACCTATGCAGTCATCATGGCCGCCAGAAAGTTGAGACCCTACTTTGATGCACATAAAGTAGTGGTCTTGATAGATTTACCTTTAAACAAAAGTCTGACAAAAATAGAAAGATCCGGAAAACTGGCAAAATAGGCTGTGGAGCTCAACGGAATGGGAGTGAAATTTCAGCCCAGAAAAGCAATAAAAGGCCAAGCCTTGGCAGACATTTTTGCAGAATGGGTGATACTTGATGAAAGTGAAGAACCAATCTGGCAACTGTTGACAGATGGGTCATCCAGATTGATCGGAGCAGGAGCCGGGTTGGTGTTAATCACTCCAGAAGGCAAAGTTATTGAGTACGCTTTGAAATTCCAATTTAAGGCAACCAATAACGAAGCCGAATACGAAGCTGTCATTGCTGGTCTACAACTGTGCAAAACTCTAGAAGCCAGAAGAGTCAGCCTCAAAACTGATTCGCAACTCGTTGTGAACCAGATTAAGGGGGAGTATGAGGCCAGGGATATGAATATGCAGAAATATTTGAAAAAGACGCAAGAGTTGATATCCTGGTTTGAAGCTGTCCACGTTGAAAGACTTCCCAGAGCACACAATGAGCAGGTTGACACACTCTCCAAGTTAGGGAGTTCCAGCATGTAAAATTTAGGAAACAAAGATCTCCTAGATTGGATGAACGATCTCATCTAATACAAGAATAACGGTGTTCTTCCGACAGATCCGAATCTGGCCAGAAAGTTGAAGTTGAAGTCTCCACAATTTTGCATGATAGATGGAGAACTATACAAAAAGGCGAAAAATGGGCCTTTGCTGAAATGTGTCACTCCAGCTGAAGCCGATTATATTCTTAAAGAGGTGCATGAAGGATGTTGTGGTCACCATCTGGGGGCCAGAGCCCTAGCGCATAAAGCTCTTAGAGTGGGTTATTTTTGGCCTTCAGTGTTGTCAGACGCAAAAAGTTTGGTCCAGAAATGTGACAGATGTTAGAAGTTCGCACCAAACATTATGTAGCCTGCGTCCGAATTGAAATACATCCACAATCCAATCCCATTTGCTCAGTGGGGATTGGATCTTCTAGGGCCTTTCAAAACGGCAGCGGGAGGTAAAAAGCTCCTGATCGTCGCCATTGATTATTTCACAAAATGGATAGAGGCAGAATCTCTGGCGACGATCACTTCGAGAAAGGTGGAAAAATTCATCTGGCAAAACATTATCACCAGATTTGGGCTCTCGAGAGTTCTCACCGTGGATAATGGGACACAGTTTGACTGTGTAATGTTAAGATATCTAGAAGAATTCAAGGTCGCGGTGGCATACTCATCTGTATGCAACCCCAAGTGCAATGGGCAAGCAGAAGCCGCTAATAAGCAGATATTACATGGTCTCCAGAAAAAGTTAGAAGAAACAAAAGCTAACTGGGTTAAGGAGATATATGATGTACTTTGGTCGTTGAGAACAACGGTAAAAGAAGCAACGGGTCAAACACCTTTCAGATTTGTGTATGGGTCAGAGGCACTATTACCGGTTGAAATCGGAGTTCAGACAATCAGATTAAGGCACTTGAACACAAAAGAAAATCAA
Organism: Amaranthus cruentus; assembly: GCA_019425755.1. Classification (NCBI taxonomy): domain Eukaryota; kingdom Viridiplantae; phylum Streptophyta; class Magnoliopsida; order Caryophyllales; family Amaranthaceae; genus Amaranthus; species Amaranthus cruentus. The sequence goes on from CM033455.1 coordinate 14,762,632, forward strand.
GAATCAAGGCTCTGAGATCTGGAATTGGTTGATGAGGTTAGAGAAAATGCTGCATTGAAAATGGCAGCATATCAAAACAGAATTGTCAGATTCTACAATAGGAAAGTAAGGCACATATCTTTCCAGGTGGGGGACTTGGTCCTCAGAAATGCCAAAGCAACTCAGAAGCATGAACACGACAAATTATCCGAAAAATGGGAAGGGTCTTACATTATATCAGAAGATTGTGGCAACGGCACATATAAGCTGAAGACTTCAAATGGAGAACAAATCAGGCACAAATGGAACATAAGGACGCTAAAGAGATACTATGTATAATCTTTTTCTCTTTACGCCTTTTTGTAAAATGTTCATTTGTAAACAGTAGTCAAAATATCATCAATATGTTTGAAAATTTTCTCCGGAAAATAAGGAAAAGAGTAAGGAATGAAAAATGATAGTGAATGGAGGAGCCAGCAGGTAAATCTTGAAGTGTATTTAACCAAAAATACAATCAGATAACCAAGCTGAGCTCAAATATCTGGCTAATAGGAAAGCCCTGGTTCATCGTAACTAAGGAGCCTGCTGAGTCATGGGGAAGCCCTGATTCATCGTAACTAAAGAACCCAGAAAGTGTTTGATCAAGAGATCGAACATGAGAAGAGTGAAAACGCAAAAGAGATAAAGAGTACCAGAAAATGTCAACCCAGATAAAACTGTTTAAGCATCTTTCATGAATGAAGATACTTAAAAGTTGGGGGGAATGGATATGAAGGATAATTACTTAAAGATATTTCAGTCAATAGGAAAATACATTTGAATGAGAATTCAAAAATTTTTTCAAGTCTCATATCAAAGTCATCCAAAAAGCAGACGTCAAAGTCAGGCCTTCTAGAATCGAATTCTTTACCAGATCAGACAAGCTTGTTAGAAGAACAAACAGAAGATAAGTAGAGACGAAAGAACAAAGTAACTGGTATCATTATAGTCAAAAATTCAAATATACAACAGAGAAGAAATTTCCAGAAAAAGAAAAAAAAAATTAGAACATAAAGAAGGCATGCCTCTCCCTTCTGGAGAACTCCTTCACTTGGTCAAGGTTGAAGACTTCCCGATGATTGGGTTTACTCCAAAAGACTGGAGGCATATATCTATAGGGGTGACCAGGGGATTTAGGAACCCTAACCCAAATGATTTTATCCTTATAGTCCTTCAAATCATTGAGTTCTGGGAAGGACACTATGGATCCGTTGATAGAGGAGAAAGTGACAAAGGGAGCGTTTTTATTCTCATCCAGTTTAAAAAGGCTCTGGAATAACCTTAGAGTCATGGGCAACTTCCATGTATTCACATATCCAGATGAAAGATATGAACTTTCTAGTTGCTTGTGGGAGCAGCTGGTTCAAAGAAATTTCAAAATGACAAAGAATTTGAGAGAAGAAGGGGTGAAGAGGAAAACGAAGCCCGAAAGCAAGGTGATAGATGCTGAGAGGAATATAGATATCATCCTCATCGGTGTCAGAAATTATATATTCATGGGCTAACATCCCCACATCCCCAATCCTACACCAATATCCCTTCTCCCTAGGAATATGGCAATAGTCTTCCAATACGAAGTTTTCCCTGCCAGATACCATCATGTTATAATAGTCCTTAGATATGGCAGCTTCCTGATGATTCTTGGATGCATTATCATCCATTTTGCTGAAATCAAAAGGGACAAATGATTTACCCTCCAAGCCGTGAAGTGTGGGAGGTGGAAGGTCGTCAGTCCAAAATAAGTGAATCCACTGGTGCTTCATCAGCCAATCTCGTGGAGGTTCATGGGGCAAAGCGTCTGCATTATAAGCCATGGGGAACTCAGCCATGCCAGTATCAACTAGTCCGGTAGAAAAATCGAATTTCAGGTCTAAAGGGGAAGTCTTGGCAGTCACCATGGTGAAGATTACGAAAGAAAAATTGGAACTTGAAAAGGGTTGATGACAAGAAATTAGGGTTCAGAGGACTTTTGGGAAGAAGTGTAAGTTCAGGGAAGAATGAAGATGAAATAAATGCACGGTCAAAAAATATATATAGTAGGGTAATTTATTTTGGAAACAAAGAAAGAAGGAAAATTAACCGTTTCAGATGGTGACGCTTGGAAGCTAGAAGATCAACCGTCAGTAATTTTGCCGCCAAAATCCCAAAGGTCGTAGACTAGGGTTTCGGCGATTGGACGGTTGCAGTACAGTGATTGGGCGGGTCATTAATGCGCGTACAGTGAAATGATGGCTATAAATTCACTCGATTACGCAAGTACGGAGGAAACTTACAAGCAAAAGAAAAATCTAGAGAGATGTGTCGAAAGAAGTTCTTAAAGTTTTCACAAAATGAGAGTAAGATTCAACCATCCAGAAAGAAAAAGTTGCCAGAAATGTTAGTTCAACAAAGGATTAACGATTTTGTTGATATTTTCTTTGACTTTGAGAAGGCATTATCATCTTTAATTAGATTAAAATTCCTTCCCAAGTCAAGGATAATACAAATGAGATTGTTAGAAGATTGATACACCCGCCATCCCAACGTCAAAGAAAAAGCGGAGGGTAGGATTGAAATTTTGGGGTTGATTACAGTTGGGAGAGCAATATACAATTCCCACTGTTATGACCCTTTTATTTTCTTTCCTATTAGATAAAATTTTAGTGATTGACGAAGGTGGGAAGGTTCCCACAATAAAGGGAACTGTTGTCATCACTTTCATTTTTATTCCTCCTAGTGTACGTCCCCTACCACCGCCTCGGGGTTACCAGAAGTTCGGGATGACCTTGAATTGAGCAATGAGAGGAACTCCCATGGGTGAAATGGGAGGATTCCAAGCAAAGGGGAGAATGCCATTGAGCAAGAGGGCAAAGCTTCAAGCCAAGGCATCCTTTAAGTGACGAACTTGTAACAGTTCCTGAAAGCGGTGGGTAGCCCAGGTACAAGAATATCAAAGATAATGTACGATGGCTATGTGTTGACAGTAGAAGCCAGATGACAACTGGCTGGAATCGAGGACAAAGAAAAAATGAGAAAATTTGAAGTGTTCTTGAAAATCCGAAGAAAGGGCATAGAAGCGACACTTGCCAGAAGATCGAAATATCCCTGAAGACAGACCCACGAAATTCTTGAAAGGAGAATTAGTAGGTCTGGGGGGGCAGATTGTATGGGTAAAAATATTAAGCAAGGTTGATTAAGGTAAAGCTTGGTCAAAGAAAGTCAAAACCGATGTCATCTGGCAACATAACCTCTGGGAGGATCGTCATCTGGGAACATTTGTCTCCCAGGGTATAAGGAAAACATCAAGTAAATGTAAGGGTTTCTGCACGAGGAACTCACGTGAGCATTGAAAATACTTGTCCAATGTTCATATGTAATCAGGAGTAGTAAGACACGTGTCGGATAGTGTGTATAAGTTGATTGTTAAGTTGTATCTTGCCACATGTAAGAAAGAGATAGAATGCATGCAAGGAATGTTCTAAGGGACCATGAGAAAGAATGTATTAGAGCTCAATCATTTGATATAAATACAAAGAGACCTGCAATAAAGAGGAAAGGATGAAAAACTCTTGTACCAAAGAAATCTCTGTAAGTAAGAACTAGATCGTTTTTGTTCTAATATTGTTCCCAGAAACTTTATTATACAAAGACCTCACTTCTAAACAAGTCCTAAGTCATAATCCACTTGATTGCCATTGTGCATCTTGAAGGACTGGTTAGGCGAATCCTAATCTCTTTGATACTGACTTGGGCGTCGGAGAAGGTCCCCGGAGGAACACCTTCCGGGCCTTTTCTAACTGTCGTGTTAATATTTTCAAGCTCCAGCCATTCAAGCCGTTAAGATCTTGTTGCAAAGCAGGCAAAGAATTAAAGACGTTGACCCTCTCCAGCACAATCTCCTTAGTCAAATCACTAGCTAAGAAGGTTGCTAACTTGATTAATTGTTCTGCGAAATCCGACAGGAACAACAATATATGGGTTCTCTTTTTACCTTCATTCGAGTGTTCCATTCTAAGTATCTTCGGTCTTCCTCTTCCTCGTCTGACTCTTTCAAGTTTCAACCTTTTATTTTTCTTACCAACTCTCCAATACTCCGTCATAACACATGCTTAAATAATTTTTTCCACCAAATCATTTTATTGAAATGTAATTTGGTATATTACTTGTTTAATTTATCTGACAATTAGATCAAATATTCCTAAAAAATGTCAAATAATCTAAAATTTCGGAAAAGTGAGAAGTATATGAAAAGAAGTAAACCTTGGAGGTTCTGCTCGAGCCATTTAGATTGTTTGGTTCTAATATGGCTTGCCCACCACCATGAATATGCACTTGTTGCTGCTCTATGCAGCATTTTTCCCACTTTGATTTCTTATATATAAATAGTCTTAATATTTGTACGAATCAATCAACATTTTATTATTATTCTTCATGCAAATCTTGATGATCAATAATACATAATTCCGTTCTACATAATATTAACATAGACAAATTTTTTTTTTGGTATTTCATAGAAATTAAAAATTATGTTTCTAACACATAAAGGAAAGAAATGCACAAATTTTTTTCCTTTTGTTTATTTTACAAGATTCTAAATCGTCACCTTATTTTTTGGAACTCACTTTTGTAATTGCCACATGATTATAATTGGCACAAATTTTAGCGCCCTTTTTCTCGTCTTTTTAATGATCTTTTAACAGATCATTTCTGGTATAAATTGCTGTAAAAGTGCTTTATTTTGGCAAATGCATCTTGTAAAAATAGAAAAAGAAAACAACTGTTTTTATTTTCATTGTGTTGATAAGTAGTATCAATGAAGTTTCATGGCTAATTTGAGATTTTAACAAACCCCTTAAAATATAAATAAATCACCTGTAATAATCCAATTTTTCATGATTTTCTTATAATAATTTCACCTATTGAGTAGCCATTAATAATCTCAACGGTAAAGAGTATTTTCCTAGAGTAAATTTAGTAATCTGATGACTTGTATAACAAGTTTTTTTAAAAGAAAAGATAAATTAAAATAAAATATCAAAAAATGTAATGAAAAATATATATTGAAAAAAAATTCTAATTTGTTTTTTATCATTCAAATTTTATCTACATTTTTTAAATTTTTCTCTAATCGCGTCTTACATGAATTTTTAGTTACTTTTTTGGTAAATTACGTATTATAGTACATCACCAGCTTACTTAAGTTTACTTTAAGCAAATGCCATTTAAATTAGGATTGGTGGGATTACTGTAGAAACATCATAAAAACGTGGAACCCTCATAATGTACAATATTATACTTCCACTTTTTTTGAACTAATAGCCTTGAAGAGACCATATAAAGTATACCTTTATAAAAAAGAGTAAACCTTTTTAAACCGAAAATAGACCTTTATCCACAAAAAGCCAAAAAAAAAAAAAAACAAACAAATCATAGCAATACTAGTAGAACATAATTTTTTTTCTCAATCCTTAAACTTCGCAGCCCTTTTCATTTTATTGCCACCCCTATTCAAACTTCGTGGCTCAGTTGCTGAAATAGGTTATACTAAGAATAATGCTTCTCATTTTTCTGATTTTAAGTATCCTCCTTGATCATATATATTCTATGATAAAGTTCAGGCGAGTTGAGAACCTTAATAACTTAAGTATAACCGTTCAATCATTATTCAATAACTATCATATAAATTGTCTCTTCCACAGCTGAATACAACTTATTTCGTTCGACTAATAATTCAATGATTGATATTCGATGGTTTATATAATACCTTAAAACTGAAACTTAAATTCATTTGTTCGATTATTCTCTCCTTACGATAAAAAAATATCTCTAGAAAAGATGTTTTTAGTCTAATGTAATGTTGTTGTAACTGTTTTGCTAATTAGTAATAATGCTTGTCTGTGATTCACTCATAAGTTACTGATCTTTTTTTGATACAACATTCAACTGAAATTTTTTTACAATTTTCAATTTCTTTTGATTCTTTTTCAAAGCTGCCAAAACAAGACTCAAGTTTCCCCTCTGCATCAACAAACATTATCCCTTTACCTTTGTCAGTATTAATATTTTCTGTTTTGATTTATATGATAAGTAACAAATTTACTCTTAATGATTTCACGTGGATAACCTATGTCGTTGTAGTCATTATTTTGGTCAAAGTAGTCAAAGTTATGTTCTCTACTATCATAATCTATTGTAATCATTTTTTCTTTACCTTTTTCTTTTTTATCATAGTTATATACTTAGTGTTATTCATATTATGATCAAAAGATATTGTTAATGATTTTTTCACGGTCGTCACACTATTGACAAAATCAGGATTTTGTCCTATTAATTTTGAGTTTGTGAATGGTGTAACGATTGTGAGCAAACCATTAACAATATCTCTTTCTCATAATTTAAACAAGACTAAGCATAAAACTATCGATATAAAAAGAGAAGATAAAGAAAAAATAATTATAATAGATAAACATAGTAGTGAAAATAATTTTGACAACTTCAACAAAAATAATGACTACAAATACATGGATTACTCATGTGGAATTATTAAGAGTACATTTGCTAACTATCTTATTAATAACAACAACAATATCAATACTGACAAAGGCAAAAAGAAAATGATTGTTAATGCTGAAAGGAAACTTAAGAGTCTTTCAATGACGCTTTAAAAAAGACTCAAAACAAATTTGAACAACAAATGTAAAGAAATCATAGTTGAAAGTTGTATAAAAAAAAAAATAAATCAAATGTTACACTTATGTGTAAATTAGAGATAAATATTATCATTACTTACCAAAATAGTTACAACAACAAACTGTTAGAATAAAACCATATCTTTTCATTAACCCATTCCAAAACAGATGATAAACAAACAAAAATAAAAAATAGAAGATTCAATGAAAATGAAGTCAATAATTGTATGAGTCATAAATCGAACAACCAAATTAACGTTTTAGTTCTAGGGTTTTCAAACCCATCAATGTGAAACATTCAATTATTAATAGATGACATAAGTTGTGTTTAGTTGTGAAAGACACGCGTTTAATAATAGCAAATGGTTGATGATCGAGCAGTTATACTTGAGTTCTCAAGATTCTCAAGTATAACCGTTCGATCAACATTCAATAATTATCATACAACTTGTGTCTTCCACAGATAAATACAATATAAGTCGTTCGATTAATAATTGATTATTTACATTCGATGAGTAATAAAATATTATAGCTGAAACTTAAATCTATTTGCTCGATTTTTCTCTCCCTACAATAAAAAATATCTCTAATTCAATTATTGATTATAATTTCATCAAGTTTTATATGCTTATTTTTTGTTTATCATTTGAATTAAAATGATTTAATTATTTGCGTAACAGTTATTCATGTACCTTTCGATTGAGGTCACGAAAAGATGTTTTAACTCTAATACAAAATTGTTGTATGTTGTAACTGTTTTGCTAATTAGTAATAATGCTTGTCTCTAATGCGCTTATAAATACAACATATAAATAATCTTTCTTTGATACAACATTCAACTGAAATTTCTTTACAACTTTTGGTTCAAGTTTTTTTTGATTCTTTTTCAAAGCTGCCAAAAAAGACTCAAAAGTTTCTCCGCAACATCAACAACTAGTTTGCCTTTGCCCTTGTCAGTATGATATTTGTTGTTTTTATTCATATGATTAGTAACAAATTTTCTCTTAATGATTTTAAGTGAGTAACTTGAGTTTTTGTAGTCATCATTTTGGTCAAAGTAGTCAAAATCATCTTTTTTACTATCATAATCTATTATAATCATCTTTTCATTACCTTTTCTTTTTTATTAGTAGCTTTATACTTAGTGTTATTCTGATTATGATCAAAAGTTATTGTTAATGGTTTTCACGGTCGTCACACCATTGACCAACTCGGGATCAGCAGACTTACTCTTGATGATTGATTTTGTGAATGGTGTAACGATTTTCAACAAATCATTATTAATATTTTTTTATCATATTTTAGATAAGACTAAGAATAAAACCGTCGATATAAAAAGAGAAGGTAAAAGAATTATTGTAATTGATAATGATAGTAATGAAGATTATTTTGATTACTCTAATCAAAATGAGGACGACAAGGACATTGATTACTCACTTGGAATTATTAAGAGTAAATTTTTTACTATCTTATGAATAAACATAAAAAATTTAATATTGACAAAGGCAATGACAAAGTGATTGTTATGCTTAAGGGAAACTTTTGAGTCTTTCAATATCAGCTTTTAAAAAGACTCATAGCAAATTAAACAACAAATGTAAAAAGAATCACATTTGAAAGTTGAATCAAAGAAAAAATCAATCAAATGTTACACTTATCCGTAAACAAGTAAAAGCATTATCATTAATTACCAAAATAGTTACAAAAACCAACTATTAGACTAAAACCGTATCATTACATTAACCCATTCCAAAACTGATGATAAACAAATGGAAATAAAATAGAAAATTCAATGAAAATGAAGTCAATAATCGTATGAATCAAAAATCGAACAACCAAATTAACGTTTTAGTTCTAGGGTTTTCAAACCCATGAATGTGAACCATTCAATTATTAATAGAAGACATAAGTTGTGATTAGTTGTGAAAGACACGCGTTTAATAATAGTAAATGGTTGATGATCGTGCAGTTATACTTGAGTTCTCAAGATTCTCAAGTTTAACCGTTCGATCAACATTCAATAATTATCATACAACTCGTCTCTTCCACAGATAAATACAACATAAGTCGTTCGATTAATAATTGATTGATTTACATTCGATGAGTAATAAAATCGTATAGCTGAAACTTAAATCCATTTGCTCGATTTTTCTCTCCCTACAATAAAAGAATATCTCTAATTCAATTATTGATTATAATTTCCTCAAGTTTTATATGCTTATTTTTTGTTTATCATTTGAATTAAAATGATTTAATTATTTGCGTAATAGTTATTCATGTACGTTTCGATTGAGGTCACGAAAAGATGTTTTTACTCTAATACAAAATTGTTGTAACTGTTCTGCTAATTAGTAATAATGCTTGTCTCTAATGCACTTATAAGTACAACTTTGTAATAATGCTTGTCTCTAATGCACTTATAAGTACAACATATATATAAATGAGCTTTCGTTGATGCAACATTCAACTGAAATTTCTTGATTATTTTTGGTTCAAATTTCTTTTGATTCTTTTTCAAAGCTGCCTAAAAAGACTCAAAAGTTTCTCCGCAACATCAACGACCACTTTGCCTTTGCCTTTGTCAGTATCGATATTTGTTGTTTTTATTCATATGATCAGTACCAAATTTTCTCTTAATGATTTTAAGTGAGTGACTTATGGTTTTGTAATCATCATCTTGGTCAAAGTAGTCAAAATCTTCTTCTCTACTATCATAATCTATTATAATCATCTTTTCTTTACTTTTTTCTTTTTTATTAGTAGCTTTATATATTTAGTGTTATTCTGATTATGATCAAAAGTTATTGTTAATGATTTTCACGGTCGTCACACCATTGACCAACTCTGGATCAGCAGACTTACTCTTGATGACTGAATTTGTGAATGGTGTAACGATTGCGAACAAATCATTATCAATATTTTTTATCATATTTTAAATAAGACTAAGAATAAAACCGTCGATATAAAAAGAGCAGGTAAAAAAAATTATTATAATTGATAATGATAGTAGTGAAGATTATTTTGATTACTCTAATCAAAATGGGGACGACAAAGACATGGATTACTCACTTGGAATAATTAAGAGTAAATTTCTTACTATCTTATGAATAAACATAAAAAATTTAATACTGACAAAGGCAATGACAAAGTGATTGTTATGCTGAAGGGAAACTTTTGAGTCTTTCAATAACAGCTTTTAAAAAGACTCAAAACAAATTTAAACAACAAATGTAAAAAAAATCACAGTTGAAAGTTGAATCAAAGAAAAAATCACTCAAATGTTACACTTATGCGTAAACTAGTAAAAGCATCATATACAATATGCTAATTTACAAACATTGTATGCCATGTGTCACTATAACAATACAATTTACAATGAAGAATTTAATTAATTTGAAGTATTTGTAATTGTAAATATATAATGATAATAATAACAATTACTGATGACATAAACTCTACAAATTCATACTAATATTAAGATATGACTATTAAGCTAACCCACAAATTCATGTAAGACTAATTTATGTAAGGTAATTATTTTTTAACCCTTCCCTTCATATTCCCAAATGCAATGCACTATATATAAAGTGAGAGTTTACTAAAGAAGGTGACAAATTTAAAAAATAAAGTTAAGAGTAGTTTATGTATTTCTTTTATCTAATTTTATCTTATTTATATTATAAATTCTCAACAAAAGAGACATTTAAGATATCAATAGTATATAATATGCAAACAAAACACACATGTAGCAACATTGTATGGTACGATTAAATATTTTTCAATTACTACTACTTTCAATCGTTATCAAGAACATACTATGTTATACCAACATCATTATTATCATCTTACCTGTTTCTCGCTCACAGGAACTATAATTAAGGTATAGGGAGGGTTGGAAGGCGGCAACTCATACCCATAAAGGAGAGTGCAGCTAAAAAGTTCCTCGGCAATTTGAGTATACCCTTCCAATTTCCGACTATAATAACTAATCATAATATCTTTTCAAGTGTATCACTATAATAACATCATAAGCTTTTTATATATTATGCTTACATTTAGTATAAAATTGCTAATGCTTAAGCCTTAATCAACTTTGCTAAATTTTGTCAAATGTCCTCCATGTTATAAATCCAAATAATCTATTAAAAAACAAAAGTAAACCTCAACTGTGCATAGCACGGGTATAATCCTACTTATCATTAATTACCAAAATAGTTACAAAAACCAACTATTAGACTAAAACTGTATCTTTACATTAACCCATTCCAAAATTGATGATAAACAATTGGAAATAAAATAGAAAATTCAATGAAAATGGAGTCAATAATCCTATGAGTCAAAAATCGAACAACCAAATTAACGTTTTAGTTCTAGGGTTTTCAAACCCATGAATGTGAACCATTCAATTATTAATAGAACGACATAAGTTGTGATAAGTTGTGAAAGACACGCGTTTAATAATAGCAATTGGTTGATGATCAAACAATTATACTTGAGTTCTCAAGATTCTCAAGTAAACCGTTCGATCAACATTCAACAATTATCATACAACTAGTCTCTTTCACATATAAATACCACATAAGCCGTTCGATTAATAATTGATTGATTTGCATTTGATGAGTAATAAAATCTTATAGCTGAAACTTAAATCCATTTGTTCGATTTTTCTCTCCTTACAATAAAAAATATCTCTAATTCAATTATTGATTATAATTTCCTCAAATTTTATATGCTTATATTTTTGTTCATCATTTGAATTAAAATGATTTAATTATTTGCGTAATAATTATTCATGTACCTTTTGATTGAGGTCACGAAAAGATGTTTTTACTTTAATACAAGTACAACATATAAATGCACTTATAAATGATCTTTCTTTGATACATTCAACTGAAATTTCTTTACAATTTTTGGTTTAAATTTCTTTTGATTCTTTTTCTATTCTTTTTCAAAGCTGCCTAGAAAAACTCAGAAGTTTCTCCGCAAGATCAACAACCACTTTGCCTTTGCCTTTGTCAGTATCGATATTTGTTGTTTTTATTCATATGATAAGTATCAAATTTTCTCTTTATGACTTTAAGTATCAAATTATTATAATTGATAATGATAGTAGTGAAGATTATTTTGATTACTCTAACCAAAATGTGGACGACAAAGACATGGATTACTCACCTGGAATCATTAAGAGTAAATATGCTACTATCTTATGAATAACAACAATAATATTAATACTGACAAAGATATTGTTATTCATATTATGATCAAAAGATTTTGTTATTGATTTTTTCACGGAATCGTTAAGAGTAAATTTGCTACTATCATAATCTATTGTAATCATTTTTTCTTTACCTTTTTCTTTTTTATCATAGTAAAATACTTCATGTTATTCATATTATGATCAAAAGATATTGTTAATGATTTTTTCACGGTCGTCATACCATTGACAAACTCGGTATCTTGTCCTTTTAATTCTGAGTCTGTGAATGGTGTAACGATTGTGAACAAACCATTAACAATATCTTTTTCTCATAATTTAAATAAGACTAAGAATAAAATTGTGGATATAAAAAGAAGATAAAATAAAATATAATTATAATAGATAAAGATATTAGTGAAAATAATTTTGACAACTTCAACAAAAATAATGACTACAAATACATGGATTACTCATGTGGAATTATTAAGAGTACATTTGCTAACTATCTTATTAATAACAACAACAATATCAATACTGACAAAGGCAAAATGAAAATGGTTGTTAATGCTGAAAGGAAAGTTTAGAGTCTTTCAATGACGCTTTAAAAAAGACTCAAAACAAATGTAAAGAAATCATAGTTGAAAGTTATATCAAAGAAAAAATCCATCATAAATATTCAGAAAGAAAAAAGTTATATCAAAGAAAAAATATATTCAAATAAAAAGAAAAAATCAATCAAATGTTACACTTATGTGTAAATTAGAGATAAGCATTATCATTAATTACCAAAATAGTTACAACAACTAACTATTAGAATTAAACCATATATTTTCATTAACTCATTCCGAAACAGATGATAAACAAACAAAAATAAAAAATAGAAAATTCAATGAAAATGGAGTCAATAATCGTATGAGTAAAAAATCGAACAACCAAATTAACGTTTTAGTTCTAGGGTTTTCAAACCCATCAATATGAACCATTCAATTATTAATAGAACGACATAAGTTGTGTTTAGTTGTGAAAGACACGCGTTTAATAATAGCAATTGGTTGATGATCGAGCAGTTATACTTGAGATCTCAAGATTCTCAAGTATAACCGTTCGATCAACATTCAACAATTATCATACAACTCGTCTCTTCCACAGATAAATACAACATAAGTCGTTCGATTAATAATTCATTGATTACATTCGATGAGTAATAAAATCTTATAGCTAAACTTAAATCCATTTGTTCGATTTTTCTCTCCTTACAATAAAAACTATCTCTAATTCAATTAATGAAAATAATTTCCTCAAATTTTATATTCTTATATTTTTTTATCATTTGAATTAAAATGAGTTAATTATTATGCTTGTCTCTAATTCACATATAAGTACAACGTTTGAATGATCTTTCTTTGATATAACATTCAACTGAAATTTCTTTACTATTTTTGGTTCAAATTTATTTTGATTATTTTTCAAAGCTGTCAAAAAAAGACTCAAAAGTTTCTCGTCAACATCAACAACCATTTTGCCTTTGCCTTTGTCAGTATCAATATTTGTTGTTTTTATTCATATGATAAGTAGCAAATTTACTCTTAATGATTTTAGGTGAGTAACTTATGTGTTTGTAGTTATAATTTTGGTTAATGCAGTCAAAATTAACTTCACTATTATCATAAAATATTATAATCATCTTTTGTTTGCCTTTTTGTTTTTCATTAGTTGTTTTATACTTAGTGTCAAAAGATATTGTTAATGGTTTTTCACGGTCGTCACACCATTGACCATCTCGGGACCGAAAGACCGGAATCTCAAATATTCTAAGGCCGAAAATCGGACGGGTTCCATCCGGTTCGGTCCCGGTCTAACTCAGATTTTTTCCGGTCCGGTCCGGGTTTGGACCGGTTAGATGGAAAATAATTTTTGATACCAAATGGAAGATTTTAAAATAATTATCGAATTAATTATTATAAAAAAAATATTTGAATTAAAAAATTATTTTGTGTTAGAAATAAAATATTTTAAGCTCTTTTAAATAAGCATATACATTATTGTAAATATTATTTCTCTTCAAAATCACTTTTATGTACATCTAGTCCAACCCGAATTTTTCTGGGTTTAGACCGGACCGGAAATCTGGAATGGTGAATAAGTAAGACTCAGAGACCGGACTGAGTGCAACCGGTCCTGTTTGATTCAAGTTCGGACCAGCTAATGCTAATGTTTGGTGAATTAGCTGGTCGAAACAACGTATTGATACAAATAAGTTGTTTTTGAACAAGTTGCTTATGACAGCGGGTTTAAAATCAGTTGGTCAAACCGATTAATAAAAATCAGGTGGTCAAATTGGCCACTATAATCTGCTATGAGTCATTTGCCAAACACCCTCAATTCTATCAATATTTCACATGAACATGTTTTTTCGTAGATCAATAAAAAATCATAGTTAAAATATATCACTAAAATTCATAAATTTTATTTGATACATAAATTTTACTCTATTTGAGAAGAATATATCAAATCTTATCATTCATTTAGTTGAGTGACACAATATTTATATTATGGACACTAGAATATATTCAAGATTAAACAAATTCATTAAAGTCTCACCAATAAATAGAACATAATATTATTTTATTATACTAATCAACTAATTATCAATTAACTAATTTTTCTAGTAACTTAATTTTTTTCAAGGAATTTATTAGGTTAGTTAGCCTTAATATTTCATTAAAAGGTAAAGCAAAAGGAAAAATTACCCTGAATAATACGACCTTTCACTGATTTCCCAAGAATAATATGAACTTTCAATTAACCACCAATAATACAAACTTTGACATGCATTTTCCGCTGGCATACCTGACCGGTTTTTAACCAGTAGAACAGGTCTTTTTTGACCCTTGCCCAGCAGCTTTCATCTCCAACCTGTTTTGCATTCCTTCTTTCCAGAATTCTCACCTCCTACATTGTTATCTTTCATTTTTTTTAATTACTTCCTCCAATCTTCCAATCTTCACCTCATTCATTTTATTTACTTCCACCATACCAAAACTTCAAAGTAATAGAGTCATTCATACTATGATCATCCATTAATATACTCTTCTTCCATTTAATTATTTTCATTGATTACAACTCATGATTTAATTGATGCACTTGAACCAACAAAAAAGATTGCATTTTTAACATCTATATCAAAACCAATAAAATTTAACCAATACCCATCAACAAATCCACACAAATCAATAAAATACCTAATACCCATCACTAATTTCATAACAAAAGTCACAAAATAATACTTCCTCCGTTCCGTTTTAGTTGCACCATTGAGTTTAACACGTTTTTTAAGGGTCGTCAAATCAGTATGGTAAAAGTAGGGATGATGTATGATTGATGATGAAATGTGGGGTAGAAATAAAAAAAATTTATTATAAGTAGATAGTGGTTGTGACTTGTGGGTATATTAAATAATTAATGAGATGATGTATGATTGATGGTGATAGTGGGGTAGGAATAAAGTGAGGATAAAATAAGTAGATTATTTTTGCCAAAAATAGTAATGTTGCAAGTAATATGAAACTTCCAAAAATGATAAGTGTTGCAAGTAAAATGGAACGGAGGTAGTATAAATCTAGCTATAAGCACATAAACTTTTAAAAAAGATTGCATTTTTATCATCAATGAAAACCAATGAAATTCAAACAAAACCCATCTTTAAATCCACACAAATCAATAAAATACCAAATACCCATCACTAATTTCATAACAAAAATCAAAAAAAAATGATCAATGCTCATTAGAACAGATCTAATCTAGTTACATAAACAAATCTACAGTCCCAACCAAACAAAAATCAAAAGAAAATTGAGGAAAGGTATAATCTTTATTTACCTTAGCAAAAGCCCAAGGGTCAGGACCAAAAAGTTGTTTAATTTGAGGGTATTGAAAAAGAATTTGTCTTTTTCTTGAAGCATGAGGTTCATCTGTATAAAGACTAGAAAAAAACTGTTGCCAGTACCCCTTCTTCTTCATTTCTCTCTTCCCTTATTCTTGCCCCCATTTGAGAACAATGGAGAATTTGTGCCTTCAATTCGTGCGCGTGAGAAGAAGAATTCTGGTTTGAGAGGAATGACAGTGAGAGAGGAAGAGTTCTTAGAAAAATAAGTTCGTATTATTGGTGGTTAATTGAAAGTTCGTATTATTCTTGGGAAATTAGTGAAAGGTCGTATTATTGAGGGTAATTTTTCCAAAGCAAAATTCAACTAGGAGTAGTTGAAATTAAATAGCCCACCCCTTGTACTTTAAAATGGCTCAAATGGATGCTGCTTTTTCAAATCTTTTAGATAAATTTGGTATTTACGTATAAACTAATTACTCATATGTCTTAGATTATGTAACTTGATGCTATATATATTTGTTGGATTATGTATATAAACTATAAAAGGTTCTTTATAAATATAGGAATATACTCCTTTCGTTCTTTTTTTTATCTTTCCATTTGGAATCTGAGAAGAAATCAAGATAAACTATAATTACAAAATAAATATTATGAGAGTTGAGTAAAATAATATAAAAAATAAAGATTCTATTGATTAAAGTGTAAGTGTAATAATATCATTAAATTTCATTGGGTGTATGTAAAGTAAATACATTGGAAATTAACATGTAAATTAATTTCTATAGATTAGAGTGTAAGTGTAATAATTTTCTTGAATTCTATTGATTACTAAAATAGAAAGATTCTAAATAAGGAGAACTTTTAAAAATTTCCAAATGGTAAAAGTGAGAAAAACATATGAAAACGGAGGGAGTATGTAATATTTTTTGGGTCAGTTTCGATAAAAGTAAGAAGTCTGGTTTCTTGGTGTGGTTATTGAGCTACCAAAACCAAAAGCCCTGCCCAAAAGCCTCCCTTTTAGAACTCCTTTTTGTGTCTTTTATTTTATGTACGTAAAAGTTGTTGTTTCCCCTCCAATTATGTTGAATAAAACGGACGCATTAGGCCACTTACAAGCGACATAAGAAGGGGTATTTATACTAGTGAATAAGGATCAACCTTAAACTTAATGAACTATGTTCGGAGAAAAATTTACTAAAGTTGTACTTATAAAACAATATATTTACAACGACCGACTTTCTCACCAACATCATCATCATACCAATGTTTATCTCACTCAGAAAACTATGATCAGAATCTAGGGAAGGTTGAAGGCAGCAAACCTATACCCATAGAGGAGAGGATGCGGCCAAAGAGTCCTTCGACTCCTACAAACATCAACAAATTTTGTAAGTCTTTTTATCCTTATGTGTTATGATCTACTATCTCCCACTCTTTCACCTTACTATATTTAAATTGTAATTTCTTTTTCACTACTACTTATAAATACCTTCCTTATTTGACATACCAACCATGTCATCTACATTAGTCTCACTCAAAATTAACTTAGTTTAACCACATTAGTTACGCTTAATTATTTCCCACTCTTTCATTTACGGACGCCTCAGACTCCCTCATTTGAATTAAGTGTCGGAGGGCTTTTCCTAGACATGACTCGTGAACAAGTTTGTTCATGTTACTACAAGACAAACTAAGCACACTTTAAAGCTCCTCATCGTTTCAACACATCATAGACTACTTAATTTCAATTAAAATTAAGTTTCAACACAACGTGTGATCAAGTTTATTTTCCGATTTTAAAAAATTGTTCAATAAAAATTAATACCCCCTCCAACACAATTGTGTTGTCCCATTTTCTTATTGGGACAATTCACTTCAATTGTCTCATTTCCTTTTTTGTCTATCTTTTTTACCTAAATACCCACACTTTTCCAATTCCCAATACCCCACTACGACCTTTACAATTAATTTAATCAAATTAAAACTCCACTTTTCCAATTCTCAATACCCAACTACCACCTTTACAATTAATTTAATCAATTAAAATACCCAACTATCACCCACTCTTAATATTTGTGCCAAATCCAAATGGGACAACACAATTGAGTTGGAGGGAGTATATTTTATTTTAATTTAATTATTATTAATAAATTTAGTTTATTAATAATAATAGTTGATTTTATAATTAAAAATAAATTTAAAGGCATTTTAATAATTTTATTGAAAAGAAGTGACGACAAAATAAAAAGGAGGAAGGATTTGGTAATAAAATCCCTAGTGGCCAAAGAAACAACTTTAAGAAAGTCAAAAAGATTAAAAAGTTAAAAAAGATTTAAAAAAAAACAATCAACACAATCCTATGAAAGCCCATCATGTCCCAAATAAATCAAAAACTTAATTATCTCCCATTCTTTGACCTTACTATATTTAAATTGTAAGTTCTCTTTCACTACTACTAGCAAACCACAAATCGTTGTGAGAAACAGTTTTTCCTATAGACGCATTAGATATATGAGTTAAATAGCCCAATTACAAACTAGATAGAAAATATAAACATGAGCCTTTTGTTTTGAGGTCGTCTCTTTGAAAGACGGTCTCTCACAAGAGTAGCTGCAAACAAATACCTTCCTTATTTGACATACTAAATAACATCATGTTACTATCATCTACAATAGTCTCACTCTAAACTAACTTAGTTTAACCATATCAGTTACGCTTAACTATTTTCCACTCTTTCATTTATGTAGGCCTCAGACTCCCTCATGAATTGAGTGTTGGAGGGCTTTTTCTAAACATCCCTCGTGAACAAGTTTATTCATGTTACCACAAGACGGATTAAGCACACTTCAAAGCCTTCATCGTGTCAATACATCATCAACTACTTAATTTCAATTTAAATTTCTAATATTCTAAACAAGTGAGATTTCGAGAGTTCTCTACAAATCTATTTTTGATCAATCAAAAGCATTAAAGTGAGTACCATATTCCAACTAATGTATTGTCACTAAAATTTAATCTTAAATTAAACAAATCTAAACCAACATCTACCTATAGTTTTCTATATATAGTTGTTGCATAGTTCAAACTTATATCCACATGCTCCCTCCGAATCATTTTAGATGTCCCATTTGGGTTTTCACAGTTATTAAAGGTGGAGTGGAGTCCAGTAAAAAGGTAGTTGTTTAGTATTTTAATTGATTAAATTAATTGTAAATGTGGTAGTTGGGTATTGGGAATTTGAAATTGGAAAAGTGGAGATATTTATGTAAAAAAAATAGACAAAAAAGGAAATGAGACAATTAATATGATTTTGCCAAATAAGAAAATGGGACATCTAAAATAATTCGGAGGGAGTATATAAATACAAATCAATTCATTATCTATTAACTAATTATTCTAGAATAAACTTATTTTTGTCAAGGAATTTATTATGTTAGTTAGCCTATAGTTTTCTATAGAAGGTAAAGCAAAATTCAGCTGGGGGTAGCTCAAATTAAATAGCCTTACCCTTTGTACTTAAAGTTGGCTTAAACTCCATCTAGATAACATGTATCTTTTCTACTTGTCGTTTTCGTAAAGTCTCGAAGTACGAAATTGCTATATTTGTTTTATTTATGGTGTACAGACCTGATGATTTAAAATTTATACGACTTTGTAATCGAGTACGATCTGACCCAACTTAAAAAATAATTTACAATTATGTAAAAAAAGCAATATGGATGTAAAATCCGATCAAATTGATCTGAAATCAATCTGATTTAACCTGACTTCAAACATGATTTACAACTATGTAAAAATGATATGGACGCAAAATTCAATTTCAAACCGACCCGAAATCAACCCGATGACTTGAATGAACACCTCTAATTTTATCCTTTAAAAATTAAAATATTTTTATTGTTGATTATAAGTTACACCTTTTCTTTATTTTTCATCCATATATTTAATCTCACATGTACACATGTTCCTTATTTCTTTAAAAAGTACATCTTTTTACCATTTTCCATAAGAAATAATAAGGGGTTATTTGATAAAAAAATTTATATAGAAATTAATTGATTCCAATAAGTACTTCAGTTGCAACATTAGAAAAAATGACACTATTTATTCGTTACTCTTAATTTATAATTATATTTTTTTAATTTATAAGTTAAAATATAGTCAAGTGAGATCTTGTTTGATTCATCTCATTACAAAGATTATTAATATCAAATTTTTACAATTTTTTATAATAAATAATTAAAAATATTAAAGATTGAATTAGTGCATTAAATAATTGGCGAGAGATAATGATAACCACTAACCATCTTGATTCTTGAGGGTTAATGTTGCACCTTAACTCCTCTAAAATGTGTGCAATGAAATACCATTTCCTTCAAAAGAAGCAATTCTTTTTCTCATCCTCTTACTAAAGAAATAATAATAAAACTTATCATCATTCTATTACATTTGCAATTTATATACCAAATGAGTGGTAATAGTGTATTTGTAGGTAAAGGTGTTTAAAAAAACAAACTTGATAATCCGTTATTCACCCAACCTAGAAAAATCCAACTCAATTTGTCCCGACATAAAAAATAAATTAACAATTACATAAACTCTAAAATGGATACAAAATCCAATTATCAACTAACTAGAAACAACTGACCCAAAACCAGCCCTATGGCCCATTAACACCTTTCCTTGTAGGTTGTAGGCCATGGGACAGTTGAAGTATGTCCCGGCATAACAGCAACTAATCATTTAATGCCAAAAACAGTCTAATTGTGGACTTATATAATACTTTCTTCAGGCCCTCTCTTGATAGAGACCGTCTATAGTATAGCACAAATTCTTGTGAGAGACGGTCTTTATGAGAGACCATCTCTAATTGAACTAGCCCATAAAGGAAAGGGTAGAGTATAAGTAGATATTAAGCTTTAATGGGCTGGATCTGAAAAACGTCTTTCAGAAAGATGGTTTCTCAGGAGACTAGCCGATAGTATAGACGTCTCTTAAGAGCTCATCTCAAGAGCCCAACTCATATCTCCCTTTTAACTTACAATTGCCATCAGTTTTTTTTTTTTAATTTATAAATTGGGTTAAGCCAAAACTTGAGACGTCTATTATAAAGACGGTCTCAAATAAGAATTTGTGTACTTTCTTTGTTTCCAAATGTTCTTCTCATTTTTTTACACAGTTTTCAAAGTAAAATTTTGAGTATAATATCTCTAAATACGCATCATAAAAAATTATAAAAATATATAATAAAAAAAGTATACATTAAGACAAGTCTAACGAAATCTCACATGGATATATTTTATCATCTATATATATCTTAAAAATCTTAATCAAATTTCTTTCTCCAAAATAAAATATTCTAAATGAGAAAAACATCAGGAACACACGAAGGAAGTAATATCAATTCCTACATTCTATTATATATATAATACACCTACCCTCTTCTTCAACCAAAGAGAGGCCACACACAAAAAAATGGAAAATCCAAAAAGAGATGATGAAAAAAAGAGTTTAGTCTATGACATAAGACTAACATCAGCAGTGCCCGGTAAAATCACAGGAGAAAACAAAACATATGAATTTAGAGGCATTGATTTAGGCATGAAATTGCATTACATAAAAGGGCTCTATTTTTTCAGCAATAATAATAGTAATAGTTCCAATACGTTTATAAGCAGTGAAGAAACAAAAGAAGCATTGTTTAGTTGGCTCATTACATATTTCATGGCTTGCGGAAGGATTCGGGTGTCGACAAGCGAGGACGGGCTCGAAAGGCCGAGCATCAAGCTTAATGATGCCGGGATACGACTGGTGGAGGGGCAGTGTAGTATCAGTGTTGAAGAATGCATCTGCCTTGGTATGGAAGATTTCATGTCTTTGCAGGATCTTGTTGTGTTTGATCATGCTCTTGGTCCTGACTTGCAATTCTCCCCTCTTGTTTCTATTCAGGTATGAGACATATATCTTAGCTACTTTTTACAGGCTGGACTTATAGACTCTAGGCAAACTGAAAAAATTGCGCCCTCTTTATGGATGGTCAATTATGAACTAAATGGGTGTTTGGAAATATAACAAAGGCGAACCTTATATATTATAATTAGCATTAAAAAGGTAGACGTGTCATATAATTCTCAAACGATAAAAGAACTACTCATAAATTACAAATTTTTAACTATCTACTTCCATTAACTAGCATTTTCTAACTTTGGGGTCCTTTCTAACTCTGGGCCCTAGGCAAATGTCTATTTTGTCTATGGTCAAGAACGGCCCTGCTTATGCTAAATGTTCACTTTATAATTGGACAAATATGTTAACTTCTATATTTACAAATTACAAATATACTAAAATATACTACTTGCCATATTCTAATATATTCTAACATGGCGTGTTAGAGTATATAACATATTCTGGGGCCTTGACCATCAGCATAAGCTTTTGGTTGAGTTGGTTCCTTAACATATACTCTAACAAAATCATTCCTACATCTAATTTTTATTGTCTATAAATAGAGTTAAGAGAGTATATATTATAATAACAATAATATACATTAATGGTTTTTTTTTGTTTTTGTCAAATTATTTTTAAATTTCATCTTTTATATGAAGATTTTTTAAACTTAACCACGTTTTTTTTAACATCTTTGATTTTATAAGATTTTTAGAAATTAGCTTGTAAAGTTGTAAATTTGTGAAGTATAGATTGTAATTTGTTTTGGTTGATATGCATTTTTCATGGTAGTATTATTCAACATATGAAATTAATCAAAAAAATTTATTTAGCTCTTTCTTCCTAAGGATGAAATTAGAATTTAATGTGTGATGCTCTAGTAAAGATGAGCAAACTATTCTTTTACACAATATTTGAGTAGCAAATTAGAAAAAAAAAAGTAAAAAAGAATAAGAGAAGGAAAATGTTTCTTTATTTGTTTAGGAGGAAGAAGAGGGCACATAAAGGAAATTTTATTTCTTTGAAATATTTCCTCTTACAGAGATATTTTAATGTTAATCAAATTAAGGGACTTAATCCCTCTAAATCCTTTCCTCTTTTTGCTATTCAAATCTTGACTTTTTGACTGCACTTTCTTTTATGGATATGAGCTTGTCGTCATCATGCTTCCCTCTCTAGACTATGATCATAATTTGCTATGAGAGAATACACCGGTCATCCCTCCTAACTTTCCTTATTTTCCCTCAATTTTCTTTGATCCAGACAAGAATCTATCAAAAAATGGAAATCTCCATTAAATGCAAAATGCTAATGGCATTGACATTGACATTGACATTGATCAGTAATTCAGTATACGTGTGAGAATGTGTGTTCATCAATTGTCATTGATGTTTTAATTTGTTGAATTAACTTTGCACCTTACAAATTGAAAAATCACAAGTGACATTAAAGAAATTGCGGAATACACGGAATTACGACAAGTAGATGAATACGTAGTAAATACTGTTGACAGATAGAGATGAAGGGGTACCATCAAATCAATTTGCTCTCATTCAATGTCTACTATCAACTTTCTACTGCTTTTAGGCTGGATCATTTTTTACTACTCCCTCTCAAACCACCCACCACTTGTACTTTTTGTAGTCTTAATATTAATTCACAAATTTCAAATTAGATCACTTTATTTCTATTAAACTAGTCTAATATACATTTATTGTTGTTTTACTGTATTTATTTATAATCTTAAAATGATCACTTATAATATTCAAGTGATTATTTTTTATAATCTTAGGGTGACCACTCATAAACAACTAATTATATAGGTGTGTCTCGTACAAAATTTGCTAAAATTAATTTATTGTCGGTGAAACAAATTACAAATGGATTGGAGAATTGAGTGATTGAGATCATGGTTATTAAAGTCGCGATCTGGATCGTAGGATCGTACGACCCAGATCGATGCCAGGGACTAAAATCGCGCATAGGAACGAAATCAATCAAGATCGGCAGGATCGATCAGGAACGTGGGTAGGATTATTAGCATCGGCTAGGAACGTTGGTAGGATCGGTCAAACTAATAATTAAATTTATTTTTTTTTGCTAATATCTTTGTTCATTTAAGTTTACTATGGTTTATTATTATATTCTTGTGTGTATGTGCTATAAATATTTTATGCGTAGTGTATATCTTCTATATAATTTGTCATTTTATTAAGAGTAGAGAAAAAAAACGGCAGTTCACAGTAAGATATATATGTATTTTAAAATTAAAACAAAATCTCTAAAAAAATGTATGAGTTCTTTATGCTTTTTTTGAGACAAAAAAAAGTATATACGATCCAATCCTACATCCGATCCCACCAGTTGATTTCTATCCTACATAGTATCGCGATCAGGTGAAATAAGAATACCAGAAAGGGCCCACTTCTTTCAGTTTTCCTAGGGTTCATACAATACCAGAAACGACACTGATCCCGATTCTGACAACTTGATTGAAATAAGAAAGTATACACGCGTCTAAGGTCGTACATGAGAAAAAAAAAGTAAGACGACTTAAAATATTAATTATTTATTATTTTGTATGAAACCAACTAAACATAAAGTTGTTTCATATATTATCCCTGTTTCATAATACTTGTTACTGATTGTGACATTTTTCCACACAATATGTCACACTTAGTAGAAGTATTATAAAACGGAGAAGTATAGCTACAAGAATGTACTTCTGTTGGGCCCCTCACTTAAAGAGTTAAACTTGGTTGCAGACAACATGGTTCAAGTGTGGAGGAATTGCAATTGGACTAAGCTGGGCCCACGTACTAGGTGATCCCTTCTCTGCTTCACAATTCATGAACACTTTCAGTGAATACATGCAAGGTCATTTTCAGTTTCACCAACCCAAAGTTCTTACCATTCAAGATGCTCCAGCTCCACAACCTAACTACCCACTTTCAGATCCAACCCATGAACCCATTTCAGTTAAACGGGTCGACCCGGTTGGTAACCATTGGGTTCTTCCTACCAATTCTAAGTTAGGGACCCACACTTTACTCCTTACTCAAAAACAACTTCATCAATTGCATACCAAGGTAAGTGGTACCAATCTTAATGATGTTAAACCAATCCGATATTTTGAAGTAATTACAGCAATTGTGTGGAAATCAATTGCAAAAATTAGGGATTTGAAGACGAATTTTGTTACAATTTGTAGACCTAAATC
The DNA here is from genome assembly GCA_019425755.1 of Amaranthus cruentus. Lineage (NCBI taxonomy): Eukaryota > Viridiplantae > Streptophyta > Magnoliopsida > Caryophyllales > Amaranthaceae > Amaranthus > Amaranthus cruentus. The sequence continues at coordinate 14,787,567 of CM033455.1, forward strand.
AGTGAAAAGGAAAGACTTGGTCCCACATAATGGACAATTATTGGGTAGAATTAATGTCGACTTTTCAGTGTCGAATGCCGATCCATTAAAATTGATAAATGCAATTGTTGATAATGTTGTTGATGAGAGTGAAATTGTGGAAAAATTGGTGAATAAGGAAATGGGTAAATTTGATTTCTATGTTTATGGGGCAAATCTTACATTTATTGATATGGAAGAAGCTGATATTTATGGTTTTAAATTAAAAGGAAATTGCCCAAGATTTGCTTGTTATAGTATTGATGGAATTGGGGATAAGGGAGCTGTTTTGGTGGTCACTGGCCCACAATATGGTGGAAATGGTGAAGAACATGGGAGTAAACTTGTTGTATTACATCTTCCTCAAGATGAAATTGAACCCTTGAAAGATGAGTTAATGAAAGAATGGTGTATTGCTTAATTTGGAAATTGTTATCAATTTTTTTTTTTCCTTTTCAAGAAGCATTATTTTCAATAATGTTCGATGTAAAAGCCTGATGTGGACTTAGTCTATACTATTTTTTTTATTGTGCACTTTTCGTTAATTTTCAGTTTATAAGTTTATTGGACTATGTTTATGGAAGACCAACTCATGTTTAATGGGTAAGAATTGATCCCAAATTGTTAATTATCTTTAAAAAAAAGCACATAATGTTGAATGTGTTTGATGTAATGGTTTATATTTAATACTAGATTGTTACAATTATGTTTATTTTGCTACTAATGCTATTATAATCATGTGCTTTATGATCTAAGTCAAGTGACTAAAACATTGTTAAATACTTAAATAAAATAAAGGAAATTATGCTTTCAACTAGTTTTAACAAGGAACTCCCAAATCATTTAGCACTTTACCTATAGAAAGCCCCTAGAGAAATGAAAAAACAACAAACTTTCCCATTTTTCATAAAGCCGGATACATGAAGAAAGTACAAGGTTCCGAGTGCGAGCACTCCACGTACCAAAAAAAAAAACCCGATGATTAAACCCTCGAAATATGTTCACCTGGTAGAAAAACAATTCAAGTTTAATTTCAACCATAACGGTTACGTTTTTACATTTTTCTATAATCAACAAAGAAATGCTTACTAATTAGTGCTATGGGGAGAGAAGAAAAGTTTTAGGACAAGATTGGCAGAGGTAGTGTTCAAGTAGAATAAACTTGAAGCACACCCATTATTTCTCATCTTCAGTCTTTTGTCTGCTTTTATGCTTCTCTGGTTGTCTTGCTGTTGCTTCCTGGGCTTTCGGTTTGTTTTCTGTTGCTTCAATTGATCTTTTTTTCGTTTCAACTACAATGTCCTTCAGTGTTTCCTCGAGCACGTCAAGCCTTTCCTTGACCTTCAACATCTCCACTTCTTTCTCCTCTTCTGCTTTCTTCTACTTTGCAATTGCTGCTTCCACCTCTTTTACCTTCTGTTCTTCCTCAGCTTTCTTTTTCTGCTCCAGATCCTGACATGAATCCACGATAAACTTCGCCACATGAGTAAATTTTTTTAAAAAATATTCACCAGTCCCGATTTGAATGCATTTCTACTCGAGCAAACTTCAAGTATAACTGTTTCATCCTAGAATAAGTAAACTGCCTTCTGCTAATTTAAAGGAATCAGAATTACCAATTAGACAAGTTGCAAATACGGTTGGGATTATGTACAGTTTACAGCATCAAATCCACAGACCAAACTTCTAATAACAAAAACTATCAAGAACATCACATCACATCACATCACAGTTCATACTATACAAGTGAGTTTTTTCATTTTCGTTGTAAATAGGACTATAATATATTAATATCTATTGACTAATGGGCTCTAATGGTCGACTTTCTACAACCATTCACAAGATGGTTTTGTGCTATAAGTTGTGCACTTGGATAGTACGAATTTATGATGATAAGGAATATTCAAAAATGAGTCGAGAAGTTGCACTCAAACTTCTTGTTAAGCCTTGAGCCACAGGGTTACATGTATGAAGTTTGAAGAATAGAAAGGAAGAGAATACCCCTGAGAGGCCGAGACACTGACATTGAAAAAAATCGTGGAATGCTAACCAAGAAGGCAAGTAAAATGTAAGATTGTTATGTGAGTCACTGCAGAGTTCAAGATTTTTGTAGTCTCATATTTACACCATAGAGAGCACAATTCTAGATTTAGCTTATATTCATTGACCCTTTGATAAAATAGACAAGCTTGCATTGTGAAAAGAATCTTCTCATATACAAAAAACAAATGGCATTATTAGATATGAGAAAACGGAAGTTACAGAAATATAATTCATTACCGTGTCCATCTTTCTCATTTCATGGCGAGCATATTGAGCGACAAGATAAACAGCTGAAATAAACATTTTTGTTTAGATTATGGTTGGAATATCTAAATATAAAGTAAACAAAAAGGCAGAATGATGAAGTACCCAAAGATGGCATGAGGGCAAAGAACAGCTGCACCAGATGGAAATCTAACCTGATGAAAAAGTAAAAAGCATGACATCTTCAAACACTTAACATTAAACTTTTAAGACATGACTACATTTATTTACAGTCAAGACTCAAGAGTACTAATTTATTCAACAGATTAAGACAGAATCATAATACTCCCCCATTTCAATGACTTTGTCCCATTTCATTTGGGCACATTTGCCAAAACATATATTGAAGTCTTAATATATCTAACGGTGCATAATTCATCATCATCATCATTAACCAAAATCCCGTCTATAAACAGGGTCTGGGTGAGGAAAGATGACAGACACTCCATACCCGTCCTCCCTTCAAAGAGAGGACTAGACGAATGCGGTCAATTTTACCCAAAAAGGAAACATTACTAAAACTTATAAAAAGTTGATATTAATAATTCTTGGGCTGAAACAAATCAAACAAGATTCCACTTCACTATATTTTAATTTACAGATTAAGAATAAAATACAGTGAACTGTGAATAGTGTTAAAAAATCAAATGGAACAAAGTCACTGAAACGGAGGTAGTAAATCAATAACAATTAGGGGGTGATTGACTGCTTGGTAGTTATTTTTCAAGGATTGGAAATAAAATCAAATAAGTAAATCCATTACCAAATGTTTGTTTTGGTTGTGGGGAAATGTCTCCATTACTGGGTAATCTGTTCTTTGAGATGGGCATGGTGGTGGACGTTTTTATCTCCAAGAAAATTAGAAAAAACAAAAGCTGTGGTTTTGGGTTTGTTAGATATCAACGGGAAAATGAGGCTGCTGCTGCCATTAATGCATTCAATGGCTCCGTGTTCATGGGTATGAAAATTTCAGTCTCCATGGCAAAAAAGTACAATAAACTCGGGGAGGCGTTTGCTCAGAACAATGCGTGTCGGTGCAGCGGTAAGTTTTGCTCCTGTGGGGTGTCAAAGAGAATGGCTCGTAAGGGTAATCACTTTATCAACATACCGGGGTATCGTGACGGGAGAAGATACGCAGATGTAGTTATGGGGAATAAGAAGGACGATCATCGGGCTGAAGACGACAAGGTTATACCTGTTCTTTTCGACTTGAAGGTGGACGAGAACCAAGAAATAGTGAAAAAGCTGGAGCCTGGAGCTTGCCATCATTGGAGAAACATCCGAAGTCTGCTGTTTCGACACATTGATGTCCAAAATCAGCTCACTTAATATTCCATTAACCGGTATGAAAATTCTCTTGCCCTCTAAATTTATCCTATTATTTGAATCAGAATCTAATGTTGTGAATGCACTTGATGAGTCTTGTGAGCTTTGGAATATTTTTGACGATTTACGTAGATGGTCAGAAGGTGAAAATTTTAGTGAACGGTGTATCTGGATTGATTGTTTTGGTATCCCACCGAAGTGTTGGAGTTTAGATAATATTAGAAAGATTGGGGAGAAATGGGGATCGGTTGTGTGTCTTGACCGAAACACGGAAATATGATTAGCCTCACCCATGCTCGTTTACTTGTATGGACTAAAGCTCAAAATAAGATAGACTCACGGATTAGAATTCTTTCGGACCATGGGGGCTTCGACGTCTGGGTTAAAGATTGGCATCAAAGCTCTGTCCCTCCATCTATTAATAAGGTATGGGAGAGGGAATCGGATGAATGCAGGCTCGATTCCCCCTCGACAGTTAAGTCTGCTGAGTTTGTTGGTGAGTCTGTGGAAACTGTGAGGACTAGGCAGCTGCTTCATGTAGATAATTTGGTGGTGAGTGGTCGACAGTGGGCTGATCCCTCTATCGAGGCTGTTTTGATGGGGCATATGTCTTGCCCAGCTGGGATGATCGAGGATAACTGGTTTGACCCTATTGCCTCTATGGAGTGCAATCAAGAAAAGGACGATGTTGTTGGCTCGGGTTTGAATAGAGGACCTGAAACCGTTGTGAATGCAGTGTTGGCAAATGGTGTTCCTATTAAAAAAGGACGTGGTAGACCAAAGAAACAGGCATGCTCACTTCCGGCTCACTGTTTGTTCCCTCTACCCCTTCAAAAAATTCTATTGAGGCACATGAAACTTGGAATACTGCAAAATTACTTGGGATTACAACCTCTGATGAAGGGGCAGTCATTGAGGAGCTAAGAAAACCAAAGAGAATACTGGCTTTGGAGGAGAATCACTCGTTAGGGGATTAGCGAGTAAGTCTTCATCTTGGTGTTACTCCTTTATCATATTTATGAATTTTTTATTTTGGAATGTTAGGGGATTGAGTAGGGGAGAAAAGTGTATTACTATTAGAGATTTGATTAGCAGGAAAAAGATATCGTTCTTGGGATTAGTGGAGACGAAACACAAGAACTCCTTTAGGCAAAGAGCTAGAAGAATGTGGGGTTGTGATGTATATGATTGGTGTGAGTCGTATGCCTCTGAAACAAACGGTGGTGGCATTATCGTTATTTGGGATCCGTCAAAGTTTTGTGCAACTCAAAAGTATATCATAAATGGATCTTATTGGAAGGCTACATTGTTGAGGGTAATTTCAGTTGCTGTGTGGGGATTATTTATGGTCCTAATGATAGAATGGGTAGAAGCCTCATGTTTGATTCGCTGAAATTGATCTTTCAAACTATCAATAAACCCATTTGGTTGTTGGGGGATTTCAATGAGATTATGCACCCTAGTGAAAGAATCGGACATTTCAGATATGACTTGAGTATGAGAGATTTCTTAGACTGGATCCATGACTTGCATCTTATCGATATTCTTTTACATGGCATCAGATATACTTGGGGTAGACTTGATTCTCAAAGCAGACTTGATAGGTGTTTGTGCAATAATGAATGGCTTATAAATTTTCCTGATTTGCATCTTGAAGGTTATAAGAGGTGTTTCTCAGACCATAACCCACTCATTTTGACCTTAGAAAATTCTGTGAATTGGGGGCTAAAGCCCTTCAGAGGCTTCGATAGTTGGTTCTTGAACCCTGAATTCAAAGAGTTCATTTGTAAGTAGTGGAAAGATCTGCCGAATTTGTGCTTGTTCAATAAGATGAAAGCTTTGAAGGGCCCGTTGAGAATCCGGAGTAAGGAGAAATTCGGCTTTATGGATAACAACCGTTGAGAATCCCTTTCATTTCATTTACCAGTTAGGGCAGTTACCATTTCACGAAAGCCCTCTTCGGCTTCGCCGCCTCCTTCTCTGATTCGTTCTCTAACCTTAACCCTTTCTTCTTCAAATCTCTTCATCTTCAAGGTTAGTTTGTTAATTTTCGTTTAATCTCTATTAAGTTTTTCGATTTGTTTTGATTATCGTTTTCTTTTTCTGTTTTTTCATGTTTGGTTAACTGATCTCATTTTAGTTAGGGTTATTGATTTTTGTT